>JARHVA010000628.1:547500-975000 GCA_037957365.1 Torreya grandis
ATGTTTGTTTTCATCACACCATGTTTGAACAAATATTCAGTCTTGCCTTTCTCATAATCAATCCTTCACTCACTCTTGCTTGTAGTCACATGTATTGAGCTTTCCTAGCTTATTCATGGAGTTTTAATCAAGGTTTATTAGTTTTTTTAGGTCATTAGGATTTGGAGAGAGTTCATTTTAGTGTTTGAGGGAGATGCAAGGTTGGTTGCTAACTCATGCACCACATAAACTAGTCATTAGATACCCTTGCCTACTCTGTTCTAGATGTTTATAAAAGGTTTTCACATTGGATTGGATGTTTTAGAGCTTGTATTAATATCTCCTTAATGTAAATCATGCATTAGATGGATTGACAATGATTTGTAATTACTCATGAGGCCATCCATCTACATATTTTGCTTTATTCCATGTTCACTGCCTACATATACTTCACATACACCTACATGAGCCTCCTTCATGATGTCATGTTGAGATGGACCATTGGATAGGTGTTTCAATATTTTAAGAATGCAAGGAGTCTATTTGAACACTTGGTGAGGGTATCAAATTGATCATATACCTTTGTATCTTATATACTACCCAAGTTTGCTTCACTGCATATATATGCAAATAATCACCTACATGTGACATTATAGAATTTTGGAGGCACTTGTATGGAAGGTTGGAATATGGTAAGGCCTCCTCTTGAGTCCTAACATGTTGGTTGATCATGACAAACTTTTTCTTGGTGTCAAAAGTGAAAAATAAGGTGTAAACCATTTTGGAAGAGGCAAGGATTAGATTCAGGGATCTTTTCCCTAAAAAAGTGAAAATAGAGATCCAAGCCCTTTTTTAGACATATTGTAACAAGGTTTAGAAAGTATTTGTGGAATTTAAATATAAAAAACTAGTAGCCTATACATACGAGAAGATGGTTTATGGTTGCATCAATGTTTCCCATTTAAGCACTAAGTTTATCTATTTTCATCCATAGGTTTGGAACCTTTGAGTGATCATTGATATATTAAGGATAAAAAATGGATATTCCCATGTTTGTAAGACCTTATGGAGTGAAAAAATACCAATGGGTATAGAAACCATTATGATAAGTTGATTAGTAATGTTTAAAGGTCTAGTGATCACTTATAGGGGTCCTCTCATTTGAAATTAGCCACCTACAACCAACCAAAGATAAAATCTAAGAAGGTGTTTATTTCTAGTGAACCTAGAAGCTTAGTCACTTGAGAGCATGATGTGGATTTTATTAAGCATAGGTATCATCAAAAGAGTTTATATTACAATTTCTAGAGTCTATTTACACCTACAAGATGCTAAAGACTCCCACATAGTTAATTAGAGGTTACTATAGACAGATAGTGAAATGAAGCATGTCATATAAGTGTTTATATTCCATGAAATTAAGGTGAACAATGAATAAAATAGTTTATAAATAACAATGAAAGATTCAATAAATGTTATAGACATTGTCTCAATCTTAAAATAATCAAACATCACCTATAGGCATGGTGCCAACTAGCAAATCACAGTCATAGATGGAATACTCTCTTGACCAGTCAAGTATGGAAAGGGGTATATGAAGAGTTAAATAGATGAACCGGAAATATAATGAATTCATGATTATCATGAAAGTCTATATAGTCTCTTGGCAGTGAAAAAAAATCAAATAAAGGACATCCTAATTCAACACATTGTAGACATCCAATTCATAACACCATTTGTGTTGAAATTTTCAATCTTACTTGAATTGCACTCAAATGTAAATTTTAGGTCAAAATCTATAAAGCATCCCAAATGGTTCAAATTTTTCATTTACAAGTGCCATTTTAGTCAAAGTATCCCTAAATAGGGCATATACTTTATGGGCTAGCTAACTTTGATCAGATCATTTTGAGTCAAAATGACCATTTCACCATTTAGTGCTCTAGATCACTCTTTTATTTTAATTAATTGGTACACATCATGTACCTTTGTTATTTATTGTTGTTAACATCTTAAATGGGAATACGGTTCTAATGCATCTAGCGTCACCTTCTAATTATTCTTGAGTTAACTTATGACCCAATAATATGACTTTCTGACCATTTTGATTGATTAAGGACCAATTTTCAAATAAATTGCATAGATTTTGATTAACCTTGTTTAAGGATAATTAATCCAAATCAAGGGCTTAAGTGGATTTTCCATGAAAGTTGTTGAATATTTATTTTGAAAATTGATTCTTATTTTCTGTATCACCTAGTGACATCATCTATGTGGTGGCATCCATCAAGCCATAAGTGCATAAAATATCAAGATTATGGGTCACCCATGCCTATTTAATGCTTCCCATGCCTCTTCAATGCCCCTTCTTCCAAGGTCATGATAAAGATAATTAGGGATTTAATTCCAAATATTAGGATTATCCTCAACCACACATCTTCATCTTAAGATTAACAGTTGAGGTTGATCCTGACCAATCTCAAAAATATATAAATAGAGAGGACATGGACATAATTTTTATGATATTTTGGTGAAAGGTTATTATGCTCAAATATCTCCAAATCTTGAGCATTGCAAATTTATAATGCTAAATTGTTTTCACAAAGCTTCATTGATAGGATAGTTTAATGATTTAAAATCAAGAGCCTAGGTTTTTTGGAGTGTTATTGAGGAATTGGAGGAGCTTACCACCATTTTTTACAAAGACAAGGATGCTTGATCAAGGGAGAACATGTTTTTGAGCCACATGGGCATAGTGAATCCATTTGGGAAGGTAATATGGTACTGTTTTCTTTCATTTATTTATTGCTATCCTTTTTAATTCCCATCAGAATAGATAGGCTTGGTTAGTTATTTATTTATGAATTTTTCATTGTTTATAGACTAATTCTTGACTAACTTGCTTTGTAATCCTCTCTACGCACATAGTCCACATGAATAATCTTGCACATAAACTACATTATAAGGGTCTATTTAGGTTTTCGAGGAGTTGAAAGGTCTAATAAAATAATAAAAGGCCCAAATTTAGTGTAGAGGGTTATTATGACCTAATAAAACTTATAAAACCTTATTTTTGCTTTGGAAATGAGGGCTATACCTCACTATTTTATCTCAGAGGTCAAGTAGTCAGGAAAATCAAATCTCTGACAAGTCAAGCAAATGAAGCCAAAATGGGAAAGAAACTTGATAGGAGGCCAGATGGATATCAAGAAACATATTTTGAGGTGTATATAATATGAATTGGTGATATGAAACACTAATACAAGACTAGTCTTATTGAAATGATCAAAACTCTCTTCCACACAACTCAATCATATAAGCTCCAACTAGGCCTAGTTGGTAAATGAGAAGAAGAATGAGGAGTGCTTGGAGGGTTGTAGGATGACTTGGAAAGATAAATTAAATACAATAAAACATGATATACCTAACACAAATTGATGAAACTAAGAAGAGTATTCCAAACTTACAAGGGTTACAATCAGGCCTATTAGGCATGTTTAGGCCTAAAGACCAAATGTGAGACCAATGCTGCTTAAAGTTCTAGGAGTGGATTATAATGGAATAAAAAATGTTTATGAAATAATAATATAGGTTATAAAGCTTTTTTTATGTAGATAACCCTTAGGAAATCTAATTTTGGCCCACAACTACATCAGACTTGTGCAAAATGTGAAAACAAGCTCGATAGGGTGATTTCAAATGGTCACATCTTTCATAAAGCCTTACATCAAGGTCAAAAAAGTTTATATGGGTTAAAAATGGTCCTGAAATCTGATCTAGTGATATTTTTTTATATCTTTAAAGTCAAATATTTATGAACAAAGCTTAAGAAGGTAAAACAGGCCTAGACTCACTAAAACCTTTGCTAGTGATCAATTTGAGGAAATGAAAGAGATAATGCACCAAAATGGCATAGTTTTAGTAGAAATAGGATTTTATGTTGTATATAACTTAGTCAGGTTCCATACCACTAGGATGAGCTGTACAAAATCTATATAGACAACGTATAAAATAACTTTTATTGATTGTTTTATGCATTGCATAGGTTCTAATAAGTTTAAAGAGATGAAATAAATTTTGTGTGAAAGATATTGAATTATTATAAGTACTTATGTAAATTTAATATTACATAAAAAATCCTAAGTGTTCTTACAAACAACTTCATCTCAGCCAGTCAAAACTGGCATAGTAAACATGATGGTGAGAAGGGTAAAAATTTTGAGTGAGAGTTTTATTAAGGTGTGTCTGATGCCCTTAATTCCATGGAGGGTATTTAAAAGTTTAATCCATTCCATTATACAAATTTTCATGGAAAACTAATTCCAATTTTGAGGCCAAGTGCGAGGGGTGATAGAAAAGTGAGTTTCTTAGACTACAAATGGTGATGGCTCACTTCCAAAAGTTTCTATATGATCAGGACTAAAACCAATGCATGGAGAGGCATGTATAAAACCCTTCCATCTCAGTTAAATAATTATACCTATCCCTATTCACTTTTGGTATGTTCAGATAGGGCTAAACCATGAAGGCAATTTTCTAAGCTAACAAAGGGAGTTTCATGCAACTTTTCATAAATTTCATGACTTGGAAAGCCACTTGTATCTTCTAACCTTGTATTGTCCAATTAACACCCTCTTATCATGTACAATTAAATAATTTTATCATCTTTAAAAGTGTCTTTGCAACCTTTGGACTTCTCTCTTCTGCTCTCTCTCTCTCAAGTTCTATAAGAACTAGCCATTTTGTCATTTGTAAATTATACTCCACTTGAGTATGGAAAATGCCTAATTATTTGTATACCATGGATCAATAAAGACTACTAATTTTTATCTCTTATGTAACTATTCATAGTGTGTTCACTTGGATGATTGATTTATCTTGGTGGTTAGTTGTTGTTTCCTTAGCATTGTTGTTTCATTTTATCACCTATTTATAGTTGGAAAGATTTTTATTATAGGTCATGTGAAGTTTTCTATTGATGCATCAAGGTTGAGTGAGTTAGTATATTTAAGTAGTGCAATCCTAGGCCTCATGTCTAGTCCTCCTATCTTAAACATTCATCACAATCTCAAAATGAAATATTGATGTGAGAAGATGCAGATTGGAGAAGTGTATGCTTGGTTAGTCCCTTGTTTTCATGTGTAACATGCAACTAGTTGGTAGTCATCAAATAATTTTTTGTATGACCTCCTTTAGGATAGTTTTCTTTCATTTTTCTCTCCCTTTTCCCTCATAAATTTTAGGTGTAGTATTGATTTACAAGTGGTACATTAAGGGAGATAGCCCTATCTTGAGATTTACCTCATTCTTAGGCTATCCACAGCCTATAGGTGTTTTAATTGTACCATTTGGATGAGGAGAGATGATATATATCCTCAAAGGGTGAAAAAACAAGTGATAATATTTTTTGGCATGCCCAATGGGACTCTTAATCTAAGAAGTTGAAATATCTTTAGGGTTGTCTTTTAACATATCATCCTTTGGAGGCATCTATCTAAACATTAATGGTAACTCTGAGATTACATCAGCTAGTCAATTATCCTAGGTATTCTTTTTAAACATTGATGATAATCATTTCTTTTGTTCTTTCTTCTTAATGAAGTTCCATGGCTGACTTTTGTGTTGAGTATTATTTTACATAATTTAGTGAGGTTTATCAAGATTATGGCACTCCCTAGCAACCTTGTCATGATGCTTACCAATTCCACTATGATCTTTACCAACTCTAGTATGATCCTTACCAGCCTTGACATCAAATGTATCAGACCTATAACTAACCTTCTCAATATCTTGCTCCTCCTAGTCAACCTAGTCAATTCTCAAATTAATCCATTTCAAATTTTAATCAAACTCTTTTGGGCTATGAGAAGCACATGTTGGATTTTGATACACTAAAGGTACATAGTCAAGATGTTACTATTCATTTAAATCATAATGTGATAGATGCATTTGATTTGTTTAAAAAAGAGTGGACACCTATTGAGGGAGCCAATTAACAAAGGCTCATAAGTGAGATGTTAGATGTATGTGACTTGATTTCATATTTGGAAGATAGGCTAATAATTCATGAGGGGAAGCCTCAAAAAATATATCATCCCTCATATCCACCTCCTAAATATTTATATCAATCCTAATGGGCCCTTACTCATAGGCCCAATCAAGCTTATCAAAGCCATTCTTTTGCCAATCAATTTAAAGAGAGAGTTGGAAAGACAAGACTTATTTTTGAAGCAAACCTTGATCGGTAAATTGAGTTATCCAATAAGAAAATTCATTAGTACATCTCATTATAAAATTAATTATAATTTAAGCCCTCATTTCCCTCTCCCATTACACCCCCACCTCAAGAAAATACTTCTAGATATGAAAGCCCAAGTTGGAGACAAGGTAGAAAATCCTTCCAAGTTTCTTGAACACTTCATCCAAACCTAAAATTTCATCACCACCTAAAGAAGAGACTCCTAATCCTAAAATCCTAAGATAGAATAATATATTAGAATCATGGGGAAAGAAGGAGGATAAAATCCTAGATAAAGAGTTTGAGGTTGAGAAAGAGTTTCATCCTATGCAAGTCCCTCCCACCCTTCCTCAAGAGAAATACTTTTCTCCATGTTAACCCTCTTGTACCTCATCCTCATGAATATTCATATGAAATTAAAGAAATAATTTTCCAAAATAACCTATCCAAGAAAATTGAAGAGTTAAAATCAAGGATGAAATTATTAAGTTAAGGTGTGATGGAAGGTTTAGGGTCCAAAAAAGATCTTATGCCTAAACACACCCCATATAACCTTCCTCAAGAGAGTGATCAAGCTAAATAAGATGTAAATGAAGTGAATATAAAATAAGAGGAATAAAATCAAGTTTTTTTATCCCAAGGTTTGCCTCCTCTTCCTCAAGAGCTTCCAAAAGAATCTTCAACATTTCACTTTCAATCTGATTTTGAGTTCTATGTTCTACCTCCACCAACTAGTTCATCTTATCTTCACCTTATCACTCTTTTCATTGATTTACCTATGGTGTGATAACCTAAATAGTATAACTTGGTTGATGATAATTTATAACTCTTTCTTGAATAAAACATACCTCTTTGTCAGCCTCATTGGGCTAAGTCATCTGATTACAATATGCCTAGTCTTGGAATCACCAAGAAGGAGAAAAAAATTGAGGATTTTTCAATCCTTGAGAAGCAAAGTCAGGATACATTGATTTAAGTACAACTTGAGAGCCCTCAAGAGGTTATAAATTTTGAAGAAGAGGAAATCATTGATAGAACATACAGAATGAATGCATATGAGCTATGGATCTAGATATTAGATCAAGAGCAAAGACATACATGAAACCAACACAAGACATACATGGGAAAACCTCTAAGAGGTTAAAAACCCATAAAGATTATTCATTATTTGAGAAACTTAATGTACCCAATAAAACCTTTCTCTTCTCACTTATTCTCCATAATTCTTCACAAACTAAGATGGATAGATTGGAATGCATAAGCATCCTCACTAGATTTTATAATGTAAAATCTCTATAATATAGGAAAAATCATATGACCTTTGTAATAATACCATTGGAGAAGTTGGAACCTTTGCAACAGTTAGATTACATAGGTTTGAATTTATCCCCTTGGTCACATGGGTTGGCATCTTTGATCATAGGTCATGATTCCAACCTAGACCAATAATTCCAACATTAATAATAATATTCTTTATTATTGCATGATTATGACCTCATAAATAATAGAGTGTATTATTTATTTAATATTGCAATTAATGTATTAAGGGTACATAAATGCACCACTTAACTATTATATGCTCTAACACTCCCCCTTAATGTTAAGTGGGGATTTTAAAGCAAATATCCATCCATGTAGTCATTCCTTTATAATAAAGGAAAAATACATCACACTTGGTGTGGATAAAGGTAGTGATGACATCCATGGAAAAGTTTCACCAATGTGCAACCTTTTCATAAGCCATAAAAGTATTATATCATTTATAGAGGTGACTTCTCCAAAATACATATAGTTTAATGTATTAAGGGTACATAAATGTACCAATTAACCATTACATATTATAACAATGGTCACCTTCATAAATAAAGGAATTGTCCTCCATAAACCATTGATGATTAGTTTAGGAGGTGAAGGAAAAAACCTTCATCATGTCAAAGTTATCTTTTGAAACAAAAGGAATTACAATCCATACACTACTTACATTATGTTTAGGCTAGCATGATCATGAGACTACCACTCATAGTTTCTCATGAATAATAAAAAAAACATTAGATCCTTTTATAACATAAGGAACTCAATATGGTTATAAGTATTGGGTACAAAAATAAAACTTCCATACAAATTTTACTAAAATTACGTAAGTGATTTAACAATTCTATACAATGATAAGAAGTTTAGAGAAGAAGAAAGCTATAAGGTGGAGAAGTGACATTGCCAATCACACTTCCCCTCAATGGCAGCTCTGAGAGGCCTAACATTGTACAAAATTGACAAGACTTGGTAGAATCAAGTGGTTTGTAATGACATCTACTGCCTATATGCCCATATGACATTATGCATATCACCATTTAGTAGTTTCATCTTGGATAACTTGTACATGTACTTCAATAGTTTGTTGGTGTTACACTAGAATTTTCTCCAAACTTATACAACTTTAGCACCTACACAAACTTCCAACACATCAAAAAAATAATGGATTCATGATATAATTAAATGGTTAGCATCACAATAAGCGCATCCATAAATATAAAAAATGACATGTTTTTTTGTGATAAAGCACATTAAAAACCATCAAGTCATAAACAAGTTCACCACTTTGATTACAAAGCTAGTGACTAATATAAATTATTGTATGCAATTCATTATTTGACATATCCAATATTGACAAGATAAACATCCCCATCTATCATGTGACACACATACAATAATTTTACTAATAATATGATACTAAATCATTTAGATATCTTATTATCAATAACTCATTGAAGTTGTATAAAAACTTTACAAGTTTAATATGATTCAATTTCCAATGATATAGATTTGGAAAAATAAATTGAGTTATGTAGCCTCTCATACATCAAATAGATATTAGAATGATATGAAATCATCTAATAAAATAGACATAAGATGATAATTAATTTTAGAGATGTATGAATAGAATGCTTGGTAAGTTAAATGATGGAGATCTAATAACACAAACTCCATTTAAACTTGCATTTAAAAATGAAGTATATATTCATGATAATACAAAAAAATAAATGATTCAATAATCAAATGAAATAATCTGAACATGTTAGCATAAACTTGCTTTATTCATCAAATAAAAGTATATAAGAATTTTAGCATAAACAATCAAATGATACAACATTAAAATGAGAGTATCTAAGTATGTTAGCATAAAATATATTTTTTATAAATTAGAATTAGAAAACATGATCAAAATTAAATATGATGATATGTATAAAATACTAACTCATTTTGAATTGAAAATAATCGTAATGTAATCAAAATTTGAAAACAATATTATTTTCTCATCTAACATCTTGAATAAAAAATTGAGATTCATCTTCATACATAGTCATCAAAGTATGGTATGCATATTGACCTCTAGTCAATTATTAAGACTATCATGATTAGATGATGTAATTAAGGATTTTTCACTTAGGTCTTTTTAGATTGAACACAAGTGAATAAGGTTCCCCCTCACACTCTAAGTTATCCAAAATTTGATCAACTTCCACTAAGGTATCTCTTTCTTAATATGAGAAATAGGGGAGTTAGGTTCATCAAATGATAAAATTAAAGGAGGTTCCACACGAGGCTCATAGAAGGATTTTCAATAACATGATAATTCTTATTTTCAATGGTTTGTAAATAAGATTAATCATACACTCTTAATCCTTTTAGTTTGTTCTCCATAGCCTATTAAAATGTAAGACAAGAGATAGGATTAGTTTTTTTTCTTTTATTTCTTTTAGGAATAAAATATGGAAGTAGTGCTACCAAATATCCTAATGTGAGTAATACTTCATTCATTTTTAGACCAAAATATATAACAATGTAACTTTAGTTAGCATTTTGAAAGAACCTAGAAAAAGGTTCACTAACAACAAGATAGTTTTTCTAAACTAATATAATGGCACATAATATGACATGAACATACAAATAATGCCCAAATTGTGATCTAGGTACCATACAATCCTCTATGTCTAGCCTTATGCATACATCTATTGTGATTTCATATAAAACATTATTTTTAAATATGACACAAGTTTCAATATTAGTTTACATTTATAAGAGTGTAGAAGGATGAAAGGAATTAGTATCATAATATTTTGTGTATAATTTTGGAATGATGCTTATCATGTAATAATTCCCAACAAACTTCATGATGAAGACAAAGAAGAAAGTGCACCATAAATTATAAAGTGAATGTGAATTAGTGAAGAAAATAATAGTGTGATGAGGAAAAATGACCAAGATTCTAACATAGACCAAATTTATTAGCACACCTCACAACTAATTCATAACATGATAAACCACTGACAAAATGGCAATGAATAAAATGCTTCCATAAAGAGAAACAACATTTTGTTAGCCAATGCCAATTTCCTCATCTATGAGGTATACTTATGAAACTAAATAACAAAACCCATATGAATAACATGCCAAAATAAATTGACATTTAAAGTGGGTTTTGATGAAAGACTAAATGTTTTTCCCATAATTTGGATTAAACTAGGTTTGGAATCAGGTTGCCAAAACTAGCATATTATGAAGCTATAAGCAAACATAATTAAATTCCATATTTTTGAAAATTTAATTTTTTTTATTTAATAAAGTTGATTTAAAAGTGACTTTACAAGTCAACAAATCAAGCATAGTGCATTATCTCTACAACTTCTTCTGAAATCAATCTTGAAAAATAATTCTAGCTTAATAAGAATTCATTCTGGTTATTGTTTTTATATCTTGTATGATAGGTAAATTGGCTCTAAGTCTTAGATGCATAAAAAACTATGTTTAAGTATTTATTAAAACACCCTTTTTGGGTTATTTTATGCTTTTTTAACACATATACATCTACTTCAACTAGGTTTACATATTGGTCAATTAATTAATTCATTCAAACATAAAAAATCATCAACACAAAACGTTATATGACCAAATAGTAATATGTATCATAAAGATATTCTCAATATGCCTTGGACGTTTGCTTCATTGAAATCCTATAACTATGATAAAGAATATAATTATATATAAGGTGAGCAAAAAATCATCATGAAAGATGAATAAATAGCTCAAATTAGTCTAATTCTCCAACAACTCAAAAGGGAACTCACACAATAAAATATTTTTTAGTCAAAGTATATAAACACATACTAATAACTAGGAAGACCCCTATCATTGATGTGGCATCATAAGTGGCCATGAAACAATTATATCAAATTAGTCATTAAGATTCAATCATGGTACTAGGAGAAAATAAGTAGGCCTTTTAGTAGTTTTACACAATGGTAAATCCATATCCACTATGATATCACTTAAAATACTATTATGTAAAGCCTTACTGAAGCATAATGTGACATTCATAAATGCTTTCAAGGTTATCATAAGAGACATACCAATTTTAACTTCATCCTTTTATATTTGCATCAAGATACATGTTTTATTAAAATACATAAAATTGCACTCCTTGATGTCAAATCAAGCATTGTATCAGTTTGCATTTTACACTAAATTGACACTAATCAAGGGCTTAGTTATTGTATTTCTTCCTGTAAGGGGGTTTTCAGTCCCAAAAAAAAATATTCCACAATTTTCTAGCCATAAACTCAAATTTAACGTGGATTTTCCAAATGTTATAATTTGATCCATTTAATATTTAGGATTTATCAAAATCAAAACTAGGTGAAGTCATTGCTTTCCTATAGTGTTGGGACCCTCAGTTTACACTTTTGACACAAGAGGGGTTTAAGTTACGACACTAAAATTAATCTGATTTTATACTAAATTTGATTATAAAACAAATTTAAAATATATAATGACACTAAATTAATCAATTTTTTATGAAAACTTAGTGTTGTAAGTGTCACAAGAATTGGTCAAAACTATCATAAATAGTGTTACAAGAGCATTATTTGACCAAATTATTGCATAAACAATAGTAGGATGTTTCAAATCAACATAAGGACCTTCCTAATTTGTTCCATGTCAAACCCTACAAATTGATTGGTTGGATGACTATGGTCTATACAAAGTTGATAGGGTCATGAGGCAAATAAATTGTCACACACAACATAGTTCCCACATGAATAATCACACATATTAAAAAAATATTAAAAAATTATAGGATTTTTCTATCTTTTATGAATTTGAAGATCAAGATAGGCCTAAAGACACTAGTGGGCAAATTGGGGATGTTAATGAGGCTGTAAGCCTTGAAGAATTTATCATCCCTCAAAGGGGATAAGAAGAAGATCTTAATGAATATTGGAATCAATATTTTTAACTCATTCAAGACTATGAAAACTTTTGTAAACTTATATCTCTTGGTGAAGGTAATGATAGAATGATTCACAATCTTGAAGAGCATGATCAAGGGGATATAAATAAAGGTATGTCTCAAGAAGATCTTGATGAAGCTAGAGACAAGTTTTTGGAGATCCTTGAAGAACTTGAGTAATTTAAAGATGATGGTAAGTTTAGTGACATAACTCAATATGTCGTAGAAGTCCAAGATCAAAGTTTCAAATAACTATTGGAGGCTAGGGTTGTAATAGTCCTTACAAATCAATGTGTGGTTAACTTGGAAAACATTGCCAAGGGTAGACAATAGTATTAGGTAAGTTTTGAAGATCAAGATGATTTTGTCTTCATTGGGGACATGCTTGTCATTATTAGTACACTTGAATATAGGCCAAAGATATTGGCATCCAAATGAAAGGTTTAATGAGAAAGCACAATATTCCAAAAGCATCTTTCCCATCACTTCAAGTCATCCCATGGAGTAGATCTCATAAGTTTCCCTTTTGATATAAGAGGATTAGAGTTTTAAATGTTAGTTGTACATAGTAGTTTCTTATTTTGTCTTCCCTAAGTGCTTCTTAGCATAGTGTGTGTTTTTCTAATTTTTGTATCTTACTTTGGTGTGTTTTTTCATGTTATTTTGTGTTGGTGAAGGTAGTCAATTGTTATATTCTTTGCAAGATGTGTGTAGGTCAGTTCTCAAGGTCTTTTTTAGTTTCTATTGAGTTGAAGTGACTCCATAACCCAATAGAGGTAAGAAGGAAACTAGTCTATATATATAATAGGTATACAATCTGAGGAAGTCACCAAATATGTTAGATAAAATTGGCTACCATGAAGGCGTGAAATTTTAAACTTTGATTCTAGACTTGTTTAACTTTTTTGATAACATTTTAAGAGTTTTGGTCTTGGTCCATTGGTCAAGATTTGCCATAAAATATGTATTTTCAAGGGTATTTGGTCATTCTAGGTCCCCTACAAGGTCTAGTCAAGAAGATTAAATAACCCACCCAATGTTTTCATTAATCTTTTCCATTAGAGTTTGATGACAAGTTTTTTGAAAAATTAATGTAAATTTGGTGAAGTTAAGGTAAATAGGGGTTATTAGTTTTTGTTGTTTTTAGCTCTATCTTTTGCAAGACTTAATTTTTAAAAGCTATGAGGGTCTAGGTTAGTCCAAATACAATTTTTTAAAGTGGAATGATCATATATCAAAGCATTAAATGTGTCTTAGGACTAATTAGTTTATATTGAACTATGTTAACCCTCTTATAAGTATGGCATACCTTAGCAATGCATTAAAAGTCTTTTCAAGTGGATCAAACTTAAAATGATGATTTTATAGACAAGGGACACTTGTAAAATCATATTCAATGTGGGAAGTGGAAAAAAATGATCAGATAAGATCGTTTTGGTAGTTACAATGTAGGTTTTAGTTTCATCCTCTCTCAAATAGGCAATTTCTAGAAGGTTTATGAACTTGAAAAGTGAATGAGAGCTCCCCTGAATGGTTTTGAAACATGGGAATTATACTTTTAACTTATCCAATTCACATACATGATATTTAAGTCATTACAAGTATAAATAGATTAAAAACCCACTCCATTTCTCCTTCAACTTTATTAGTAGCTCAAGACACTCAATTAATTTTCATTCAGTACTTAGAGGAGAGAGATAATTGGATTGAATGATCCTAGGGTTTGATAGGTGACCTTATTCCATTGAAATTATAGGTATTATTTATGGGTTTGAATGGATATTCTCTATGAATAATTTTTAAAATCATAATGTGGATTTAAACCCTTTCTAAACCCCATAGCCATAATTTTTACTTGTCCAAATGTGTTGGAATGTTCCATAATAAAAATGGTAGGTTGGGTGGGTCCTAAAAAGTCTATTCTATTTTTCCACATCATCTTCCATCATCACTTATAACTTGTGAGTAGGTAAAATATGGTAAATATCCATTTTGAGGAAGGTTACAGGTTCAAGATAATGGAATTATTGATATTTTTAGGTATTCCAATAACTTAAAGTGTTCTAATAAATTAAAAAACTATATCCATTATCCTATAGGGTCATAAAGATGTCTCTTAATATGAAAATGTCTTGAAAAATCCATAGCAGGATGAATACATGTAATTTTTTGGAAACACCTTGTCTTGACTAATATTATTGGAGGTATAGGAATGAAGATAAATGGTAAGTTTTATGATGAACTTGAAGTTTTACACATCCATTCTAAGAGTAAAGAGATATAAGAAGTCTCTAAATTATTATACAAGTATGAAAATGAGAACTCACTCAAGATAAGAAGCTCTCAAGCATTAGCAAGGTGACAGGTCTAGAATGTTAGAAATTGATGTCATTGATGTCAAAGATAATGACAAAGTGGTGATTGATGAAGGGTGTTATCATGAAGTGCCAAGGAAGACTAAAGAGAGGTCATTACTTAGGCATGGTCATGTCTTATAGAGACAAGATGGAGATAATATAAGATCAGTATGAGCTTAAGATTGAGCATGGTACTGTTGGAGCATGTGTATGAGGTTATAGTCCATTCATGACTCTTAAGAGTGAGCTATAGTATCACTTAGGATTCATTAAGGGTTTTCATAAAGGCTTATCCTTATGAACTTAGGTGGGATAATGAAGTAGGTTGAGAATGATTGTTGACTTGTATGATAATGTGAGTCTTTTTCATGGTATAACAAATTGTATCTAGTATGTCTATGCAATTATACGTCAAGGAATGAAGGCAAAAGTATGTAAACAATGTTTTTGTGGTCTCAAGTGTATGCAAAATAAGAAATGAAAGGTATAATGTGACACCATGTGTAATTTTAAAATAAATAAGGCTCAAGTGATGTTTGGGAAAGGTAAGTAATTTTGTTTTAAAGTGTACATGAAGTTTTAGGTCAATATGTGGAATAAAAGTGTAGGAAATATCTTTTGAGGCTTCTTGACCTCACATAATGAAGAGATATGAACTTGATAGAGACTTTATTAATCTTTTTGACACATGAATCTTTTTGAGATAAGATAGTAGTGGAATATGGGAAGGTGTTCTAAGTGAAAGTTCCTAGCATTGGTTTTGCATTTAAGGGATTAATCTTTATGAATAATCATTAACACAACTGCAAGTGGTCTAAACCCTCATTATAACCTAATGGATAATATATTGATGTTTTGTGCTTATAATGATTTGGGTGACCTAATATGATGATTTTATCTTGTATATAACCTTTTAGTTACCTTGAGGTCGTAATAGTTTGTCTTGATAGTCAGTAAAAGCTATAGAATTGTGCTTGTTTTCATAAAATAAGGTATAATAGTCAGATGATGCATTAGACTTAGTATCTAAAATTATAGAAGAAAAAGATATATACTTTTTATACAAGTCCATAATGTTTTTTAATCAATCTTGTACATCTATGTCAATTATTTAGGTCAATCAAAATGTCTTATCAATACTCTTTAGATAGTGGAAATAGTGACAAATAATTAAGTAGAGTGAAAGGGTGATTAGGGATGATGTGCAGATGAATAGGGATGAATATAATGGATTGGGGTCTTTGTTCAAGACCTATTCCTACTATTCCCATATTTTTTTAGTGTCTATGATGCCCATAAACAAGATAGAAGGTTCCTTCAAGATGGCTTGTCTGACTAATGAAGATAATGAGAATGATTTGTAGTAGCATATTTTCCATTGAGGCATATGATATTTGTGTTAGATGTTTATATAAGGATGGAATATGAAATTTTAAATTCATTATAATGCATTGGTAGTACTTATTTATGTGTTAGATTGCTATAATTTCATGATTGGATGTTTGCAGTGGTTGGTAGTTATGAGTGAGCTTTTTGAAAAGAAGGGTTAGTTGTCACAAAAGTTGAGTTGAAGAATCCTATTGTATATATAATGACTCTAAGGTAATATAGTGTCCATACATGTGTTTTTTTAAAATGGTTGAGTGATAAATGTATGATTATGTGTTGAATATCCTTGATTGAGTTGTTGTATGCATTGACACTTCTATGTGATGAAGTTGCAAGAGTTGTCTTGAGGTCTATTGGCCTGAATGATAATGAATAATGGACTTGTAAAGTTTTTTAATATCATTAATGTTTTATTAATGTGTTTTAATTCATTATCATGAGATAAAATTGATTTTATTCCTTAGTTATTGATGACTATGTTTTCCTGTATATGAAGACCTAACCATTAACAATGAAATTAAAGAGGTCCAAGGGGTGAGTGGATGGACCCTTCAGGAGATATGGAGCCTATGTGATGATTGATATAGTCTATTTTAATTTTTTATGAAGTATTTCACTCATTTCATAAGTCTCAGGGTGTTCATTTGTGTCTAAGAGTTAACGTTTGCGTGAGTAGACCTAATTGTTTTAGGTCTCCATTAGGCCTATTTGTGTTTTTGGGATAATGAAGCATGGAAAACCAAATAAGTGGTATGTTACATGGTTGAGAAATATGTTAAAGGTTTATTAAATTTTAATAAAAGTTTTTAAAGGGTCATAGTTGACCAAAGAGTATATGAGTAGGTTTCGTGTATTTAAGCAAGAACTAGTGGAGCTTGTGTTATAGGTGTGTGTATTGCATTAAATATCAAGATAAAGGAGCATATAATAATGGAGGGTTTGATAGGATGTAAACTAAAATTTTAAATATATTAAATTATTCATAAATAAGGCATGACTAAGTTTGCAGGTGTGTTGAGATCAATTTAATCTTGAAGAGACCTTAGTATGCAAAGAGCTAGATTTGTGTGTGTAAGATATAAGCGAATGAGAAGACATATTGTAGAGAGAAAGGAGAAAATTTAGGTAATTATAAGATCTTAAATAATTATCTATGAACATTTCATAATATTTCAATGTGAAAATATCAAATATAAGTCTTATATTTTATCTAAGAAGAGACCTAGTGAAGTGAAGTAGAAAAAGATTAGTTTAGAGGCATATTTCAGTGTGCCCAAGAAAAATAAGTCCATCATAAATTATGTGAAGACAAAAAGATTAAGGTGTATTATTACTAATTTTTTATTGAGTGGGTGCTTGATTAATAATGGGTTTGGTTCCTCCTAGCAAGCTGGTGCTTACTAAAGCTAGGTGGGTGCTTGGGAAATTTGAGGGGTTGGTGTTCCTTGTTGTGTTGGTACTTAGAAAACATTGATTCATGATTATAAAACAAGTAGTAAATGATGTGTATCAATGGGTTTTATCCCCCATTAGGGTTTCCCACATATATTTTGTGTTCATGTGATGTGTACTCTTGTTTCATGCTTTGTATGGATGTGTTTTCATGTTGTTGTTACTAGACCAAGCTGATAAATGTTTGAATGGTGAATGGAATTTAATTGTTAAAGCTAATTAGTTATATCACTAATTTGACCCCCCCTCTTAGTTATTTTACCTAAAATAATTGGTATTAAAGTGGGTCCTTTTGTGAAGGCTTGATATCTTAAAGGTGGTCCTAAGAAGTACAAGATGGCTAATCAGTTGAAGAGAGAAAATCAAGGTTTGAAATATGTGATGAAAGTTATTGAGAAGTAGGTATATGATTTAAATATTAAACTAGAAGATCAAGAAAAATAAGATAATATGGTCATTCAAAATCTCAAATATCAAGTAGAGGTTACTTATATAGATCTAAGATCAAGTAAATAAAAGTAAAATCAATACAAGGTAGTTTTTGAAAAGTACAGAGTTAATATGAGAGAGTATGATCAAGAAGAAGATTAGTATAAGAACATGGCCAACAAGGAAAAAGAGGATGAAGATAACATCAGCATTATTGAGTATTAGTTAAGGACTACAAGTGAAAATTTGAAAGCAAAAGAAGATGAGTACACTCAGTTGATAATTGAGATGGGTTCCTTAAAGAGTGAACATGAACAGATCATAAACAACTTGGATAAGCTTGAAACTAAGAATGATAATCCTAAGCAAGTCAAGGATAATTCAAACTTAGAGAGCAATGCAAGAAGGTCAATTAGATAGCCAAATGCTACAAGGTATGCAAGTAAGTTTCATAATATTATTATGCATGTTTTCAATATGGTCATAAGGAAAGAGATTGAAGAAGGATGAGTTATAAGAATGGATTCTCATGGATCTATGGAATAAGGATCAATTGATAAAAGAGTATCATAATTCACATCAAACAAAAGGTTTATATAACAAGAGTGAGGTGATTTGGTATAGTTGCAATAAATCTAGTCATGTTTTTAGGTTTTTCAAGAATAATTTTCCTAAGAATAAAGAAAAGGTATGGAGACCAAAGTAAGTGAAATTTTTTCCTAATGAACTCAATGATATAGATAAACCATTTTCTACAGTAGAAAAAAAATCTGTTTTGAAGATTTGACAAGAGAGTCAAGAATAGTTTCCATAAACTTAGTTGAAAGGAAAGAAAGATGATTATGACATCATGTTTGAGGTGTCAATCAAGTTTAAGAAGATTCTGAAGGAAGACTCTCAATCCCCTTATTGAAAATTATTTGAATAGGTATGAAAATATCCTTTGTTATCCTCATGTGTTGACATTGCAGTCATAGAAGAGGATAAAAATACTAAGGAGGATGGATAAGTCTTTTCAGTCAAATGTAAGAAGAATAATAAAAATTAGTCTAATAAGTAAAATATAATTAAATAAGTAAGTAAGGAGGTGTGGATATATCATGAGTATATTTTTTTATAAGAACCCATTGGAATAGGTGTCTCTGTTATGATTCATAGAGACATTTACCAGTTTGAATAAGCATGTGTGTTATAGATAATGCTTTCATCTTGAGTTGAAAAGGTATGTTTATCATAGTCATATTTATGATTTGGAATAATATTGATTCTATTTTAATTTCATATTTTGGAATTATCTTGTTGGTGTCTAGATGATTGATCTTAAGAGATAGGTATAAGAGAAAGGTTTTGAGAAGCAAAGTAGTTTGGTACAATCAATGAAGAATTTTCAAAGGCCAAAAGACTTTTTGTGAGTTTTTGATGTATTATTAAAACTAAGAAGTGAAAAAAGGAATATCAAATGTGATATGAGTCATGTGGAGTCAATAAAAGAGGTTCTTGTCTGAGACTGTACTGTGATAGTTAATGAAGTATGAGAATCCTTGTCAAATTAAAGGCTAACCAAACAGATATAAGAATGGTTACTGAATTATGGTTACTGAATTATAGAAGTTTGGAAAGGTGAGATTTGATGGGGTAGAGATCTTAAGTAATTATAGATGATTCAAGTCTTTCTATAGGAGGTAAAGAGGGATTTTGAGTGGTCTTGGGTTATACAGGCCTATGTGAGACCTTGTTCTAGGGCTTGAAGACAATTTACCATATATTGAGTTATAATAAATGATGAGTGCTAAAACATGATGATCATACCCTATTAGAGGTGATCTAAGTTATTTTGAAGTCCTCAATCAGGTTACTCAACCATATAGTATAGTTTGGGAGCATAAGGGCAAGAAAGTGTCTTAGAGCCCTACTTAGGCCTAGTTATAGGTCAAGATGTGTCCAACAAAAGGATATAGTCCAAAGGAACCTAACTTTAAAAGTTTCATGGAGAAATAAGGGCCTAAACGGTACTCTAAAAGGTGATTAGTTTTATGATAAAATTTATATTTTTTTTGTACATAAGGATTTGTGTCAAAATAGGGCTACAAGGAGCCAATAAGCTTATTAAAGGAATATGGATGGTTTGAAGGCATAAAGAGTATTCCAATTGAAATAAAGTTGGATCTAAGAATAAAAAATTGAGATATAAGTATAGTCTAAGGGGGATATTATTTATCACTAAAATCAAGACAATTTGAAGACATTTGGCATATTGATCTCAAGGTATGTAGTTTGTTCTTGTTGAGTTTGTAGATTATGGACCAACTCTATAGTTATAAGGAGATTAAAGGCATGAAAATTGAAGTCCATATTTTGTGTAGCTAAAGGGATAACATTTGAGTTATCTTGAAGGATGACTCTATGAGTTGTAAATGATGTGAACTAAAAGTTTGATATGATGACTTGATCAAACTAAGTCATATTGTTGAAAATATTTTGAATCTTCATGTATTACTAAAGGATTATTTTGAGTTATACAAGTAGATAGGTCCATTTTTTAGGTTTTAGACAAGTGGTTAAAGATGTACTATGTCATAGCCTAAATGGAGATGATCAGAATGATGTATGTCAAAAGGAAAGCTTAGTTGTTATTTAATCCACTTTGTCATTAATGGAAAAGGGGGAGAAGTAAAAGGAGGTTTCCATCAATGACAAAGGGGGAAATTTTTGGAAATTGTTGTCATTGATGTCAAAGATAATGACAAAGTGGTGATTAATGAAGGGTGATATCATGAAGTGACAAGGAAGCTTGAAGAGAGGTCATTACTTTGGCATGGTCATGTCTTGTAGAGACAAGATGGAGATAATATATGATCAATATGAGCTTGTGATTAAGCATGTTACTACTGGAGCATGTGCATGAGGTATAAATTTAGTTAATGAATCTCAAGAGTGAGATAGAATAGCATGGAGTCATTGAGGGTTTACATCTAGACTTACCCTTATGACCTTGGATGGCCTAATGAAGTAGGTTGACTAGGATTGGTGACTTGTGAGATTATGTGAGTCTTGTTCATGGTATAAAAAATCGTATGTAGTATGTCTATCTAGTTACAAGTCAAGGAATGAAGGTAAAAGTATGTGAAAATGGTTTTGTGGTTTCAAGTGTATGCAAGATAAGAAAGGTAAGGTCTAATGTGACACCATGTACAAGTTTCAAAGATATAAGTTCACATGATGTTTAGGAAAGGTGATCAATGTTGTTTTATAATTATGCATGAATTTTTAGGTTAGTATGTGGAATAAAAGTGCATAATATATTTTGAGGCTTCTTGACCTCACATAATGAAGAGATATGAGCATGAGATAGACTTTATTTAGGTTTTTGACATGTACATCCTATGCATGGTATCCTAAGATATTAGTGGAAGATAGGGAGGGGTTATAAATTAAATTTCCTAGTATTGGTTTTGCATTTAAGGGATTAACCTTTACAAACAATGATTAACACCTATAGGTGGTCTAAACTATTGTTATAACCCAATGGAGAAGATATTGATGGTTTGTACTCAAACTAGATTAGGTGACCTAATATGATGATTGAAGCTTATAGATAACTCTCTCAGGTACTTGGAGGTGGTGATAGTTTGTCTTGATAGTACTTAGAAGCTATGGAAAAGTGCGTGTTTTCAGAAAAGAAGGTATAATTGTTAGATGGTGCATTAAACATAGTTACTAAACTTATATAGGACAAATCTAGAGACTTTTTCTAAAAGTTCATGATGTTAGTTAATAAATATTCAACCTATGTGTAAATTATCTATGTCAATCAAAATGTCCTATCGCTAGTTTGTAGATAGTGAAAATAGTGATAAATAGCCAGACATACTTAAAAGGTGATTAGGGATGATGTACAAATGATTAGGGATGAATATAATGGATTTGGGTATTTTTTAAAGACATATTCCTCCTATTACATTGGTTGGTTAGTGTTGATGATGACCATTCACAATCTAGAAGGTGCCTTGAAGATGGCTTGTCTAAGTAATGAAGACAATAGAACCTAGTACAATGAGAATGATCTGTAAGATCAAATTTGACATTGAATAAAATGATCCTTATGTTGTATGTTTATATAATGATGACATATGACATTGTAAATTCATTATAATGTCTTCATAGTACTTATGTAGGCATTGTAATGACATGATTTCATGTCTGGATGTTTACAGTGGTTGGTAACTATGAGTGAGCTTTTTACAAAGAAGGGGTAGTGGTTGAAGAGGTTGACTTGAAGAATAATATTGTATATCTAATGACTCTGAGGTCATATAGTGTCCATAAATTTGATTTTTTTATCATGGTTTAGTGACAAATGTATGATTATGTGTTCAGTATCCTTGACTGAGTTTTTGTATGCACTGACAGTTTTGTGTGATGAAGTTGTATGAGTTGTCTTAAATTCTATTGGATAGAATTATAATGACTAATAGAATTGGAAAGTTTTTTAATATCGTCAATGTTATATTCATTTTATTTTAAGTCATTATCATGTGAGAAACCTTATTTTATTCTTCATTTGTTCATGACTATGTTTTCTTATATATGAAGACCTAACTATGAATAGTAAAATTGAATAGATCTAAGGGGCAAGTGGAACCTCCAAGAGATATAGATCCTAGGTGATTATTTATATATTATATTTTCATTATTTATGAATTTTTTAACTCATTGGATAAGTCTCAAGGTTCTCTATTGTGTCCAATTGGTAACGTGTGCATGAGTAGACTTAATTGTTTTACGTCTCCATTAGGCTTATTTGTGTTTTTGGGCTAATGAAGCATGGATGACCGAAGAAGTGGTATGTTACATGGTTAAAATGTGTGTAAAGTGTTGATTAAAGTTTAATAAAAGTTTTCAAAGGTTTATATCCAACCAAAGAGTATATGAGCAAGTTTCATGTATATAAGCAAGACTTAGTGGAGCTTATGTTCTAGGTGTGTATTGCATTGAATATCAAGACAAAGGAGAAGAGAAGAATATATGGGTCAAGAATATGATAAAACTTAGATAAAATAAAATAAAGTATTCATAAATAAGGAATGACTAATTTTTCATGTGTGTTGAGATCAATTCAGTCTTGAAGAGACCTTAGTATGCAAAGAGATAGATTTGTGTGTGTAAACTATAAATGAATGAGAAGATGTATTTCAAAGAGGAAGGAGATACTATAGGTCATCATAAGAGTGTCAATAATTATCTATGAATATTATATAATAGATCAGTGTGAAAATATCAATTATAAGTGTTTTATTCTATCTAAGAAGAGACCTAGTGAAGTGAAGGAGAAAGAGATTAGTTTAGAGGCATATTTCAATGTGCCCAAGCAAAAGAATTCCATCACCAGTTGTGTGAAGACAAAAATAGTAGGGTGGAGTGCTCATGAGTGTTGATTGAGTGGGTGCTTGATCAATAAGGGGGTTGGTTAATCCTAATAAGTTGGTACTTATTAAATCCAAGTGATTGCTTAGTGAATTAGAGGGGTTAGTGTTCCTTATTGTGTTGGTGCTCATCAAAATCTTGATTCATGGTTATAGGATAATATCAGTGATTTTTATCCCTCATGAGTATTTCCCACATAGATATTGTGATAATGTGATGTGTGCTCTTGTTTCATGATTTGTAAGGATGTTTATTCATGTTTTTGTTGAAAGATCAAGTTGATGAATGTTTGAATGGTGAATGGAATTGAATTTTTAAATTTGATTAGTTTCATCATTGATTTAACCTCCTCTCTCAGTGACTATACTTCCAACATAGAAGAGACTTACAGACTTGTAAGTGAAGAGGAGAACCCTCCAATATAATTTTGGATGTTTTGCCTCATCTTTAAGATTAAAAATAATCAAATTACCTCATATATTACATCTTAGTCTTTTATATACATATATATTTTCATAAGAGACATCCTTAAGTCTTGGCAAGGTTATAATTTCAACCAGAGAGATACATGACTGAGTAGGATTAAAAAGAAAAAAGATAGACTTTTTATTAAGAAAGAGGATTGGAGGACTAAATAAATTCTATGTAACATGGATGGATTCATCAAATCACATTGGATTTTGTTTGCTCATAGTATAAGGTGATCAAGAGACCTAAAATAAGAAAATAAAGTCACAAAGACCAAGCAAAGATTGTACATACATAGATAGGTGCTTAGAGGAATTTTAGATGTATTAAAGGAGAATTTGACCTTAATTATAATATGGATGGGTGTATTATTTATTCATGGGGTTTTCATAGCCTATTAACATGTCATAAATGATAAAAATGATGGAGAATGTAAACCTACATGTCTTTAAACTTGTAGGTTCACATTCTTGATTAAACAAAATAAAATCTTGTAAAGGAGGTGTTTTAAAATTATTAAGGAAATTATTGCCTCATTGAATCATGAAATGGGTCTTACATTCTTGAAACACTCACTCATAGTGACCAATGTTTTTTAAAAAGGTAAGATGCCTAGAAAGATAACTAAGATAACCCTATAGGACTACAAGCCTAGGAAGAGAGGTTCTTGATATGTCTATGTAATTATTCACTTAAAATGCCTAAAATACATAAAATATTGTCCAAATTATCATAAAATCATTTTTAGTCATAAAATATAAGAGATATCAACTCAAATACAAAGTGTATGATTAGGCTTAAACGCTGGTGAAGCATCTACAATTTTGATTAGTTGAATCGGCTGATTGAGATAAAAAACACACATAGGTGTTGGATAAGGGGTTAAGGAGATATTTATAGGGTTTATATGAGTATAAAATAACACTACAATATGTTTTAATACAACCAAATGTCAATAATCATATTGAATAAGGTCCACTCTCAAGGTTGTAATCAAGAGGCCTAATGTGCACCTACAAGCTTGTGTGTGAAAAATTGAAGATTATTTTATATTTTGATGTGTTTTAAATATTTAATATCCTTAAGGGATGGATAATATTTTTTTAATAAAATATTAGTATGAAACTCCTCTCAATATGAGGGCCTCCAAAAAGGGTTGTGAGGCTCACAGTGTCAAAGTTACCATCAAACCCTCGCAATAGGCAAATTAAGTTGCAAAACTTTTTTGGAAAGACAATACCTATTGTAAATCATTTAGTTCCATGGAATAAATTTTTAATAATGAATTTGAGGTAATTATAACTAATAATATGGATTTGGAAAGATTCAAGGCCTAAAAATCTTTCTTGGTCCTTACACACAATCCTTCAAGGCAAAAAGGCTACTTTTGAAGCTCAAAACATCATTGAGAAAATACATGGGAAGGAATTGGGTTTGAAGGTGTTAAGTAAGTAAAAATGATAAAAACTCATGGTATTGTTTCATAAATCAAGTCATTTTATGGTGTGAATAATTATTAAGAAATAAGGGCAGTCAAAACCTATGTTTTGCCTTATTAGAAGCTCTATAAGACCTAAAACTTTTCATATAACTTCTAGGAGAAAATACATGGGACAAAAATCTCCTAAATATAATTAAATACCCTTATAAAATAAAACTATTTGGAATTATTAAAGTATTTTAAGGCCTAGATTTTATGAATGATCATTAATAATATAGACACCTCCTAAGTTGCCAAGAAACCATAAATGATCAGATGAATATTTTTGCTCTCTAAATGACCCCAAAAAAAATTGTTTGGTCTTAGGATGATTTAAGTGACCTTTGTAGATCCAATGGGAACCTATATGAGCCATTTTGTGGCACGTGTGAGATAAAAAAATGTATCAAAATGGTTTAAACTAGCAATTTATAGGCCTAAATGTATGTTTTGAATATGGAGAGACCTAAGAAGACCTGATTCATCCCTATAAAACATTGAGAGATCACCCAATTTTTATTATGTGTCTTGAATAATAGAAGGTAATTGGTTTATATGAATTTTTATCTCTACACCAAGAACAAAGGGGTGTTGAAGAAAGAATGAAAAGTTTCAAGGTAGCTAAAAACATCATGTAATAGTTGACCATGTGTCAAGCACTCCTATAAGACCTAACACACCTGTAATATTAGTATGGAAAGTCCTAAATCATGTGGAAGGTGTTAAATAGATGAGTTGTCAACTCAAACGTAGTTATGTGATTAAAAATGTAACTTGGCACTCCTCAACAAGAAAGAGATAAATTTAAAATCAAGAGGATGGGTCATCAAGGAAAATAAGCTTATATGACACCTTGATGAAGGCATCACCAAGTTAAAGAAGCAATTTTTGAGTAAGATAACAAAATTATTTTGTCACTCTCCTATTCTTGGCATTATAACTAATTTGAGGTGGATAATCCTTGTGATGGGATTGTCCAACATCCACCTTTCTCTTCTTATATTTAGTATATAATGAGGCATTGAAATCCATTGAATGGATCCCTCCACTTGAGTATGGTGAAGCCTTGATCCTTTTTAAGCCATTGAATCAATATAAAATATGGTTTTACCTTCTCTTATGATTGTATTCTAGTTTTTTTTCATGAATGACTGACCTTGTGTACTTTTTATTTAGTTCTCTTTGACATGTTGTCTCATTCTCTCACCTATATGTAGTTTGAACTAACTCTTATAGGTTGTATGGAGTGTTTAAGTAGTCTTATAAAGGTTAAGTGGGAAATCTTCTATTAGTGTCTTATATACCTCTTTAAAATCAGCCCTTATTTCCTAACCATAATTTAACACCTTAATATTAAAATACTAATGTAACAGGAGTAGTTTAGGAGTAGTGTATGAATAGGTTAGCGTCATGGTCATTATTCATCTTCAAATGTGTAGTAGTGGTCAAAACATTTGGTGCATCACCTCCCTAGTTTAGTTTACTTTTAGTTATCTCTCAATTTTCCCTTGTAAGTAATAGTTATTACGTGATGCATCAAGGGAAATAACCCTACCTAGAGGTTTTCTTAAGCTATAACATCACCCACAACCTTCAAAAAGTTCCCATGCTATCAATTAAGTGAATAGGTTTGAATACCCTCGTCAAGGGTAAATTTTTTGATGATATTAGTAATGAATTTGGAGACTCAAGAAATTTTGTAAATTATCCTTAGCACGTTAGATAAAATAATCCAATTAGGATACTATGAGACTGTACTAAACATGGTGGTTATTTCCTTTCTAGGCTCATGATGTTTAAACTTATCACTTGGTTTGATAGTAAACTTATTAATAGATGTAGATGCAATTGGTGTGTTTCATACATAATTGAACTTATTTAATGAAATAATTTTTATTTCATAAACCCATAAAATTTGACATAAGTCATCAAAATATTGGAATTTTTTGAAAAAAAATAGAATCATGTAAAGGAGTAATAAAAAATTACTTGAATATGTCTTTTAGAAATTTATCCACCATAGTACTAGTCATTTTAGCTAACATTATCTTGTATTTCAAGACATATTCATTGATAGGCTCATTGGTTCCTTGTTTGATTTTGGTAATTTGAGCATAGGAAACCCTTTTAGAAATGTTAATCGAAAAGTATGCTAAGAGTTGGTCTGAAAGAGGTTTGAATGCTTTAACATATTGGAGAGGTAAATCATATAACCACCTCAAAGTATAGTCATATAGGCTTCTTGTGATTAATATAATTAACAATTTATCATTATAAGAATAATAAAGGCATGTTCCATATAAGGATATAAGATATTACTCAGGATCAAACTTGCCATAATAGAATGGAAACTTGGGTGAAACAAAACCGATTGGCAATGGGTACAAATATATTTTAAGTGCAAGAGATTTATGAAAAACATATTTTAAATAAATATAATGAGGGGATTTTAAAGAATTTATTTCAATGATTATAACATTTTCCTCTAAGTTATTTATAACTTGAATAAGTTCTTGAACTGTAGACCTAATGGGATTTAGATTAGAAAGTCGAGTAGTCACCATCAAGGATGTACACATGGTTTGACTTATAATAAGTAATTAAATTGGTATCTACATTTAAAAAATTGTTATTTCCATGTTAGATGTATAAATTTGGTTGATAGGTATGGAAGTAGTTTTAGTACCTTTTAAACATTCACTATCACTATCTGAGGAGTCCTTAATTTTATTATGCTTACTGATTTCATCTTGTGTAACTGTAATTGTTAGTGTAGTGATTTTTACCATTGGGTTTTGACTACATGATCATATGGAAATTTTATGTTATTTAATATTCCTTAGGTTAGTTATAAAGGGTCCATAGAATAATTATATTTAAATGTAATTATTTATTTAGTAAAATTAGGGGCTTCTTCATGTTGCCCTAATTTTCTCTATATGTACCCCACTTCTCCTTTTTAGAAGGTTGATTGATTGATGAAAAAAATTTATTTTTCTTTGAATCATGTGTTTTTGGAGATTTTACACTACCTCACAATATTCAACATTGATTACATGAAATCTATTCAGAGATCTTAGCATACACTTTCATGGTATCATAGCCTTCCTAACATACTCATGCACTAGACTCCCTGGTAAGATCATCCTACATTCACCATTTCTATTTTTTCTTCTATCTTGGCTACCATTTTTGACCTTAGAGGCATTTGTTTAATATACCTCAAAACTTATGTCATAAGGCATTTGATGAAAAATCAATTTACATACATTTTTGTGGGTTTTTTTGAGATCTAAAATGGGCTATTTTTAGATTTTTGAGAAAGTTCATGGATTTTCATAGAAATAAATTTATTCCATCTAGCCAAACATTTATACAAATGAATCAATCAAGCCTACAAACCCTAAAATTTTTCTCATAGACCAAATTAAGTTTTCAAATGGCCATTACTTGATTTCAATCTAAATCAAGTTTTCAAAGTGGTACAACTTGTAAGACCCATTCAGGATTTCAACATTACTTTACTTCAAATTCATGAAGTTAAGTAAAGTAGTTCCAAGAACCCAAATTACATTGGAATCGACAACTAGGAAGTAATTAGGCTTCTCAACCTCAAAAACTTACTTGCAGACCAAATCAGGTTTTTGGCATTACTTTACTTCCAACTCGTGAAGTTAAGTAAAGTAGTATAAGAAACCCAAAATACACTATAGTTTTAAGCTTGAAATATACTAAGAGGGGAGAGGTGAATCAATATATTATACATCTTTTTACTTAATCTAATTTCTTTTATTTAACCACATAATCACACATTCAAGATATGTAATAAAAATGAAATAATAACATGCACCACATATGTGTGTGTGTGTGTGTGTGTGTGTGTGTGTGTGTGTGTGTGTGTGTGTGTGTGTGTGTGTGTGTGTGAGAGAGAGAGAGAGAGAGAGAGAGAGAGAGCAGATTTTTACGTGGAAACCTAAAGTGGGAAAAACCATAGAGAACAATATCAAGTATATTAATGAGCACCAAATCAAATTACAAAGTTCTCAAGCACCAACTTACAAGAGTATCAACCCATTTATCAAGCACCAACCCATAGGAGCACCAACCCCTTGCAAATATTTGTGAGCACCAACCCATAGGAGAACCAACCCCTTGTAAATATTTGTGAGCATAAACCCATAGGAGCACCAAACCCTTTTGTGTATAAAACACAACTATCTCTCAATGTTGCTTACTTAAAAAATGATAGAACTCTATAATATCTCCTAATTTTCTCTCCTCTTTTCTTATATAAAACAATTACAAAACAATGTACTTTCTTGCATATTACAAATGGCTTATAAAGCCTTTATTTATATCTTTCCAAATGACCTTTGGCATTCACCCTTTGTGACCCCTCAATCCTCATGGAAAATGGCACAAAACTTGTATGACCTTTCGTATCCTTGCATTTGAAAATTCACATGGTGACCCTTCATAAGCAAATGCATCCTTTCCTCTTTTGTCTTTATCTTGGTGACTTTTCATATTCCTCAAAGTGTCCCTTCATGGAAAAATTCACCATATCCTCTTTTATCTTCACATGGTGATTCTTGGAATTCCTCAATATGACTCTTCATGAGAAAATGCATCCCATTCCTCTTTTGTCTTTACCCCGTGACTCTTTAACTTCTCCATGGACCCTCTTTTAACTTATATGCAACCAAAAATATATTCATCAATATTATATAAATATTAGCACACATTATCCAAGATATGAATATTAAAAACACCATTAAATTCAATGGGGCCTTTATCACCAATACTAAACTTTTGACATCAATGACAATATTTCCAACAATCTCCCCCTTTTTCATTGATGGCAACCTCAAACTAAAACTACCATGTCTTGAAACCTGTATTGCATATGTCAACCTACACATACTACCATTTTAAAAACATACAATAACTCCCCCTTATTGTATCAACCTATACCTATTCCTTGTACCTATTTTTGCACTTATTTCTACCCCTATTTCTACACCTATACTTGTACATTTTTTTCTATCCCTTTGACATCAATAGCAAAGGGCCTATCCTGGAGCTAACACTTAGCTCCCCCCTCAATTGATGTTGCTCTTTAATGGAAAAAAGTAAAATAAATTACTCCCAACTCCTCTTGTAGATACTCAAATGTGTCTTTTGATAGTGTCTTTGTGAAAATATCTACAATCTACTCTATAGTACTGATATATTCCATCTTAACCTATTGATCTACAACCTACTCTCTCAAGAAGTGATATCTAATGGGAATATATTTTTTTCTTGAATGCATGACTAGAATCTTTGAAATATTAATAAAACTTGTGTTGTCACAAAAAATAGAAATAGGTTCATCATATTTTACCTTGATATCTTCCATAGTTTACTTCATCCAAATCACTTGAGTACAACACAATACTGCTATAATATAGTCTACTTCAGTTGTAGAAAGTGATACTGAATTTTACTTCTTGCTTAGCTATGATACTAAGCTATCATTGAGGAAGAAATATCCTCCACTTGTACTCTTTCTATCATCCAAGAAACCTACCCAATCTGAATATGTATAAGCAACCATAGTGAAATCTCTACCTATGGGATACCACAATCGATAATCCAATGTCCAATTGATATATCTAAATATTCTCTTCACCAACTAAACATGACTATCTTCTGGAGCTGACTGATATCTTACAACCATACCTACTACATGCATAATGTCTAGCCTCAATGATGTCAAATATAAAAGACTACTAATCATAGATCTATACAAAGATTGATTTGTAATAGGTGAATCTTCATCCTTGCTCACCTTATTTCCATTACTCATTGGTATGCCAACTAGTACACAATCCTCAAAATCAAATTTATTCAACATTTCCTTGGCATATTTACTTTGAGTTATGAAAATTCCTTTATCTGACTAAAATATTTTCAATCCTAAGAAAAATGATAATTCTCCAAGCATAGATATCTCAAATTCTTTTTGCATATTATTAAAAAATTATTTTGTTATCTTTTCAATGTTTCCTCCAAAAATGATGTCATCAACATATACCACAATAATCAATTGATGCTCACCTTCTATTTTAATATAGACATTACTATTCACAAATCCTCTTTTAAAACCTTGATCCTGTAGGTACTTATCAAGTCTTGCATACCAAGATTTGGGAGCTTATTTCAATCCATAAAATGCTTTATTCAATCTACATACATGGCTATTAATATTTGAGAGAATAAATCCCTTCGACTGCTCAATGTAGACCTATTCTTCTAGATTCTCATTTAGGAAGGCAGATTTGACATCGATCTGAAACACTTTGAAATTTTTAAACACTGCATATACAAGAAACATTCTAATAGCCTCTACCCTTGCCACTGGTGAAAAAATTTCTTCAAAATTTGTTCTCTCAATTTGAGCATATCCTTTACATACTAATCTTGTTTTATTCAGGGTCACTTCTCTATTTTCATTCAACTTATTTCTGTAAACTCATTTTGTTTCTATCACATTGTGATCTTTTGGTCTAGGCACTAATTCCCAAGTATCATTCTTTTCTATCTAATTTAATTGGTCACCCATTTCCTTAACCTGAGGCTTATCATGTCTAGCTTCTAAAAAATTTCTAGGCTAAAGTTTGGATAACAAATGGAAACTAACTTTCTCAGATTCACTTACCATCATTCTTCTAGTGTAAATTCCTTCATCTATGTCTCTGATGATGTCACTTTTATTATGATTTCTCTAGACATATTTGGATGGATTTTTGGTTTCTTTCTTCTCATCTTCATTTGATTCTTTAAAATCTTCCTCTTCAATGATTTCAAGAATGTCTATTGGATCACTGATTCTTTGTGCTCTATCTTCTTCTATCTTGACACTTGTACTTTCAACTATTTTCTTGGTTCTTTTATTATAACATTTATAATCTTTACTTTTGTAATAATAACCAAGAAATATACCTTCATCTACTCTATATTCAAACTTACCTATTTTTTTATCGATTCTCTTTATGAAGCATCTACTACCAAAAACTCTGAAATAATCAACTGTAGCTAGTTTTTCTTTCCATAGCTCATAAGGAGTCTTGTCACTATTGACTCTCAATAATGCTCTATTTTGAATATGCATTTTATACCAACTATCTCTCTCCAATATTTATCTAGTATTTTGAATTTATTTAGCATTATCCTTGCCATCTCTTCAACTATTCTATTTCTTCATTCAACTATTCCAAATTATTGCGGAGTTTTGGCTACTAAATAATGTCTCTTTATTCCATGGTCTTTACAATACTCAATAAATTGATCTGACATGAATTCTTATCCTCGATTTGATCTTAGGCACTTAATCTTTAAACTAGTTTCATTTCAACTAATGCTTTAAACACTTTGAAATATCTGAAAGCTTTTGATTTTTTATTTAAAAACATTACCTAAGTCATATGTGAAAAATCATCAATAAATAACATGAAATATTTCTCACCTTGAGTACCTTGAGTTATCATAGGTCCACAAAAATTAGTGTGAACAAGCTCTAACATTTGAGTTGTCGAGTATTCTTTTATTTTGAGCCACCTTTTGGCATGTTTCCCATGTTGACAAGGCTCACAAAGCATGTTGGATGGATTTGTAATCTTTAGAAGATTTTTGACTGCTTGCTTTTTGTTGATGTTGAAAAAATTGTTAAAATTTATGTGTCCCATTCTCCTGTGCCATAGCCAACTTTTTCCAATTAGACTCAAACAATATCTTTGACCTTTGATGTCTGATAACATATACGAAGTATTACCTATTCTCTAAGCATCTGTAACTGATGCATTTGAATTTTTTATCCTAATTTTACAACCTTATTCATAAAAATTTAGTGTGTGCCCCTAATCACAAATTTGAATTACACACAAAATATTATGCTTAAGACCTTCTACATACAAAATATTTTAAGTTTTAATTTTATCATTATCCAAACTTATTGTACCTTTTCTAATAATTTTGGCAGTAGTATTATCTCTGAAATTCACTATGCCACCATTGATCTTCTTCAAGGTTATGAACTTGCTCTTGTCTCCTATCATGTGCCTTGAACATACACTATCAATGAACCATGTCTTTTCTTCGTTTCTTGCATGCAAAGCTGTTTGGACCAACATAGACTTTTTAGGTTATTTTTTCTACCATGAACTTGTCTAAACTTTTTTCTTGATGAATGGATCCTTGAAACTCTAGTCCTTCTTGACTGAATCAAACATGCTTCTACAATACTGAGCTATGTGTTCAAATTTATTGCATTTGTAACATATTATGGCCTCTTCATTAAATCCTAATAGAGGATCAAAAGAGTTGTGGCTTCTACTTGACTTTGCATGAGTTTTTTTCTCCTTATTTTTGAAATTGTTAGTCCTTTTTTGACATTCTATTTTATTATGATCATATCCATTACAATAAAAATAGTAACCATAAAAATAGGACCTATTTTTGTATCTATGACCTGATTGCTTTTTGTATCTCTTTTCCTTCTAGCCTTCTTTGTTTGAGATGCCCTTTGTATTCTTAAATTCTTCCCTTTTTATTTCCACTTTTGTAAGAGCTTTAACATAGCCTATAGCCATTAAAATTAGTTTTTTAATGAAATATATAATAATCCAAGGGTGATTATATATGTTTTTAAATATTCTCTGAGGGTTCTTATGCCTTTGGTGACCTTAAGAAAGTCTACAACCTCAACCGTCTATGCAAATACGAAAACAATATTCATTTAGGCCTAGTTTAGTGACTCGAAACCTATATAAACATAATTAAAGTCTCATAAATGGGTGTTTTAAGTTTATTATAAACTTTCCTAGGCTTAGGAGGTCTCTTCAACTGATTAAAAGGACCATATTCATTCAAACACTTGTAAATAGGCTTGAAAGTGCAGTTTCTAGGTGATTTTCTTTACTTCTCTTCCACATATGCCAATATTATGGATCTAATAGTTAATTATGAGGATTAAATATGTGATTAATGTGTATTAAATTAATTTCATACAAATTGGATTCCATTTGGATACATACATAGTCAATAAGCTCTTTAAGGGCACAAAAGGTAGTTTTAGGTCTCCAATATTATTAACGATTATTCATAGAGTTTAGCCCCTTAATGGGATAAAAAATTCCATGAATTTAGAGTATAAAAATTATAAAAACATACCCTAATTAAATTCTATCCCATGGACCTTCTCAACCAACTTCTCACGTGAGAAAAATGACCTTCTCAAACATTGCAGTCATGTAGGTGTGTATTTAAGATGACTATCTTAAGAAAAAGTCCCTTTTCATATTATTTTTTGGTTGTAAATGATTTTTATAGACTTTATATATTCCCCATGACTTATATAGATTATTTTATATATCCCATGATCCCACCTAATGGCCTTAAGCCTTAATGTAGCCATAGTTGGGGTTTCTTGATAGTTTAGGGATTTTAACCCTAATTGTCATCTTTTGATGTTTTATCGTCATTAAAATGCATATAATAATTTTATAATATTTATTTATGGATCATAAAAATCAATATTAACCTTTAAAATTCAATTTTGACATTAAAAATGCATATTATTTCCATTTTTAGGTGTGTAGACTTGTAGGTGTGCATTTAAAGTTTAAAACCCATTTCAAACATGTTGAATCAAATTACTTGAATCTTATGAAAGTAAATGATATTGAGAGAAAGGTGGATATTATTTGACATATTTTAATACCTTTTACATAATAAAACATGTAGGGTTTTCCAATAATCTCTCATTATAGACTACATACTTGACATAGTATACTTGTGCATGCATGACTACATTGCTCTTTTGCCATTTTTACCATGAGTGATATTAATGGAGATTGAGGTAATTGGTTAAGATATGAACATAATAATTAAAATCTCATGAATGAATTATAAACCTTGTCATTGGTTACATGTCTTTTACCTCTCTGTTCATACTTGATTTTCTAAGATCCTTAACTCAATGGCCTTTATGGCCTACCACCTACAACTTCCCATCAAGGATTGTCATGGAGGGTTTACCAATTTTTTTTAATATTATATGATTGTCTCATATAGTTTACCATGACTGAGTTCTTATCCAAAAATTATCCACCATGAGTGAGGTAAATTTTAAACTTTACTTTGGAAGTGTTTGACCTTGTTAATGGCCTTAGTAATCCATGTTTTTTAGGTCATACCTTATCCATTGGTTATGTCTCATTCATTATCCTTTAAATATTTTCAATATAATATAAGTATGGTCTAAATACAAGAGTCATGACTCTAGTTTCATAGTCATTTCCATGATCTCCATCCCATGACATACTTTTCATTGTTAAGGTAGTTTTGATAATGGTAGGGTTCTTTAGAAGTCTAGGTTATATTTGGTCTTGATTGTGACATTGGTACTTAATAAATCATAAAAAATGGTATGATGATCATAATATGAAACTAATGTTACATTTTATGGTGTATGATAATTTATATAGACAAGGATCAAGAGAGTGAAATGCAACATTGAAGTACACTTGTCAAAGCTCCCATACATAGGTTTCAACATGAAAAAGAGATAATTTTCAACATGAAATGATTATTATAGTTCCATTATATATCCTCAAGTGCATATTATGATTTATAATCATTTTAAGATGAAATAAAATACAAAAAACCTTTCATCTTCCTTATCGCTTCTCTGGCAAGCTTGTGAAGGCCAGTTTCACATGGAAAGGGATTTAGACCTAAGTATTTTATTTATATTATGGGACCATAATTATATTTATATTATTTTCATTATTTTATATATTTATTTCCCTATCTCTATAAACACTCGTTAAAATCTTGAGGGGTCAAAAAGTGAATTTAATCCCCACTGGCTCAGTTTTGTCTTCATGTCTACACCTATGAGCTTGGTAGAAAAATAAAAATAATGAATATGTGATCTCAATGTAGTGAAATATATCCATTACACCCAAATACATCATGTATGTGCATGCACTATCACAAATGAGTCTCTTTCTCACTTTTTCATGAGATAAACCAATATTGTGAAGTTTGTGAGGTGTTCTCCATATAAGTAAGATAAATAATGTTATAATTAGGTGAAATAAGTTTCAAATAATTAAATTAATATTTACACACCATTCCCAAGTCAAAAATAATATATATGGAGTACAATAGTAATGTACAATGGAGAAGATCTTAATTCATTACTAGCTCTTAAAAACCCTAATGTTGATGAAGTTTAGTTCAAGGGATGGTCTTTAGTATATCTCTAATAGGTTATAATGTATTATCATCTCCAATTAAACCTATAAAATACAAATTAATAATGTATGATCAAGATAGAATTTGATATAGAGATCATCATGCATATACAGTCCCAGATAAAGACCTACATGTTTGTATAAACATTGTGAGAAGAAGATTGAAATCTTGTTTGAATCATTAATATTGAGTAAATTCCAAGGATTGGGGAACCATGAATAATATTTTCATATTAATTTTATTCATTTTTAAGATTAAAATATCATCCATATTGACTCACCTTCATGTTTTGGTAGGGTTTGACCCAAAATGAAGACTTATAAGACCGTATGGGAAAGGTTAAATGATTGAAGGCATCTAGGTATTTGAATAAGGGTTAAACTTTACCAATAGGTCAAGATGATATATAGTTATTTTAAGATGTGGAATACTTAGGGGCATGTCAAAACTAACCTAAATGAAGAGGAGTGTAGACCTATAGGTGTGAAATCCAATATTTCCTCATTCTTGAGCAAAAGGAGATCAAAATATTATAATGATGGGCTATTTTATACCTCTCAAGGTAATATTTGGCTGTTAAAAACATGAATAGTCCATAGATAGATGACATAATCACTAAGAGTGACAAATAGTTTCAATATGGGGGAAATACATAAGATAATAGTTATGAGAATCCTAGACTGTCCTAATGAAGAACTTCAAGTCTGCCCCCAAGGGTTGGGAGAGAGTGTGTGTTTATTATAGTGAGAATGTAAATTCTATAGTTAATGGAGATATTTAATATCCTAATGGAATATTGTAAAGGTGAAGCCACTTGGTGTTATAAGAGTAGAACCATCCAAAAAAAAAAACTCTCAAAAATGCAATTAAGGAACCTTATGAACACCATATAGCTCTGTGGATATAACCTAAAGAAATTTGAAATATATGGGGTGGATATGAGGAATGAGTTATATTTAAAATTTAATTATATTTGGGTATATACTCTCACAATAATTAGATTTAGTGGAAAAAGAAGTAAGTCCCAAGAGGCATTCATTAGGGTCAAACAAGCCTAATTGCCTACAAAACCTCAAAGTATGAAAATTAGGTTGCAGAGCCTTTTTAAAGGTCATTTTCTATTATCGGTCATTGGGAAACACAATATAGATTTTTATAGACCTATTTGAGTGTTTTATAGCCAATAAAATGCATTTGGAGGCTTTCTAGGTCTAAAAGTCCTTTCTTAGTCTCTTCATGATAGGTCTACTAACCCAAGAGGATTTTTCTTATGATTAATTTTACATTAAATTTTTGAATGGGAGAAAATATAGTCAGTAGATGTCAGAGGGGTCCCTATGATAGTTTTTTTTAAATTTATTCATCCTATGAAGGCCTCATCTCTATGATGATTTTTAAGAGTGTAAGACACTCACATACTACTAAAAGACTAAAAGATGACCTGATGACTGAGAAAACATCCCTAAGGCCTAATATTCCTTTAAATTACCCTATAAACATTGGGATTACTTTTTTATACCCCATAAATACCTAGTAGATAGGACATTTGACACATATGAGTATAAAAGTTCATAAAAAGGGGACTAAAGAGCTATTGTAGGCATTCTTGTAGGTTTAATGAATGTGTGTGGGTATCCAAGTCAGTGTAAAAGTTTGTGTAGGAATAAAAAATAACTAAATGACCTTCCATAGGTCATTATAATAAACCTTCCTAGTGGCATAATATATTTGAAGTCTCTAAACCAGATCTAATGAAGAATGTCCTTCTTGTTTGCATGGAAGACTGGTTACAAACTTTTTAAAGTCAATTTTGGGCATGAAGACTTTCAAAATATCCTTCTAAATGCCTCATACCATCCCTATAAGTCTTTTAAAATTGTAAATCATAGGTATATTGAGCATGTTTCTACAATTTTGTCATTTAGGATCCTTAAAAGACAAGTGTAGTAAGGATGAAAGGTTTCAAAACACCTTAAGATAGTTTGAGATATCCATGAATTTTTTTTAAAGTTTCCTAAAAATAAGATAGGCATCAAGATTGTTAAGGAGATTTGAATCAAGGAGAGAACATGAGATATATATCAAAGGAGTTTTAAATCATGGAGAAGACAATTATGTAAGAATCTCTTGTGTCAAGATCTAAATTGTAACTGCCTTCATGAAGTATAATTGTAACTCTTTATCAATAAACTCCTACACCACCTTGAAAATCATCATCAAATCCAAGTAAGAGATGTTGAAGGATTTCTTAGGACTAATCTTTAATAGTTTTATTTATTGAAATTATTTGTCATGAAATAACACTTGTCATACGCATCTCTTAAATCCTTCTCCTTTTGTACACACACACACACACACACACACACACACACACAACCTTGCATGGATTGTGATGGATCCTCCACCTGAATATGGTGAATACCTACTCATTTTATACCTTTTATCATTGAATAATACTAGTTTTACCTCCATCTATGAATCTATTTAATGTTTATTCATGGATAGTTGATCTTTTTAAGTGATTTGATTAGTCTTCTTTGACATGTTGTCGTATTATAAAACCTATATATAGTTTGAAAGATTATATTATAGGTGATGTGAATTATTCAAGTGAATTTTAAGGGTTTATTGTGGTTATATTTTCATTAGTGTCATTTTCAACCTCTTTTTTAGTCCTCCTAACCTAAGCATCTTTCACACCCTTCACATGAAATGCTGATGTAAGAGACTCAAATTGGGAGTAGTGTATTTTTAGATTAGTCTCATGGTCTACATGTGCACATGAAATTGGTTAGTAGTGATAAGTTAGTTTGGTGTATAACCTCATTAGTTATGTTTATTTCATGTATCCTTCTCCTTTTTCCATCAAAATCTAGTGATGTAGTGTTGAAATCCTAATTGATACATCAAGGGGAGCTAGCCTATAATCTAAAGGTTTAATCGACTTAGACGCTACCCAAAAACAATGACTAATCCCATTATAAATATCAAATGAGAGGGCTTGAATAAACCCTCTCAAGGGTGAAAATTCAATCTATAATAATTTTGGCATGCCTAGTGTGACATGGATTTCATTCCATTAAAGAGTTATTCATGTTATTCTTTAACACATTGTTAATTGAGTTAAGTTTCTTTGATAAAATTTCAAGTATGAAGATAAAAGTAATAGACCTAAAAATAAGGGTGAGGTTTCTAATTAATTTTTGATAATTTAATCCTAATTTTTAGACCTCAACCAAGTATGAAGATGGTGTAAAAGTGTGTCTTGGACTTCTTTGATGCATTATTATTCTCTTGAAACTGCCCTTTCTTGATTCAGTAGTTACAAGTTGATACCTTGACACATGTCTTACATGACCTCCTTGCCATATTTATATGCCATCATTAGCTCTTGAAATGCAATTTTCATATTGGTGAAAGTGAGACTTAAATATTATACCTCTTCACACTTATATCTCTACCATTAGGACCTTTAATTTGATGTCCAAGGTTGTTTGATCTAAAGGAATGCAATGAAGACAAGTCCATATCTTCCTCCAAGGTCTATTATTTCATTGAATACTATCATAAAAATATTTTAAATATCATGGATGTCTTGTAAAAGGTTATGTAATCTTGGTCCAATATTATATATCATCTTCAAATGAGTTTCCACAACTTACTAACAAGAGATTTCGAGAGGATTGCAAGTATCATGATATAGAAACTACATATAAACTTGAGAAATGTATTGGGACCTTGTCCATGTTCCATGATCTCAACATTAAGGTTTAAATTTTTTTAGGACTTATATTATTATTCTATAACATTTAAAATTGAGAAAATCTTGAAAATTTGGTAAAGGCCTGCATGTTTCATTGAATGTTCTCAACAACATGACTAGTGGACTGTCTATGATTAAGCTTTTACATTCTACCTAAATCCATTAGAATTGTTATTTTAATGACCTATATAACCATCCAATGGTAATATTATATGTTTGTAAATATTCTCTAAGGGTACTTATTCCCTTTGTGACCTTAAGAAGATTTGCAAGCTCAACCCTTTATATAAATATGATAATAGTCTTTATTTAGGACTAGTTTAGTGACTTGAAACATATATAATAATAATAAAAGTCTCTTAAAAGTGATATTTAAATTAATTATAAATTTTCATAGGCATAGGATGTCTCTTTAATTGACTAAAAATACCTCACTCATTCAAACACCTATAAATAGGCTTAATAGTGTAGTTTGTAGGCCATTTTCTTGTACTTCTCTTACACATGTGCCAAGATTATGGCTCCAATAGGTGATAATGATAATTTAATATGTAATTAATGTGTTTTAAAATCATTTAATTCACATTGGAGTCAATTTGTAGACATACATAGTTATCAAGCTCTTTGAGAGCAAAAAGGAAGTTTTAAGTCTCCAATCTTCTTAACAATTATTCATAGAGTTTATCCCCTTAATGGAATAAAAATTACCATGAATTTTGATTATAAAAAACTTAAAAACATACAATAATTAAATTTCTCCCCATGCACCTACTCATCCAACTTCTCACATGATAAAAATGACCTTATCGAGCAATGTAGGCTTGTAGGCGTGTATTCAAGATGACTATCTTAAGAAAAAGTTAATTTTCATGTTAATTTTTGTTGGAAATTATTAATAAATGATTGATAAATTCCCAATGACTTATACATATTATTTTAAAAATATATTTACCCACTCAAATGGCCTTAAACCTTGATGTAGCCATGGTTGGGGCTTCTTGATAGTTTAGGGGTTTTGACCCTAATTTTCATATTTTGATGTTTTATCTTCATTAAAAGGCATATAATCCTTTTATAAAATTTCCAAAACGTTCATAATATTAAAAATAAACTTATAAATCTTAAAACTTCAAGGTTAATATAAAAATTTCATATTCATTCTATATTTGGGACTATAGGCTTATAGATGTGCATTTCAAGTTTAAAACCCATTTCAAACCTATAATTAAATTGATTGACCTGACTCTTATGAAATTAAATAATATTTATATCAAGGTGTATATTTTCTTAATTTATTGAGTACCTTTCCTAAGGATAAAATGTACTAGGTTTGCCAAGAACCTCTCATTCTAGACTGTGACATGACAAGTCTACTTGTGTATGTATGACTACATTTCTCTTTTGCCATTTTGACCATGAATGAACTTTGGGGAGATTTAAGTAATTGGTTAAGGTTTTAATATAAGAATTAATATATCATAAATTCACTATAAACCTCACCCTTGGTTTTATTTCTATTACTTATATGTTCATACTTGAAACCTTATCCAAGGGCCTTAACTCAATGGCCTTCATGGCCTACTACCTGAAACTTACCATCAAGGATTGTCATGGATTGTTTAATAATTTTTTTAATAATCTCTAAGTGTATCATATAATTTCCATGAGTGATTCATGACCTATATTATATGTATTATTCCATAAAACATCCAATGTTCTTACCCATAAGACTATGTTTTTCTCATTTGAGGTATGCGTGTTGATCCTATACTAGAAAGACACTTGGGTTATGAATGAAAGCTTATGGAAACATGGAATGGGGTGTGAGGGATTATTAAAAATTAATATCATGTACTTTACCCTATTCATAATCTCAAAAGCTTCACAATAGTATCAAACAACTCTAAAAACACACTTTCTTAAACCTGACAGACCTGTACGTTCACATTTTACTCATTCATGAATTGAATGCTTTCTCAAACTAGGTTTTGGATGGATAATTTTCTTGATTTAGGTCTTTTAAATTGTTGAAACTTTTCTTTCTACCACTTTCACGTTTTAAATCATCTCCCAACCCCAAATAACCTTGCCTATCATGTCTAAAGTAATAGTGTAATGAAGGTTCTTGCTAGTAAAACCACAAACACTTGGAATTTATGTTAAGTTTGATGTTTTATGGGAAAATGGACCTATAAGAGATAATTTTAAACCATTTCCATTCATTTATCAAGATTAGACATGCCATTACAAGAGAAAAAATTGGATATTAGGGTTTAATAGGGTTTAAGAGGTAGTTAACTTGTTAACAATGGTTCATAAAGCTATGCTCATTAATAAAAAACTATTACCATGGATTTGAATGGAATATGGGTGTTTTTTAATGAACCACTACACCAAAACCTTGAGGCATTAGTGAAATCCACACATCATGATCATCACATCCCACCACGCTTCCAAAGCCCAGACTCTGGGCTAGATTTGAACCCATACCACCAGGATCCCCTATGTGTAATAGCCCTAGATGAATATTGCCATGCCAGCGTAGCCACCTGCTCTATGACTTGAACCTTAGTGGAGGCTTTGATACCACATGTAACAAACTGATACACCAAAACCTTGAGGCGTTAGTGAAATCCACACATCAGGATCATAACATGTTTGACATACCATAATATCATTTTACCTCATACATATCCTCCTTCATTAAATAAATTCATCAAAATAGCTCTTCTTCCCTTTTTAATGACCCGATGGAGACCTTGAATGGTTTTTTTCCTTTCTTGAACATGTCACTTATATATCTACATGGTTTTGAGCTCGAGGAGGTTGGAAGAGGTCATGGAGATCATAGAGTAACATGATTAGTTTTAAATCTCTCTTAATTAATTCTTCTGATCAAGATTAAAATTGTATATTCAATTTTGGACCAGTTTTCGTTAAGAAAATGTGTTGATTCTACCAATATACCTTGTTAGGTTTGTGAACTAGATGCCAAATGGAGTTCCTCTTGGATTGTATAGTGATGTTGTAACATACCAAACATTTATTCATCTCCTTTTCCTACTATTTCTTAAATCATACTATATTTGAATGTTAGAGCAATGAGCAAACTAGTTTTCAAAGTGAATGCATGTTGGAAAAAAAGAATTTTAAAACTTTGACCAAGTGTAAAAGCATAATGAAGTGTAATATGACCTTTGTCAAGTGTCACATGACTGAAATAATCTTCTTTGACCTCTATACATATTATTAATTCTTCAAACTTGATATTTATCCAGGGGGTTACATTACAACAAGTAATATAGCAAAAAAAATGAAACCTTAGTCTCTCTAAAAATACCTTAAAATATTGAAGATGCTTATGAAGACAAATTTTTTATCTCACCATCTTTGATTTTTGTCTATTATCCACTAAGGAGCACCATGTCATATTTAAAATATAGTCACTTCATTATTTCCACCATGGATTAGGGATATCTTGAATTTTACAAAATAACCTTAATATTTCCAAAATAACCTTCAATTTTGTTAAAATGCATTATAAAATACCTCATAAAATATCAAGGCACAAGAATGATTGGACAAGGCACATGTCATGTACCTTAAAATCCTAACTATACCTTGTTTATACCTTGAGACAAGCTAAAACACCAAACCATGACACTAAAACATGCCACTCAATCATATCATATACAAGGTTATATGAATCAATTACCTGATCTTGATAGACCCTATTAAAGGGTGGATGATGAGCTAACACTAACATAATGCTAGATATAGAACATGAAGGAAGAGAGCTAGAACATAGTTTTGGAATAGTCATCATATTATATATCTAACACTTTTTATACTTTAGACACTAACATCAGGCTAAGATGGCTGTGTCAATGCTACTATTTAGTTCTGATGCAAGTATCCTATACAGAATAATTACTAAAAGAAGATCCAACCACCTAAATAATTCTACATTTTTATTTACCTTTACTCTGATGCATTCATAACTGTGTCATATACTATTGATCCTCATGAAATGGTAAAAACCATTTTTTATTCTTCATAGTGGCATTGGGGGAAAATGGGTTTGTGGGCACACAGTGTCAACTTACCCAAAATAACTTGACATCAGTTGGTGCTACCTACACAATTAATAATTTAGAAGAGGGAAACCTCAAACTCATGTAGTTTTCCACCACATATTGGATTGTGTGTGAATCATGAAATGTGTGTAATAAATTATAACAATGACTTAGCTTGTAACTTAGAAAATTAGACTCTTAGGCTACTAAATTAGTACTTCAATCATGTAGGTATGTTTTACCTATGATTGATGTGGAAATATAGAATCTTTACTCTCTTAAATCCTTGATAGAGTGATTTTGGTAATTTACCTTGGTCCCTTTGATATTTTTTTCTAGGTTCTAGTATGAGTGATGGTTTATCTTGTATTTATATCAATACTTTTTAATAATAATTCAAATTAAATCACTTATTATGATAATTAGGATACATTTAATTTGTAAAGTGGATGACTTTAGGGCAATGGACACTTGCATTGGGTTAGGATAGTAACATCAATGCTATTATATATCCTAGATATTAGTGTCAAGAAAGTAGCAGAACATGTATAAGATCATAACTTATAGAGATGAAAGATAAGTACATTTTAATCATTCTAGAAAAGATAAAAGGTCTATGTGATAAACATAAGATTGGTTAGACTAAGAGATAGTCCAAGGGGCACAAGATAGATTATATGTGAGACTAAAGAAAGTAGGAAAAGGTATAGAACTGATAGGAATAACTAAGGTTTGAATTTTTTGAGTGAAGAATATTGAGGTGCTATATAATCATAAAATAGTGTCTACATTTGGCTCATTTTAATTTGTTAGGACCCTTCATCCTAACCATCCTTTCATAGTCTATTTATTTAGTAGTAGGATATTGACACATATGTTTCATAAGACATCCCTCAAGCCCATTATAATAGATAAAATAGTAGAATGTAATAGTAGAATAGTGGAATAATCCCACATTCATGGGGAGTAGTAGTTATGTACTAATAAATTAATATAAATAGGAACTTAGTCTAGTATGAAGTCACCCATAATTTATATTTATTTTAGCTTACTCAAAGGAATTTGCCCCTTCAAAGAGGCTCATGATTCTATAATTCTAATACTATAATACCATTCTAGTTTTTTTGAGTCAATACATTTCTAATATTTATAGTTTATTTCATGTATTAACAAATATTTCCTAACTTGCTTAGGATCCTATCATTTGGTATTAGAGCTCTTTTTAGGGCCATTTTCATTTCATTTTAATATTTTTTTAATCTTGAGGAAATGATGAATTTTTTAATATGTTAAATGTACACTATCACGTTGACTTAAATAGGATCCTAATGATCAAAAAGTGGCTACATATTCTATTTTTTGTGTTTTGGGAAAACATATTTTATTTAGATAGTTAGGTTTGGGGGTGGAATTTATTCCAAATGTAGAGGTGTTATGGTGAGTGTTTTTATTGTAGGTGTAATCATTTAAAAATGACACTTGATTTATAAGAGTGCTACCTGATACCACCCATCCCTTACTTATCCCTATACCTATCATAGGGCTTATTTTCACAAGTATTCATCCTTTTTGTAGGCCACATGCATCCCTAATCATCCCTAAATTAGTCCTAAACCCTCATTATTGCATCATAGCTCTTCATGTCTCAAGTTATTCCACCTATACACTAGAACCATAATATGGATAGTAGCACCTTATAGTGCTAGTGTCCCAATTTTCGTGCTACTATTATTTACCTCCTTTATTCACAAATGGATATATTTTTAGATCTTAAACCTCTTAGGGTCGACCTAGATCTCTTTTAGCACCCACACAAGATCCAAAACAATATATATATATATATATATATATACACACACACACACACACACACACACATATATATATGTATATATATATACATATATATATATATATATGTATATATATGTATATATATATATATCTGTGTGTGTGTGATATGTGTGTGTGTGTGTGTGTGTGTGTGTGTGTGTGTGTGTACACACACACACACACACACACACACATATATATATATACATGAATTTTATTCATATAAACATTGGAGGGAAAGGTGTGTAAATTACATATACAAACTCAGAACAAGTAATACACAATTAAGGTTATAAATCCTTATTTTTACCTACTTCTACATATTACCATCTATAAAATTCCTAAGTTTATATTACTTAGGTTTCCAGTATCAAGCACATTGAAATCACTCAAGTCTACAATAATACTAGCTTCACTTAAACTTGCACCAACACTTAGGTGGGGAGAACTACATCAGGCTTTATCCCTCTTCAAAGCATTGGTATGTAGTGAACTCTCATCATAATGGGGTGTTGAATATGTCTATCTTACCCTAATAACAAACACAATTTACTAATTATATCAATTAAATACCCTAAAAACATGGAGTATTAGGGTTTGCTCCTTAAATTAGTCAAAATAGGTCATTTATAGGGTTTTAATACTCATGCACATATGGTTAGGCTAAACAAAGGTGCACCTAGAAGCTCAAGACAATTATTCATAAAAGATACTAACACCACATGAAACTACTATCAAATTAGGACACTATTATCCAAGAGAGGTTCTTACACCTAGATGCTATTTGTGACACTCATACCAGTCTTTGCCTCAATTTTTAGCCTCTAGATCATTTGTCTCAATCATTTTATAGTTAAGTTATAATTTATATTATTTATTTCTATTTTTATAAAGGTCAAACTTAGTCAATTATAAAAAAAATAGTGGCTATATTTACTTCATATTTATATCCTAATTTACTATAATTGTCTCTTTAAAAATATGGGATTTACATTCATCAAAGTACTAAAAGGTTAAAAAAGTTGGTGAACCTATCTTATTTTGAATAATGTAAAAACCTTTGTATTGAATAAAATCTAGAAATGAAAATTAAACTAAATAAATCTTAATATAAAATATCTCAAACTAAGCTAGAGATATAAATAAAAGAAATAACACAAAATTATACATTAGTTTCAAAAAGGTTTTCTTGTTACATTGTGAATTCAATTATCTCTCTTTGAATTTTGGTTTCTCACTATTTAAATTCAAGGTAAAATGGATAGTGTTTTGGTGAATAAATTATCTTTTATAGTTTTGATTCACTTTGCATTTGCTGGTAATTTTTATAGCACTTCGTTAGCATAATTCAGGGTGATGAAAGTGATGAATTTTATGATTATTTATAGATTTTTGTAAGAAACATCCAATGGTGGAGGATTACTTTTATATTATAAATAATAAAAATAATTTATGGTGGATAATGAGTCATCCATGAGGATGATGACCATTTCAAATGGCTGAGAGAAACATGGAGATAGTTAGCTGAGTCACCAAGAATGAGTCTAACGATTTGTAAACTAAAGGGATGAAACAAAATAAGTTGAGGAAGTTGTGGGATTTGTTGGGGTGAGTCAACATGTGAGGAAGATTAAGGTGAAAGATGTTGGGTGAGGTATAAAAATCCATATTTAATATTTAAATTTGGAATAAAAGTGTGTACAATTGATTAAAATTGATTTATTTAATTATTTAAGAAAAGGGAAATGTCATGTATTATAATTTGAATGTTAGGAATAATAATTAATTTGTTTTGGGTGAGTTTCAACACTAAATGTAATTTAGGTATTTAAATTTTCCCCTTTTTAAAATAGTTTTGTGAAGAAATAGTGTTTATAATAATAGTAAAATAAATAGAGTGTTGATGATTAAGAATAAAAAAGTTGCTCCAAAATATTAAGAATGAATGTGATGATGTTGCTTAAGGGTTTGTGTGATAAAAAAACATATAATCAAAATTAATGAAAATATGAGATTGATTAAATGGTTTGGACTATCAATAAATCAAATTATTAGAATCGACATCAAACTTGAAGGTTTAAAGTCTATGTAAATAGGGTGATTTAACCTTTTAGGGTTGAACTATGTAAATCCTATGTTTGGTTAAAGGGATGAGATACCTAAATTAGTCAAATAAATATGCAATAATTAAATACTAATTTATTAGAGTATTTTAACTTGTTTGAATTTTTAACAATAGAAATAAATATGGATAAATAGAGACTTATCTAAAAATTAACTATCACAAATGATCTAGGTTATGAAAGTTGAGATATGGGAAGTAGTCTATGTCATCCATAAGATTATAGTTTTCATTTAATCACAAGATAGTAGCACATAATATGGATAGTAGCTCCATCTATGTGTAGTGTCCTAAATGTGGTACTAACCTACCCTTTATAGGACTATTCCTATATTTTGGGAACACCTGTGCCTGTGTCTATATGTCTTGTTCCTACATACATGAAACCCATAGCTCTATGTTGCATCTATAAAACCTAGTTTAAGATGAAAAACCTAATATTCCTTGAAAGTATGACATGAGAAATAGTTTTTTGTATGTTAATAGGATGGAATGGAAATATTCAACACCTTTTTATGTAGAGAATTGCCTACATACCAATATTTTGAAGAGGGATCAAGCCCGATGTAATTCTCCCACATAGTGCTTAGTGTATGTGCAAGTGAATGATAGAATGAAAGTAGACTTGGATGACTTAAATGTGATTGAGATTTGAAATGATTAAAAACTTAGATTAAGGTTATTGTAGATGTTAGTATGTAAAGCTAGGGTAGAATAGGGATTAGCTACCTTGATTCTATTAAACCTTGTTTTTGTTTTGAATAACTTTTTCATCTATTTTCCATCTAGTGAATAGAGGTGGATTAGACTTGTATTTATAAAGTTATATTTATTGTCTGGATAATAAAATGAGGTTAGGCTGACCTTGGTAGGGCCACACATTTGAAAAATAATTCATTAAGAAGAGCTATGTCTAAGGATAGTTGTTCCCATTTGGGGACACTAGCACCATGTGGTTGTAGTGTCCCAAATGTGGTGTTAATGTCCTATTTACGGACTGCCAAGTAATTTAGATTAGGATTTGAGATGATAGTTTTGATACTAAGTTATGAATGGATGTAAGTGACTATGTCTGTATAATTATTTTAAATGTAAGTTTAGTGCTCAAAGATAGGTATATGGATAGCCGAAGGATAAGTTAACTCAAAAAACACTCTTAGCATCCAATTATCACTTTAAGTGATTACATTTCCCCCCCTTTATTCTATTAATATAATGAAGTGAAATGACTAATATAAAAGAAAAATAAGTGTATAGGGACTTACCTTGGAAGCAAATCCCATGTAGTTGAGTTTGAATATGTGAATCTAGGTCTGTGTATGTGGAACATGGTCCAAAGTAATGTCCTACAATGAAACATGCAAAAATCAGTCCTTACTTAAGAGATGATCAAAAGTAAAAGACTATGTTGAAATGAAGTAACTAAGTAAATCTGAGTAAAGGGAGAGTAAAAGAATGAATACACCTCATTGGGTATGTGAACTAGTGCATAAACTTGGTGATAACTTATGTGTGAATGTGCATAGTGATGATATCATTTAATATCATGAACTAAGATAATGGCTTACTCAGTCCTTATATGGGTGGCTCAGGAACTCAATCTAGTTTAGACTCCATCATTGCCTACCCCTACTTGGTAGATCTTGGTCTATGTGAATAGTTTGGATAAGACTATAAGTGTATCAAACCCTCTCATCTAGGTGGATCAATAACTCATATTGGTTATGACTCCACCATTGTCCCCTATGTGAAGTAGATGCATATGTAAATAAATTATGTAAAGTGATGAAAATATCGAATTGAATAAATTTAACTATGTATTCAGCTTTGTAGCCACTTGGGTATATTATGTAAATCCAGGACACTCAAGAATGCTAACCAATATAGATGGAGTAATGCATGAATCTTGTGAAAACATGGAATTTCATAGAAAGTGTATACAACATATATAATGACATGGAGTTTTTCATTCCATCTGATCAACATGTCTAAAGTTGAGTATATAGAAACTATGTGTCACACACATGCCCTTGATCAGATATTTGAGTATACTAAATTTGAATCAAGTATGTAATAGCTAAACTTATATAACTAATCTAAATGTATGAGTGATTATGCCACACATGATTACCTCAAATCTAAGAAATTGGTATGAATTTGAGCTAAAATGAATGTATCTAAGCTAAATTTGAAAACAATTTCCAAACTTATGATTGTATTTGTGCAAATTTGTATTCTACCTAGTGTATTGGTTTGAATTATTTAGACTATCCTAAAATTGAGGCTATTAGATATAAATACTCTATAGTGGATATTAGCACACGGTGGCACTAGTGTCCCAATATAGGTGCTAATGACTACCTAGTCTAAATTCTATGTGATCTAAATTGAATTTTGAGACTCTATTATGTTATGTGTTTGTCGTGAGTCTAATATCTAAAACTGAGTCTGTGTACTAAAATATATATTTGAAAAGTAATGTAGGACCTTGATCTTTGTGATAAACACCTATAAATTCCTCCTCTTTTTAGGGTAGTTGTGAAACTAATGTAATAACTACCCTCCAAATAAATAGTTCTATAAAATGTGTTAGCCAAAGGATATGCATGATATCCCAATATAATGTAAAACATAATATTAGAATGTAAATGGATATGAGAATAAGTAGGAAATGTAAGATGTATGTTGTTATCTATAATTACATAAGGGTGTCACGATATATGTAATCAATGTGTATAGCATTAAAATATGAGTAAATACCTAGGGGGATGGGGTATGATGTCCATCAAGGCTCCCAAGTAGGAAGGGTAGATGCATGAGATTTGTCACGACATTGAAAAATGATGTGTGTGTAAGAAAAAAATACAAGTGTCATGGTGTAGAAGCATATAAATAAGAAATACTATAAGCATATGAGGAATAAAACATTTAGGCCAAGGTGCCAAAATATAAGGTACATGGGCACATGCCACTAAATCTGAGATTGAAGACATACAAAGACATGTTCAAATGTCCAAAAATACAAGCAATAGGAATTTTGGCATAGAGTCACATAAAATGACATATTCAAATTTCTACATATAAAAGCATGAAAAAGAACACACAAGGGATGTTCACATGTATTAGGCATAAAAATAGAGAATTAGCATATAATCTAAATAACAATGGCATATTTAAATTCCCTCAAAGATGGAAGAAGCATAAGAACACATTCAAGTCTAATATAAGAACTAGAAATGAAAAAAATGTATAATTATGTAGTAAAAATCTGTGTATACTAGGATGCATATATATTGACTCTAAATAGTGATAGTCAATAAAAAATATGAGCAATGAGTAGCAATGATCAACATCAAGATAAATCAATGCATAACTAGAATGTATAGTATGAAAAACATAAAACCTAGTTATAAAAAATGTGTAGGAGATTCCCCCAAGTGGGTATATGTATAAAATTTATAATCATGGATTAGTGTAAATTCCACTAATGGGTATATGATAGTTGTTATAGATTAGTGTAGTAGATCGGAGTCTTGTCTAGAATATATAAGCACTCAACAAGAATAAGTGAAGGATATATGTATGATAAAACTAAATATACTAGAATAGCTATCAATATGAAATATATGACAAGTAGTAGAAATGTAGATATAGTAATGCATATAATCTATAAAAACATTGTGTTTTTGAAATATTTAAAAAATTTGGTATTTTGAAATATTATACTATTTTTGTGATTTCTGAGTATAAGTTATGTACAAGATATGAAAATAAACTATGTACAAGGAATGAGAGAGAAGGAATTATGTAAAAGGGTAGAAACCATACTAACCAATGAGTCTCATGGTAGACTCACTATCACTATGGCCTATATCAAAAATAGGAATGATAATCTCTCATGCAGTGTGATTACTATGTTGTAGTTAAATGTTTTTAGAGTATGAATCTGAGTATTATTCTTCATCAAAATCATAATATTGCTTTACATCAAATTCATAATAAGTTGGTGTGCTTGAGGGAACTACTTCATAATATGGAGTTGACCTTTTTGAATTATGTTTTAGCATATTGATTGTGACTTTTCCCTTTGAAATTGTGCTTGTTATAGACATATGGTGTTATGGAAGCTCTTTTGCTAGAAAACTTATTTTGAGAATGCTTGTTCGTTGAGCATGAATTTCAACTCTAAAACTTAAGATATTGATATTTTTTTAACATGTCTTATGTATCTAGATATTTTTCATCGATAAACTATGCTTGTGACTGATGTGCCTTAGGATGTTCAATGAATCCCAAACCTTGTTGACCAACATTATCAATTGCTTGAATAGGAGTAGTGATGCCTTGGGCCTATTTAACCAAATTGTGACCATGGTAGTCATACTATTGTAGATATTTGTGACCAAAATTATACCATATTGAATTTTGAGCCTCCTTTTAGAGAGGTATATTTACTTGATTTATCTGTGCTTGTTGTACTATTCTTGATTTGATTGTGACTTTTGAACCTTTTATTGTTATGAGTTGTGCTCTGATAGCCACTTTTGTACTATTTTTAAATTTGACCTTTCTTTAGTTGGTAGAGGTGTCATTCTATGTTGTGTGGATGATGTGTCACTATGTGAGCCATCTATATCCATTATCTATTGTATTTTACTTTTGAATGCTAAACATTAATTTATGTTGTGCCCATGCATTATATGATATGCAAAAAAATATCTAGATCTCTTCATTGGGTGTAGAGGAGGTAGGTTGATCAACTTTGATTTAATAATTTAACTTAGTGTCTCACGTGAAATCTTATTTAACCTTTGAATGCTTTTTAAATCACTAGTTGTAGATGTATAAACATGATTTACACTATGTTCCTTGGAGGCCTTTGTCTTGTAAATTGTTTTGCCAATATTGTAATCTTTTCATGTAGCAGTTGATTTTGATTATCTAAACCTACAATTATCTTGATCATACTAATAAGTTGATCACATAGAGTATCATAAGTTCAAACCCTAATTTTTTCTATTTGAACATGTATGCACATACCCTATAGGGAAGAGGTGTGAACAGGTTGAGTATGGAGTTAGGTGATATTGGTATATGTTGCTTCATCTCATGGAGAAGTGATAGCATGGACCTAGTTAGAGGGAAATTAGATATCACCCTCATGGAGATGATGAGGAAAAGGAGATTATTTAATGTGTATAAGATATGACATTGAAACTTGAAACATAATTGTTAGCTTATGTGTTAAATCCTCTATGTGTATATGGGTTTTCTTGTTAATGGAATTACACATAGGATAAATATAACATGTTCTAAGAAATGACATATATTTCATTTGATATAAATCATCATCTATGTATGTTTTTATGTATTTTTTGAGTTCATACCAAATTAAATAGAACAAGCATGTAAATTAAAGTATGAAACTTTGAAACAAAAAGTGATTAATTTATTATGTCATTATGATCATGATGATATTAATTAGAAGTTATAAGAATATGAAATATGAGTGTATATAGAAAAAGGATAAAAACCCTAAGAGTGTCTAGGGTTAGGGTTTTTTGAATTTAGGTTTTTTCTTTACAATTTAGATTATATTTAAATAAATTCAAACCCTAATATGAAATTGATTTAATTTAGCTAGGTTTCTATAAAAATCAGAAAATTAGAAGTTTACAACCCTAATTTATTACACAAAAATTTGGAATTAGTGGAAACTAGGGCTATGACTTTGACCTTCCTTGACTTTCTAATAATAATAATAATTAGTATGGATAAATAGAGACTTAGCTGAAAACTAATTGTTGTGGATGATCTATGTTATGAAAGTTGAGATCTAGTCAGTAGTTTTAGACACCAATAGGATTCTAGAATTTATTTGCCTACTTGACAATATCACCTAGCTTGGAAAGTAGTGTCATCCATGTGTAGTGTCCTTAATATGAAGATAATTTCCCCTTTTTATAAATATTATTATTTTATGGGAGAACCTACACTTGTGTCTTTAGGTACTGTTCTTGGGTAACTAAAACTTATATATTTGTGTTGTACCTAAAAAATATAATTTTATGTGAAAAACCTAATCTCATTACAAGTATGGGATTAACAATAATTTTGTGTGTTTTGAGGATGGACTAGAAATCCTCAACACCCCACTCTATAGAGAGTTTCCTACATACCAATACTCTTAAGATGGATTAAGTATGATGTAGTTCTCTCACCTAGTGTTTAATGTATGCAAGTGAATGCTATAATGACAGTGGCCTTGGATGCCTTGAATGTGCTTGAAAATTGGACTTAGGGATGATATAGATGGTAGTATTTATAAATTATGGAAAAATAAGAATCAAATACCTTGATTTTGCACAACTTTGTCTTTAGTTTGAATATATTTTACATATATTTTTCATATAGTGAATATAGGTGGATTAGACTTGTATTTATAGGGTTATCTTGCTTATGTAGATAATAAAATGAGTTTAGGCCAACCTTAAGAGGGGAATATGTTTGAAAAAATATCCATTGGTAAGAGTTAAAACTATGGACATTAGCACCTAGTTGGGGACACTAGCGTTATGTGGCTATAGTTTCCAAAATGTGGTGCTAATGTCCTATTTGTAGACTACTAAGCAATTTGGATTGGGGTCTGAGATGACAATTCTGGGACTATGCTATGACTAGATGTAGGTGATTGTGATATATTGAATGAATAGAAATGTATGTCTAATTCCCAAGGATGTGTCTATGTATAGCCTAGGGATAGGTTAACTCAATCAATAATCTTAACATCTAATTACCACTTTTAGGTGATTAAATTTGCCCATGATTTATGCTAGTAATGTAACAAAGTGAAATGACTAGTATAAAGGGAAAATATCATACCTAGACTTACTTTGGAAGTGAATCCCATGTATTTAATTTTAAATATGTGAATCTAGGTTTGTGTATGTGGAACATGATCCAAAGCAATGTTCTTTAATAAAAAATGCAAAAATTAATCTTCACTTAAGATATGATCAAAAGCAAAAGACTATGATAAAATGAAATAACTGAGTAAAGTTGATTAAAGAGAGAGGAAAGGAATGAATACACCTCATTTGGTATGCAAACCAGTGAATGAACTTGGTGACAAACTATGTGTGTGAATGTGCATAGTGATCATATCATTGAATCACTTGAATTGAGTTGATGGATTGATCAATCCTCATATGGGTGGCTCAAGACCTCAATCTAGTTTTGAATCAATCATTTCCCACCCCTAGTTGATGGATCTAGATCTCTATGAATATCATGGATAAGATTTTAAATGTGTTGAACCATCCATCATTTCCCCTAAGTGAAGTAGATGCATTTGTAATTAAACTATGTAAAGTGATAAAAGTATCTAAATGAGTAAATATAATTGTGTATTTATATTTGTATCCACTCCAGTGTATTAGGTATCTCTGGGCTACTCAAGAATGGCATCCATAGTAGATGGAGTAAGGCATGAATTGGGTGACAACCTAGAATGTGATAAAAAGTGTATATAGTATAGACAATGACTTAGACTTTTCAATTCCATCTACAAACTATATGTCATGCACATGCCCCCAATCTGGTATCTAAGTATATTGAATTTGAATCAAGTATATAATAGTTGAACTTGTGTAACTGATCTAAATGTATGAGTGATCATGTTTCACATGATACCACCATATATGAGAAACTATTATGAACCTAAGCTAAAATGAATGTATATGAGCTAAATTTAAACATAACTACCAAACCTATGATTGTATCTATGCAAATATGTATTATACCTGGTGTACTAGTTTGAAAGATCTAGACTATCCCAAAGCTGAGGATATTAGACAATAGCACCCTATAATGGATAATATCACCCTATGGCACTAGTGTCCCAATATGAGTGCTAATGACTGCTTGGTCCAATTTTTGTGTGATCTGAGCTAAATTCTAAGCCTCTATTATGTTTTATGTCTACCTTAAATCTTCTATCTAAAATTGAGATTGTGTGCTAAAATATATTTTTGAAAATAAATATAAAAGCCTGATCTCTATGATAAAACCCTATGAATGCCCCATATATTTAGGGTAGTTGTGAAATATATGCAAGAATTACCCTCTATAGAAGTATCTATACAAAATGTGTTATTTGGAGCATGTGCATGATATTCAAATATAATGTGAAGAATAACATTAGAATGTAAATATATCTAAACATAAGTAGGAAATGTAAGATGTATGTTATCTAGCATTGCACAAGGGTGTCAAGATATATGTAATAAATGTGTATAATAGTAAACTCTATGTAATTGCCTAGGGGGATAGGACCTAATGTCCATCAAGGCTCTAAATTAGGAAAGGTATATGCATGAGATCTCTCACAACATCAAAAATGGGTGTGTGTGTGTGTGTGTGTGTGTGTGTGTGTGTGTGTGTGTGTTCATGTGTGTGTGTGTGTGTGTGTGTGTGTGTGTGTGTGTGTGTGTGTGTGTGTGTGTGTGTGTGTGTGTGTGTGTGTGTGTGTGTGTGTGTGTGTGTGGGTGTGTGTGTGTAAAATAATCAAATAAAAGTGTCATGATGTATAAGCATACATGGAATCAAACACACAAGCACATGAGGTAAGAAAAAGGTAGGCCAAGGGGCCAAAATACAAGGGGCATGGTCACATGCCACTAAATCTAAGAATGAAGACATAAAATGACATGTTCAAATCTCCATAAATGCAAACAACATACAATATGGCATAGAACCACATATAAGGACATGTTCAAATGATCTCATATATAAGCATGAAAGAGCACACACAAGGGACATGGGCACATGTCTATGTGATATAAATATAAAATCATTATAGAATCCAAATAAAAATGTCATATTTAAATGCCTTCGAGTATGGAAGAATCATAGGAAACACAATCAAGTATAGTCTTAGAAATAGAAATGAAAACATGTATAACTATGTATTATATATCTATATAAATGCTAGGATACATATATACTAAATCTAAAAAGTGATATTAAAAAACATAGAGAAATGAGGAGCAATGATCAATATTAAGATAAATCAATGCATAACTAGAATGTATAGTATGTAAATATAAACCCTAGTTATAACAATTATGTATGAGATGCCCTTGAGTGGGCAGATGTATCAATGTAAATGCCCCTAATGCATATATGATAACTAGTTTGGATCAATGTAGTGGACCAAATTCCTATTTGTAATCTTCAATCATTCTACAAGAATAAGTGAATCAATGTGTATGATAAAACCAGCTATACTATGATAGATAGTAATATGAAATGTCTGGTAAGTAGTAGAAATGTAAACATAGCAATGCATATATTATGTAAAATTTTGTACTTTTAAAATATTTGATTTTTTTGTATTCTTACATATTATATTATTTTTTTGTTTTCTAAGTATAAGATATGTACAATCAAATTAAAATAAATTATGTACAAGAAGTTAGAGAGTAAAGGAAGTATATACAAGAGTCAAAACCATACTAACCTATGAGTCTCATGGGAGACTCATCATCACCATGACCTATGTCAAAGAGGGGAAATTTGACTATGTGTGTGGTCTAAAAGGGAAACTATGAGACCATGATTTGGTGTGTTTTATAATATAAACTTAAAGTTTCCTGAGTAGTGATGCTATAATGTTATGGCATTGACGGTGATGACCTATGAACTATAGGGGCCTTAAGAACCCATCTAGTAGATGTATAAGTTGTAGGTGATTTAGGCTCTATATGGAAAGAAAACTTAGACACCAATATAATTAATTTTGGCATAAAATTAGGAGAGGAAGGTCCTCTAGAATCTGTGACATATCTATGATGAAATGGTCTCTCTATTAATGGTCTCTGTGGGTGAGTATGTGTATGTGTAGATATCATATAAATATACCTCACCTACTCTGAGAAATATTTTGAATATTATGATATGTGCATAGGAGATATACTCTTTAATATAACTAATAACTATGATATATCTGGTATTAGAACTAGAACTATAACTAGTGTCGATGATGGAAGTGTGACTAGAATCTGTGAGCATGAACTTCCTATGAAATGGGAAGAGGATACTCATATAGGATACCATAAATCATAACCACCTAGTTAGTATATATATACTTGAGGCATCAGTGTATTATATATGTATGGATCTAAGCTACTATAACCATGGCCTAGCCAATAACATGTTGAATACACCTACACTAGGTACTACTAAAAACTAAGTGGTTATGTGTGTTGGTTCAACCTATAATAGAAGCACAATCTCCCTAATGGAGCTCTAAACATGGATAATGAAACCAATAATGACTATATCTTTAGGGAATATATGCCACTCTATGTATCCCAAGTGATGTAAAAGTGTCATGGTGCACATGTTTATGCTTGAACCATTGTCAACCATAATAATGTGAATAAGATGGTGGTCTATATATGCTCTTATAAATAATGCATGGAAATTTGTGTTATCATCCACAATCTCCTACTTTGAAAATGTCATAAGTGGTCTAGGTATTCTAATACATTACATTAATTTTATGTAAGGGATGTGTCTCCTCTGTAACTATGTGATAAGAATTTGGTGGTAGATAAGCCTATTATGTATAGTGAACACCTGATGTGCCCCCTGCCTCATTAGATGTATTTTTTGGGAAAGGGTATGAAAACATATTAAATGTCTTTGTCTCTATCTATTATTATTTTGGTGATTCTATGTGTGTGCCCACATTATAATGTTAACCTCAATGAGATATTTTATCTTATGCTTTAATATAATGCATTTGTTTATCATGTGTCATGGTGCACTCTGATACTCATAGAATGCATTTTAATCATGTCTTTGGAAATAGATATGTCATATCAACCTCCTTAATAAGAGGGAGAGATATGACATTGCATTTCATAGTTTTTGTAGAACTCATGCTTGTGACTTTGGTTGATTAGTGAAGACTCTACATTGAGGAGATGATAAAACCAATCTGGGAGAAGGCTTTGAAGCTACATTGACTATGACCTTTTGATCATTTTTTTTGTCACCCTTAATTTATATGGAGGTTTTTTTTAAATAGCAATAGTTGAATCTAATCCATTTTTGTACTTAAATTTTCCCATTTCTAAGAGGTTAACCTCTCTTTCCTTAACTATGTGACATATATCAGTAAATGTGGGAAACTACTTGAATATGATATCTTTGTGAAGTTATGGTAATATACTCTATTTAAATATATCTTGAATTAATATTTTTGTCATGGGGCTAATCAATTTTGATAGCATTATCTTGTACTGTAAGAGATATTTATCTATGGGATCATTTGAATTTTAATTTAGCTATGCCACTTGTGTATATGATATCTTATCAGTAATGTTGATAGAGATGTGTGATAGGAATGTATCTATTAAATTATTGAATTCTATAATATATTGGTTTGGAAAATCATGGAACCATTGTAGGGCATAATCCTTGAGACTACATGGAAATAGCTTTATAAGAAGCCAACCATTAGATAAATAGTCCAAGAATGATGCATGAAAGGCTCTAAGGTGATTATCTAGGTCACCCTTTCCATCATATAATGTGAGATTTGGTGCTAAGAAACATAATGGCAAAGGAGTTACCATAATGTGATGTGTGAAAGGTATATGAAAGAGAATTTTAGAATCTATTGCATGTGATGGCTTAACTACTTCCTAGTCAATATATAACACTTTAGATTGTAGAGAAAGAACATATTGCATAAGGGATTATACATATGGAGGATAAAAACTAGCCATAAGTGGTGTGGATGTCACTGATGGTCAATAAAAATCATAGGTTGTGTTATCTAAGTTGGCTGAGTGGGCCCCACTGAAGGTGTAATAACATCATTAACTAGAGGGGTTAAAGATTTACCATTATTTGTCTTATTCTTGATTTCTAATATGACCTATAAAATTTGTGCATGATCATGGGGATATTCTATAATTCTATCTCTAAATCCTTGTAATACCTCATCGATGTTAACAACTATATCATCATCATTAAATGGAGGTAGTGTGTCTTGATCCTCACTATTGAATTGATCTTATTCTTGGTTATATTTTTCATCCTCAGATGTATTGTCATTTAACTCAACATAATTAGGGTATGAATAATTCATATCTAGAGTTGTAATAGGCTCCTTGTCCTTGTTATAGGTTTAGATAGCTAGAATCTAAATAGGTTGTATAAGATTATCACCTAGTCTAACACTTCTTATTAGGGGAAGAGATAATATTTTAGATGGCATATAACAAATAAATTGAAATAGAGATATTAAAATAGAATATATCAATTATGAATAATTAATAGAAGCTAATGAAAATAGGAAAAAAATGATACAAACCCTAAGAGCATATAGGGTTAGGGTTTTAGAAGTTGGGGTTTTGTTGTAATAATTTAAATTAGATTTAAAATAGATTGAAACCCTAATGTAAAATTGATGTTACTTAACTAAGTTGTCTAAATAAAATCATAAAATCACAAGTAATCAACACTAAATTTCTTGAACAAAATTTGGATGAATGTAAGATAGGGTTTGATGTAATAATCAAAAGAAGATGGGTTCACCAAATGAATTAACTTTTTAGGGTTTTACAAGTGTAATTCATATGTTTGGATAAGGGGATGAGATTCCTAAATCATTTAAATAAATATGCAATAATTAAACACTGATTTGTTATGAATTTTGGCTTCTTTTAGTTTTTAATAATACCAATAAATAAGGATAAAAAGATATTTATCTGAAAATTGACTGTTATTCATTAGTCTATGTCATCAATAAAATTTTGGCATTCATTTGCTTGATAGTAGTACCTAATTTAAATAGTAGTTCCATCTATGTGTAGTGTCCTCAATGCTACACTAATGTCCCCTTTGTAGGACTATTACAATTTTCTAGGAGTACCTTTTCTTGTGTCTGTAGGTCTTATTTTTGAATGATTGAAACTTGTAGCTCTATATTGTACCTATAAATTTGATTTCATGTGAAAACCATAATCTCCTTAAAATTATGGCATTATCAAATTTTTTTTGTGTGTTAATACAATGGACTAGACATCCTCAACACCCCACTATGTATATGGTTGCCTACATACCAATATTTTGAAGAGGGCTCAAGTTTGATGTAGTTCTCCCACCTAATGCTTGATGTATGTTAAATTGAATGCTAGAATGAGAGTGACCTTAGATGCCTTGAATGTTATTGAACTTTAAAATGATTGAAAACTAGAGTTAGGGCTGATGTAGATGGTAGTATATATAAATTAGGGTAAAATAGGGATCAAATACATTGATTTTGTACCACTTTTTATTTGGTTTTAATACCTTTTACATCTAGTGAATAGAGGTATATTAGACTTGTATTTATAGGGTTTTGTTGCTTGTGTGGATAATAAGATAGGGTTAGGCTGACCTTGGGAGGGGCACACATATAAAACACTATCCGTTTAGAAGAGATAGAACTAAGGTAAATATTACCCAATTGGGGACACTAGTGCCATATGGCTATGGTGTCCCAAATTTGGTGTTAATTTTTGGTCAAGAACCTAGGCATTTGAAATAGTCTAATGAATCTACACAGGATCAATATTGGAATAGTTTTAGTACATTTTTGACCTATTTAAATAAAATGGTGATTATGTATGTCTTATACAAGACTTCAAGGTCTTACACTTCACTTCAAACCCCAAATTGGCATGTGTGAGCTTGTGGGAGTAAGAAAATATTCATATGATCACACTTGTAGATTGCAGATAGTAGTTGTTGGTGTTTTGGATCCTTCAATGCAAAATATTTGTAAAGAATACTCTATTGATTATAATGATGGCTTCTCAAGAGATCAATTCAAGCTTTATAATTATTGATGGTGTACCTAATAATCAAATTAACCTAATAATGTCATATTAATGTCCCCTTAGTAGGACTATTACAATTTTCTAGGAGTACCTTTACTTGTGTCTGTAGGTCTTGTTTCTGCATGACTGAAACTTGTAGCTCTATGTTGTGAGAAATTTTGATTTGATGTGAAAACCATAATCTCCTTAAAATTATGGCATTCTAAATAATTTTTTGTGTGTTATTAGAATGGACTAGACATCCTCAACACCATACTATGTATAGAGTTGCCTATATACCAATATTTTGAGGAGGGTTCAAGTCTAATGTAGTTCTCCCACCTACTGCTTGATGTATGTTAAAGTGAATGCTATAATGAGAGTGGCCTTGGATGCCTTAAATGTTATTAATATTTGAAATGATTGAAAACTAGAGTTAGGGCTGATGTATATGGTAGTATGTATAAATTAGGGTAAAATAAGGATCAAATACATTGATTTTGTACCATTTTTTCTTTAGTTTGAATACCTTTTCCATCTAGTGAATAGAGGTGTATTAGACTTGTATTTATAGGGTTTTATTGCTTATGTGTATAATAAAATAGGGTTAGGCTGACCTTAAGAGGGATACACATCTAAAACACTATCCATTTCGAAGAGATAGAACTAAGGTCAATATTGCCCAATTGGGGGCACTACTGCCATATGGTTGTGGTGTCCCAAATGTGGTGTTAATGTCTAATTAATCTACACATGATCAATATTGGAATAGTTTTAGTGCATTTCTGACCTATTTGAAGAAAATGGTGATTATGTATGTTTTATACAAGACTTCAAGGTCTTACCACTTCACTTCAAACCCCAAATTGGCATGTGTGAGCTTGTGGGAGTAAGAAAATATTCATATGATCACACTTGTAGATTGAAAATAGTACTTCTTGGTATTTTGGATCCTTCAATGCAAAATAGTTGTAAAGAATAGTCTATTGATTATAATGATGGCTTCTCAAGAGATCGATTCAAGCTTTATAATTTTTTATGGTGTACCTAATAATCATATTAACCTTCAACTCCTTCAAGATCCTACTTTCAAATGGGACTACTTGTGTAGTTGACCTTCAGTGTAAATCTCAATTGAGTGTTTCAAGGTGATGGCTATTGAAGACCATTAGAACACTATGGAGAATGCAGAGGTGTTGTATTCATGTGAAAGAGTCCCTATTTTAGAAGGAACGTGTCTCATTATGGATCTCAAATCCAAGAAACCATAAACTATCTCCAAATGATTTAATAGACCTATTTATCAAAATTTAAGGTTCATTATCATTATTTAAGGTATTCATGAAATCTTAAGTTTTAGTTTGTCCTTTCATGTGTCTGATTAACTAAATCCAAATCTCTTGCCTTGTTTATTATATGAATAAGGGTGTATAGTTTCCCCATAGATGATCTTGAACAAGATTCAATAGTCCATATGGAACATCTCAAAGGGTATCTACTATGTAATGGTCTTATAAATCCAATTCCACTCTTTGAGTAAGTTGCCTGGTTTAAATTAGACATACATGACACATAGGCATATGTGCTTAACTGTAGAAAGAGTTTAAAGAATAGGGTTGAGGTAAGTCAAGTTTAAAGGGTGTTACCAAATATTGAGAGAATTTTACATGAGATGACAACTCCATAATAATTTTAGAAGGAGATAAAATAATACTTAGGTCTCTATCGAAATAACTGACTCAAACAGTTAGGCTGGGCAATAATGGTCATGGCAAGCCTTCAATAGAGAGGGACAAAGATGGGAGTCTAGGTACCTAAAGGCAAGCACAAAATGGTGAAAATAAATGGTAAACGGTTATATATTGACATTGAATCAACCAACACACCTATATGTGAGTCAAAGTCATGAGACGCAGTTTAGGGCTATAAGCCCTAAAGCCCTCCTTAAGCCCTCAAGACCCCATCTTTATCCTTATGAAAGACTCAAACCCCCATAGTAGTATTAAGGTCATTAAGAGGTGTATGATAATGATATTTGAGTCAATAAATATTATTAACTATCTCCTCAAGTCTCATGACCATCCAAATGAGTTATTGATTGGCACATGTAGGGTATATAGTGTACAAATCATACCAAGAAGAAGACTGCCATAGGCTTAAGGAGGACTATTGTAAGACTATATGAAATAAATTAGATAATTCTACATGTTTTACATGATGCTAAAGGGTGGGAGGTATAAATAAGTTAAAGGGTTTACATAATGACCACCTATAGGGGTATCCACATAAAATGGTCACATGCAGATGTGCCTAAGTGCCTGGTTAGCTAACTCTCCATTCATGAAAATGAGGAAAGTGGCTTAAACAAGCCAAAAAAAGTGACCCAAAGAATCTAAGAGGTAGATTTCATACTCTCAGATGTGGCCAAGTGCTCTCATAACTCTAGTTTTTAGATGAAACCTAAGAACCATGTCATTAGGCCTATTGGGCTAATAACCTTCTCAAGATATGACTACCTGAAGACTAAAGTTAGAGGATAAGAAGGGTTGAATGGGACCTTAAATCAACATAGAAGCATATTACAAGGAGTTTTAAATGTCTAAGAGGTGTTGGTTTGTAGAGTAAAGCTTAAGATTGGTAATTTTGGCATAAAACAACCTTGAGAATGGATAAAATGCAAAGGAGTCACCCAAGGAGCACCTTCTCATGCTCAGAACTATATGGAGGATATGCATGGAGTCCCAATCATATGGGGAAGGTTTAAGGGCCTTGTATACTATAAGTTAGTAGAATTAATTCATAGTATGAAGGCATAACCTTTATGAACTATTGTTAAGAGTTTAAACCCCCCTAAACCTCTCTAAAACCCTTATAAAGACTAGATGGAATAAAACTTGTGAAATTTTCACTCAAATATCCTGACTTGGCTTATGAGACACCTATAACTTCTTGTGCACTCTGAGAGGGTCCTATAACTATAATTACTTCTATAGATAGTTGTATAAATCCACTAAAAACACTAATTTTTAAATATTTAAAGCTAATTTCAAGGTACATGGTTGGATAAATAGTTGAATATCATTTAGGAGGATAGTTTGAAATGTATTTCACATTTTCAGATCATAAAATACTCTTAGTTCATATACCATAAACTATATCCTAATTCTTTCGTATACCTCTTTAGTAAAGTTTAAGGTTCATTATCATTGTTTAAGGTATTCAAGAAGTCCTAGGTTTCAATTTCTCCCTTCATTTATCTGATTAAATAACTTCAAATGTCTTACCTTGTTGATTATATGAATACGGGTGTCTAGGGTCCTTATAGGTGATCTTGAACAAGAGTCAATAGTCCATATATAACCTCTTAAAGGGTATCTACTATGTAATAGTATTATCAAGTTAATTCCACTCCATAATAGGACTTTGTCTCCAAACTTATAACTTTATAATACTGTATCATCACCATCCATAGTTTTAAACCCTTATGCCTAAGCCTAAGGCATGGAGGTAAGGTCATAAGTTATACCAATCCATGAATAAATAATAGGAATATGAGAAAAGGGGTATATCTAAGTATGAATGCTATTAAGAAGCTATGACCAAGTTGAGATGATTACTTAGGCCCAGCCTTCAAAGGGTTTCCTAAAACTATTATACAACTAAACCTGCATTCAAGGAGGGGTCATACGTTATGAATATGAATATCTTAAGGAGAGGTATTAAGATTAAATAGAGGTCAACTAGATGTATAACATAGTATAAAATACCTCTTTTTACTCATGATTTTCTGAAAGATCTCCATTGATAGTCACACACCTAGATCTCCACCTACAGTACTATAAGCAAGCCACCTCCAACATTGAATATGAGATTATATAGTCAAATGAAATATAGAGATCAATCATAGGGATAGATAATAGAGATAATGTTGTGGAAAACTAAGGGAAACTTTAAAGTATAAGTTAAACCAATTGGATTAGGCATGTATAATGAGCTAAGTCTACCTAGTTAGTTGGGGTGCCTAACTGATGTCAATGGAAATGTTAACAAAACATGTAAGGGTAAACCCAAGCTAATGATGGAATACATATTCCTTAGTATCTCATATGATTATTGTATAAGTTTGAGGAAGTTGGCTAGTCTAGATTAGACATATATGACACATAAGCCTATATGCCCAACTGTAGGAGTTTACAAAATAGGTTTGAGGAACATCCAATTGAAAAGGTGTTACTAAACCACTAGAGCATGATATGTGATATTATAAATCCATCAATACTATAGAAGTAAATAAAAAATACTTGGGTCCCTAGTGGAACAACTAACTCAAACACTTAGGCTAGGTAATGATGGTCATGGTAGGCATCCAAGAGACATGGATAGAGATGGGAGTTCAGGAAGATAAAAACAAGTCAAAAAGGGTAAAAATATAAGAAAAAGGGTGTTATGCTGACATTGAATCCACCAACACACCTAAAAGTGACTCAAAGTCTTGAGACTTAATTTAGGACTATAAGGCCTAAAGCTTTCCTTAAGTCCTCAAGACCTCATCTTCATCATTGTGACAAAACAAAACCATATGGTAGGCCTAAGGTCACAAAGAGGTGTATAATTATGGTACAAGACTTGAGGAAGGTGTTCTAGATAAAGGAAGTTAGGGAAGTGGCTATTTTGGTCCCATTATCCCTCTCGAGCTCCACTACCCCAATCTGCCATTTTGAACAACCAACTTCAATATTCATATCTCACATGAAAAGATGATTAGGGCCTATTTCTCTAAGGGGGAGTTGTAGACCCATATGCACTTACTATCCATGAGAAAAAGGGTTTCATTTACGAGTTAAACTCTATGAACAATCCCTAATAATGTTAACCCACACATAATTCTTAGTAAAGAATTAAAGACTACCAAATTTTAGTCACAACTTACCATACAAGTTGCATGGGACCAATAGCTATTTTAGAGTTTTTAAGGGGTCTATGAGCTGAACGTCCATGGCAATAAGTTTTGGATTTGAGTCTTGTGCTTTATGAACCATCATTAAGATAGTAGGTCACTAAAACCCTTCCTAAACCTTGATAAAGACCCGATGAGAAAATTGTGCCCTAAAATGCTTTAAAATGAGATAGTTGAGTCTATAAAATATCTTGATAGTTTCATTAGGTATCATGATCATCCAAATGAGTCATTAGTTGGCATGTATAGGGTATATAGTGTATGGATTAGAACTAGAAGAAGATTAATATAGGCCTAAGGAGGACTATTGTAAGCCTATGTAAAATAAATTGGATAAGCTTGCATGTTTTACATGATTTTTAAGGGTGAGAGTCACCAAGAGGTCAAAGGTGTTACATAGTGAGCAACTACAAGGGTCTCCACATCTAATAGGCACTTGAAGACATACCTAAGTGCATATTTAATTTATTATGCATGCATGAAAAAGAAGCAAGTGGATTAACCAAGGCAACACAAGTGACCCAAAGGCCCTAATAGGTTGATTACATAATCTTAAATCTAGACAAGTGCTCTCATAAATCCATTTTTAATTAAAAAACCTAGGAACCATGTCATTAGGTATGTTGGCCTAATACCCTTTTCAAGACATGAATATTTGAATATTGAAGTAAAAGGATAATAAGGGTTAAATGTGACTTGAAACAAATAAGGAAACATACTTCAAGTATTTTTAGATGTACAAGAGGTGTTGGTTAGCAAAGGAAATCTCAAGATTGGCCATTTGGCCTAAAATTGCCTTGAGAGTGTACTGAAAGCAAAGGAGTCATCTGAGTGGCACCTTATTGTGTTTAAAAATGTAAAAAGGATCCATAAGGAGTTTTGATCATGTGGGTAATGTTGAGGGGCATTTTATAGTAAAAGTTAGTGGCATTAGTTCATAGGTTTAAGGCCTAATCTTTATGAACTATTGTTAAGAGTTCAAAGCCCCTTAAATATCTCTAATATCCTAATAGAGACCCGATGGAAGAAAAATTGAGAAATTTTCACTAAAGTTCCCAAAATTAGCTTGGGATATATTTTTAACTCCTTGTGTACTCTAAGAGGGCCCTAGGCCTAGCATTGGTTTGTATGGACAGTTGTATGGATCCAATAAAAACACTATTTTACAAGATTTAGTGATAATTTAAAGGTATAGGGTTGGATAAATAGTTGTAGATAATTTATGAGGGTAGTATGAAATTTATTTCAGATTTTCATCTCAAAATCTAATCTCATTTCATCCTAGAAATACTTGTATAGGTCTGTACTAAAATGCCATTTTAGAAGGGCTAGTGAAAGCTGACCTAGTCACCCAAATGAGCAAGAAATACGTTTATGAATTGTTGGGAAGGAAATATCATGGTTTTAAATTCTTTATTAGACCTTAAAGATACTCATTTACATTTTATTAAGGTTCTATGCAAGTCTCATGGTCACCCAAGTAGATAGGATCAAGTGACTAGGCTTAATTTCCTCATAACCATATTTGGTCAACATGAAAGGATGTATATTGGCATAGATGGATTATAAGGGAGTAAAATCATGTCATAATAACCCTTGTAACTTCCTCATGGAGGTGATCAAGCACATTTCACACCCATAATGGAGGATGGGGTAATTTTAATTAAACCTTATTGACATGAAATAGAGGGATGGTCTAGTTAATTTTTCATGAAGGCCAAGATGGACTACATTTATTCCTGATAACTACTAAAAATAAAGTATTTAACTAGGTTTGAGAACTCATGCTTTGAATGGGATCAACAAAGACTGAACTAACTCATAATCACTACATCTCCACACCTAAAAATCTCATTGAAGACCACCAACCAGACAAGGCAACACATGGAGAGAGAGCATGGAGTTGTTATTGATGCCTATAACTAATGATGGAGTGAATTAATATCATTATGTCCTATAAATTCCACTTCCATTCTATATTTTCCTCTCTTTCTCTTTCTCATGTTTTATAAATTGAGGCTTAAATGACATTGTAAGCATACCTTAGCTAGGTATGATGAAACTCTACTCAAACCATATATTATAATTTTTTTGAATGAATATAAGGACTAGTTAAAAATTATATTTCTATCTTAGTGTGATGTATTCTTGTTGATTTTTAGACGTGATTGAGTTTCATCTTCTTTTTTAGGTCCTTGTCTTCACCTAGTTACTAGGAGATTGTCTAATAGGTTATATGGTGTGTAAAAGTGTTGGTGACTATGTTTGAATTATAATATTATTGGTAGTGTCATAAGATAAGACCTTCTATTCATCCTCAAGTTGTATCCACATTATATGGCCTCCATATGAAGTATTGATGCTTAGGAGTCTCGAGGAGAGAGTGATCTAATCCTTAGTCCTTATTTTATTCTTAACTATTGTTAAAGGATAAATTAGAGTGGAAAAAAACATTGTGGTTCATTACCTACCCTTATATTAGGATTTATGTTATGCATCATATTAAATCTATTTTCATCCCCAAGTCAGTAGTTTTAGGAATTGATGCATAAGGGGAGCTAGCCCCAAAACTAGAGGTGATCCCATTGTATAAAATGAAAGAGTTAGGAATAAAATCCATTTCCTTAAATTTTACAATCTAGACTAATAATAATTACAATGTAGGTTTTAATTTTATCCTCTCTCAAAGAGGTAGTTTTAATAAGGTTTATGAGCTTGAAAAGTGAATGAGAGATCACCTGAAGTGTTTTAAAATATGGGAAGCATAATATTACCTTATACAAGTAAAATTAATTCTTTTTAAGGCATTAAAAGTCCAAATAGATTGAAAACCCACTCTATTTAACCATCAGGTTTCTTGGCAACTCAAGAAAGTCAATCAGTTTTCACTCAGTACTTAGAGGAGAGATAATTGTTTTGAATGATTATAGGGTTTTATATGGGTATTTATTTCCTTTAAATTCCATGAATTATTTTTATATTTTAAGGGATATTCTATATGAACTATCATTAAGGAGCATAAGGTGCCTTTAAACCCTTCTAAAACCCCACACACATGATTTTTGCTTGTCAAAATTCACTGGAATGATCCAAAATGAAATTGGATGATTTGGTGAGTACAAAAGGGTGTGTAAAATTATTTAAATTCATCCTCTATCATCCCTTATCATTTTTTATTAGGTAAAAGGTAATAAATATCCATTTTAAGGTAGGTTGTAGGTTGAAGATAATGAAATTATTGATGTTGTTTTGGATTCCAAAAATTGAGCCCATACTATTAAATTTACACACTATGTTCATTATCATATAGGGTCATAAATATGTCTATCAATCCCACAAAGTATTTAAAACTCCATAACAAGATGAATACATGCATATTTCTACAAACACCTTGTCTAGACTAATATTGTAGGTATAAGAATGAAGAGAAATGCTAAATTTCATGATGAATTTGAAGTTTTGGAGGTATATTTGAAGATTGAATAGGTATAATAAGTCTCAAAAGTTTTTTATATTTAAAATAAGTAAAAATCACTCAAGAGAATAATTTCTCAAGCATTTACAAGGTGACAGGTCTAGAAGAGACTACAGACTTGTAAGTGAAGAGGATAACCCTCCAATACAATTGTAGATGTTTAAACTCATCATTGAGAATAAAAAATCATATGACCTCATATTTTCCATCCTAGTATTTTAGATACAAATATATGTTCATAGGAGACATCCTCAAGTCTTGGTAGGATTAGAGGTTAAACTACAAAGCTACAAGCCAAAGTAATTGAAAAGACAAAAGACATAAAATTTGTATCAAGAAAGAGGCTTATAATAAAAAATAATATTTTTTGAACATGTTTGGAGTCATAAAATCACATTGGAGTATATTTTCTCATAGTATAAGTTTATTAAAGGACATAAAAGAAGAAAATATAGTCATGAAGACCAAACAAGAACTGTACAGATAGAGATAGGTTCTTGAAGGTATTTTAGTTGTCTTAAGTGATAATTTGATCTTACCAATAGGTTTTATGGGTGTATGATGAATTAATGGGGTTATTTTAACCTTTTAACATGTCATAAATGATCAAAATGATGGATAATGTATACTTATATGTCTACAAACTAGTAGGTCCACATTCTTGATCAAAATAATCAAAATCTTGCAAAGGAGGAGGAGATTTGAAATTATTAAATAAATTATTTACTAATAAAATAATAAAATTGGTAATAAATTATTTACACACTCATTCATAGTGATAAATGGTTTTAACAAAGTTAATATGTCCAAAAAAATAAGTAAGAGAATCCTATAGGCCTGCAAGCCTAAGAAGAGATATTCTTGATAGGTCTATGTAATTACTCACTTTGAAAAGTATAAAATTAATAAAAATAATGTCCAAATTATCATAAAATAATTTTGAATTATAAAATACATGATAGGTTAACTCGAAGACAAAGTGTGTGATGAGGCTTAAACATTTTAGAAGCATCTACAAGTCTGTGTAGTTAAATGGGTAGATTGAGAGAAAAAACACATAGGTGTTGGAGAATGGGTTAAGGAGGTTTTTATAGGATTAAGAGGAGTATGAAATAGATCTATATTAATTTTAAATAAAACCAAAATGTCAATAATCCTATTAAATAAGTTCCACTCTCAAGGTTGGAGTTAAGAGGCCTAATGTGCACCTACAAGCCTATGTGTGAAAAAGCGAAGAAGATTGTACATTTTGAGGTGTTTTAAATATTTAATGGCCTTAATGGATGAAAAATATCTTGGTGAAATATATTGTGAAAAATTTAATCCTTTAAATATGAATAAAGCCTCCAAACAAGGCTGCAAAGGTCACAATGTCAAATTTACCTTCAAACCCTCACAATAGGCAAATTAACTTATAGAATCTATTATAAACTCAATGCCTTTTAAAAATAATTTATATCCATGGTATAATTTGTTATAGTCCCATTATAAGTAATGATAACCAATAATATTCATTTGGAAGGCTTCTAGGCCTAAAATTCTTTCTTGGTCCTTACACACAGTCCTTCAAGGCCAATGGCTACTTTTGAAGCTCATAAATTCATTAATAATGTACATGGGAAGGAGTGGGGTTTTGAGGAGTTGAGGAAGTCCCCATAATAAAAACTCATGGCATTGGTTCATAGATCAAGTCCCTGTAGGGTAAGGAATAATCATTAATAAATAAGGGCAATCAAAGCCTGTGTTTTTCCTTGTTAGAAACTTGATCAGGCCTCAAAATTTGCATATAACTTATAGGAGAAAATGCATGGTATAAAAAGATCATAGGGATAATTTAATACCCCTATTAACTCTAGATTTTTGGCATTATTCAAGTAATTTAAGGCTAGGCCTTTATGGATGACCATTAACAATATAAACACCTCCCAATCTACCAAGAAACCATAAATGATGTAATGACTAATTTTTCTCTCTAAATGACCCCGAAAAACAATTGTTTAGTCTTGGGATGATTTAAGTGACCTTTGTAGATCCCATGGGTACCCACATAAGCCAATTTTTTGATGGTGTGAGAGGAAAAATATAGGGAAAATGACTTATAAATGGTGGGTTACATGCTTACTTGTATGTATTGAAGATGGAGAGACCTAAGAAGACCTAATTCATCCCTGTAAATCATTGAGAGATCACCCAAGTGTGAGTATGTGTCTTTAAGAATAGATGGCAATTGGTTTAGATGAACTTGTAACTCTACATCAAGAACAAAGGGGTGTTGAAATAATGAAAAGTTTTAAGCCTCCTTAAAAAGTCTTGTAATAGTTGACCATGTGTTAAGAACACCTATAAGACCTAACACACCTACAATATCAGTATGGAAAGTCCTAAATCATGTACAAGGTGTCAACTAGATGAATTAGTAGCTCAAGGATAGTTATGTGATAAAATAGCAACTTGTCAATCCTCAACAAGAACTGGACTAGTTTCAAATGAAGAGGATGATTCATCAAGGGAAATAAGATGTTATACCAAATTGATGAAGGCATTGCCAAATAAAATCAACACTTGTTACGGAAGATAACAAAACTATTCTATCATTCTCCTACACTTGACATTGTAACTGATTTGAGGTAGATGATACTTGTCATGGGCTTATCTAACATCCACCTTCTCTTTTATTATATTTTATCTATAAATGAGACCTTGAAAGGCATTGAATGGATCCCTCCACTTGAGTATGGTGAATCCCTACACCTTTTGTAAGCCATTGAAGCAATAGATAAGTTAGTTTTTCCTTCTCTTATGACTATATTCTAGTGTTTTTGCATGAATTATTGATCTTATCTAGTGTTTATTTAGTTCTCCTTGACATTTTGTCTCATTTTCTCACCTATATATAGTTTGAAATCACTCTTGAAAGTAATTTTTAGTGTGTAAGTAGTCTTGCAAAGGCTACATGAGGAAATTTTGCATTATTATCTTGTAAACCTCTTGAAAATCATCCCTCATTGTATAACCATCATCTACAACCTTCATATTGAAATATTGATGTAAGAGGATTATATTAGGAGTATTGTATGAATAGGTCAGATTCATGCTTATTATTAATCTACAAATTTGTGGTAGTGGTCAATAAATTTGGTGCATCACCTCCCTAGTTTAGTTTAATTTCAATTTTCTCTCCCTTTTACCTTAAAATAAATAAGTTCAATAATAGTTATTAAGTGATGCATCAAGGGAGATATCTCTAACTAGAGTTTCTCTTCATCTATGAGGTCACCCAAAACCTTTAAAGAGTTCCCATTCTATCACTTATGTGAGGAGGCTTGAGCACCATCCTCAAGAGTGAAACTTTTGATGATAATAGTTATAACACACCTTGTGGGATAAGGATTTCATTTCATTGAATATTTTTTGATGCATGTATTCAATAAATAAGCCTTTGGAAGCATAAACAAAAACATCAATGATGACTCCAAGTGAACTGAAACTAGTATAAGTAAACCAATTGTCTAAAAATTAGCAATTATTATGTATTCTCACCATTTGTTTGGTCAAGATGCATACTCTATGGATTAAAATTATTCATATCAGATTGATAACCTTCATGGATTAACCCAAAGTGGCTCTTAAAATGAATAAATTCAACCTTGTGAAGGTTATCAATAGATGTATATGCCCCATCCCACTCCAACTCAGCCTCTTTAGCAACCTACATGTCCACCTAGTCAACTTGAATAAAATCTTAAAGAGTTAAGACTTGATTTTAAGATGCAAATGAAAGAGAATGACAAATTAATGGAGTACAATAGGCATAAATAAGAAATTTTATATTATTCCTTTATCCATAAACAAGGGTTGAGGTATAATGAGGGGTATATAACTAGGTGAGTTCAAGCTAAAAAGGAGCAAAACCCTCAGATGCTCATGAGAATGCTAAAGCATGAAATAATAATTATAAAGATAGATCGAAGTGTGTAACTTGGCCAAGTTGTCCCTGTTCATCTCTTTAAAAATTTAATGGACTCTTTAGGGTTTTCAAATAGTCAGTAGGTAACATTTGAGGAAAGAGACCAATATGTCCTATCTAATGAAAGGTAGAAAATAAGAGATTTAAATCAATGCATGGAAGATAGGTTAATAATATGGGAGAAATAAAAAGTAAAATACCATCTACCTTATTCTTCTCTTAAATTTTCCAACTTGAAATATGTTATCAAAAAAAACTTGACTCTATGAAAGACTCACCCATTATTCCTTAAGATCCACCTGCTCTCCCTCAAGAATCTTCTCCCATGCTCATCCAAAAAAAAAGAATGTAATTGAGGTCAGAACAAGAGAGATTTAAAATGATTTTAATCCTTCACCCATCCCTCAAGTTTCAACTATCCATGATGTTCAAGTCATGTCAATGTTTGATAGAGTGATTGAAGAATGGAAGGAAAAGAACGTAACATCCTCAACATAGTTCCCTTCTCCATATATCCAAGAATAATAGAATCAACTTATTCATCCTAAATTCCTATGTTGGAAGGAAATTCTATAAAGTTTAAATAAAACTAATCATTTCTCTTTCCATCCCACCCCCTCATTTTGTGAAGGATACCCTACTACATTGAGGGCAAAAGATGATTTTTCAAGTGTAAAAGAGAGATTATCAATAAGACAAGGTAGGGTGGTAATCCTTGAAAGGATTGAAGAGGTTTTAGATATAAGTGGATATCAATAGAGTCATGATGATTATGTGGTGAGTGAATTTGATTAATAAATTTCCATTGGCAGCCACCTATTTGGATAGAAAATAAAATCAATTATCAAATATGAGAAGAAGTCTCTACCTTTTAGCCGATAGTTAGATAACCCTCAAGTTATCATGAATGATTCTAAAAATTAGTCAAATTTGCATTATTTTGATCATGATAAATGAATGATGATGACATAATAGAATTAAAATCACATGATACACTCACATGATTCATTAAACAAAAGTAAAATTAGATGGAAGGACTTGATACTTCCCTAGAAGAATAAAAATCAAGCCTAATACAAGAGAAACATGATGAAATAACATTTTATTAGGTATATAGACATCAATGTTTCATAGAATAAGAGACCCATAATCTTGTATAACATTGGATTGAATAGGTCTAAGAACCTATAATAGTGGTTGAAGTGGGAATTCTTGATGATTAAGAGAAACCTAATGATGCTTGGCAATAGTTGTACCATGATTTCATGAAATATATTAAATATATTAGTATGATAACTTTGTAACAATTTTCACCATAACTTGAAAGAGATGGTATCCTTAAAAAAAATAGAAGATTTTGCTATCTTTTATGAATTTTAAGATCAAAATAGGCCTAAAGATATTAGTGGGTATATTGGGGATGTTAATGAGGCTATAATACTTGAAGAAGTTTTCCTCCCTCAAAGGGGACAAGAATAAGATCTTAATGAAGATTGACATCAATATTTTGAACTCATTTAGTACTATCAAATCATTTTTAAGCTTATGTCTCTTGGTGAAGGTAGTGATAGAATGATTCACACGATTGAAGAGCATGATCAAGGGGATGCAAATCAAGGTGTTTCAAGAAGATCCTCATGAAGCTAGAGATAAGTTTATTAAACTCCTTGAAGAACTTGAGTAATTTGAATATGATGGTAAGTAGAGTGACATAATTCAATATGTCATAGAAGTCCAAGATCAAAGTTCTAAAGAACTATTGGAGGCTAGGGTTGTAAAAGTCCTTACAAATCAAAGTGTGATTAACCTTGAAAACATTACCAAGGGTAGATAATAGTATGAGGTAAGTGTTGAAAATGAAGATGATTTTTTATTTATTATGGACATGTTTATCATTGTTAGGATACTTGAGGATAGGCCAAAGACGTTGAAAGAAAAATAAAAGGTTAAATGAGAAATCACAATGTTCCAAAATCAGCTTTCCCATCACTTCAAGTCATCCCATAAAGCTGATCTAAAACATTTCCCTTTTGATCTAGGAGGATTAGATCTTAAATGCTAGTTTTACATAGTAGTTTCTTATTTTGTCTTCCCTTAGTGCTTCTTAGCATAGTGTGTGCCTTGTTTATTTTGGTGTCTTAATTTGGTGTGTTTTTTTCTTGTTTTTGTGTGTTAGTGAAGGTAATCAGTTGTTTCATTCTTCTCAAGAGGTGTGTAGGTTAGTTCTCTAGGTTTTTTTCAATTTTTGTTGAGCTGAAGTGACTCCATAGCCCAATGGAGGCAAGAAGGAAACTAGTCTAGATATATAACATGCATGAAATATAAGGAGGCCATTAAATATGTTAGCTAAAATTGGCCAATATGAAGGTTTGAAATTTTAAAATTTGCTTCTAGACTTGTTTAACTTTGTTGATAACCTTTTGAGAGTTTTGGTCTTGGTCTATTGGTCAAACTTTGCCATAAAAGATGTATTTTCAAGGGTATTTGGTCATTTTAGGGTCTCCTAAAAGGTAAAATTAGGAAGATTAAATAAAATACTCCTAGTGTTTTCATTAATCACTTTCATAAGAGTTTGATGACATTTATTTTGAAAAATTAACATAAATTTGAGGAAGTTAAGGTAAATAGGGGTTATTACTTTTTCTTGTTTTTAGCTCTTTCTTTTATAAGACTTCATTTTAAAAATCTATGAGTATCTAGGTTAGTCCAAATACAATTTTTCAAAGTGACATGGTCATATATCAAATCATTAAATGGGTATTAAGACTAATTAGTTTATATTGATTGTACTAATCCTCTCAAAAGTATTCATACCTTACCAATGCTTTAGAAGACTTGTCAAGTGGCTCAAAGTCAAAATGATGATTTTTATAGAAAAGGGACACTTGTAAAACAATATTAAATGTGGGAGGTGGGAGGTAGCAAAACATGGTCACAAAAGATCAATTTGGTAGTTACAATGCAAGTTTTAGTTTCATCCTCTCTTAAACAAGCAATTTCCAAAAGGTTTATGAACTTGAAAACTAAATAAGACCTCCCCTAAAGGGTTTTAAAATGCGGGAATCATACTATTTCCTTATCCAATTAAAATCCATGTTTTTCAAGGCATTACAAGTTTAAACAAATTGTAAACCCAGTCCATTTCTCCATTGACTTTATTGGTAGCTCAACACAATTGACCCATTTTCACTTAGTACTTGGAGGAGAGAGAGATTTAGATTGAATGATAATATATTTTTTATATGGGACCTTATTCCATTTAAATTATAGGTATTATTTATGGGTTTTAATGGATATTATCTATGAACAATTGTTAAAATCATAAGGTGGCTTGAAATCCTTCTGAAACCCCATAGGCACAATTTTTACTTATCCAAATGTGTTGGAAATTTACATAATGAAAATAGTAGGTTGGGTGAGTCATAACATGTCTATAATATTCTTCCAAATTATCTTCCATCATCACTTAGCACTTGTGAGTAGGTAAAATATGATAAATCTCAATTTTGAGGAAGGTTACAGGTTTAAGTTAATGGAATTCTTGATGTTTTTAGGGATTATAACAATAGAGAGTGATATTGTAAATTCAAACACTATATAAACTATCCTATAGGATCATCAAGAGGTATCTCAATCTGATAATGTCTTGAAAACTCCATATCAAGATAAATACTTGCAATTTTCTAGAAACACCTTGTCTAGACTAATATTGGAGGTATAGGAATGAAGATAAATGGTAAGTTTTATGATGAACTTGAAGTTTTGTACATCGATTCTAAGATTAAATAGATATAATAAGTCTCCAAATTTTTGTACAGGTATGGAAATGAGAACTCTCTCAAGAGAAGAAGCTCTCAAGCATTATCAAGGTGATAGGTCTAGAAGAGACGTACAGACCTATAAGTGAAGATGAGAACCCTAAAATATAATATTGGATGTTTAGCCAAATATTTGAAAATAAAAATAATAAAATTACCTCATATATTTCATATTAGTCTTTTATATACACATATTTTTTTATAGGAGACATCCTCAATTCTTGGAAGGGTTATAAGTTCAACTAGAGAGATACAAGACTAAGTAAAATTGAAAAGACAAAAAACACAAAATTTGTTTTAAGAAAGAGGATTTGAATAATAAATAAAGTATATGGAACATTTATGGATTCATAAAATCACATTGTAGTTTGTTTTCTCATAGTATAAGGTGATCGAAAGACCTAAAAGAAGAAACTATAGTCATGAAGACCAAACAAAGATTGTACATACATAATTAGGTACTTAGAGGTATTTTAGATATATTAAAGGATAATTTGACATTAATAATATGATGTATGGGTGTATGATTCACTAATGGGGTTTATGTAACCTTTGAACATGCCATAAATTGTTAAGTTGTGGAGCTAAAAGCTTCACAGGTATGCAAATGTGGAGGTTGCTGAGTGACAAAGTAACTGACATCGGTCAGGACAACCGACATTGATTATCTTCAGCTACACAGTAACTAGCATTGGTTAAGGGTCAGCCAACATCAGTTAGATAGGAACTGATGCCAGTCACCTTTGCGTTTCTAGGTAGCATTTCTAGAATTAGGATTTCTAATTTTAGGAGAACAACTAGTTTGTATGTAAAGACTAATTTTAGTCTTGAGTCTGCATTTCTAATTATTGTTTGGTTTGGGATCTATTTAAGAGACCCATGGGGCTATATTGTAATGAAGGACTAAAGGATTAGATCCTCAAGTGTAAGATCTAGAAGTTCTGCAAGAGTGCAAGACCAGGAAGATCTACATGGTAAGTAAGATCAGTTAGATCTGAAAGTTTGCAAGATCAAGAAGGTCTACTTGGTGTAAGGTAGGAAAAACAACCATTGAGTTAATTATCACCAAACTAGAGGGAACAACAACTTAGTATTGAGTTTATTATTCGTTGTAATTGATTGAGAGAGAGAACTCTTGAGGGAGAATTACTAGACACCCAAGAGGTGTGAGGAAGAGAGAGATTTCTTCATTGTATTTCCTTTTGGAAGAGTGATAATACATATTGTATTATTTTTCATATCTCCTATTATGTGTTGTTTCTGAATTCTAGTTACTTATTACTTCTGGTTGAATTATGTGTTTAGTTGCTTATACAAAAGTAATCAATTGTACTCTAAGGAGGATCCTAACAGTTTGGTATCAGAGCCAAGTTCATAAGAGTAGGTTAGTGTTTGTTGATTATAGGTTCACTCTCAAGGGTTTTTGATTGAGTGAGAGTAAAGCAATGGTAGAAAAAAGTAAGCTAAGAATGGAGAAATTCAATGGCAAGAATTATCAATTATGGAGGATGCAGATAGAAGATTATCTGTATCAGAAAGATCTATACATACCATTGGGTGGGGTTTCGAGGAAGCCCATAGATATGCAAGATGAAGAATGGAATGTTCTTGATAGAAAGGCTCTTGGAGCTATAAGGCTGAGCCTGGCATCATCTGTGATTTCCAACTTATCACAGGTAAAGACAACGATAGAGTTAATGGAATCTTTGGCAAATTTATATGAAAAACACTCAGCTTTGAATAAGGTATTTCTTATGAAGCAATTATTTTATCTACAAATGTAGGAAGGTGGATCGGTATATAGTCATCTTAGTGATTTCCATGTATTAGTAAATTAGTTAATTTCAGTCAATATAGTTTTTGATGATGAAATTAAGGCTCTCTTAATCTTATGCTCTTTACTTGAAATTTGGCACAATTTGGTAATAGCAGTTAGTAATACTGCATCTCCTTCAAATATCTTAAAAGTTGATGATGTTGTTAGTGTAATCTTGAATGAAGAAATTCATAGGAAAAGTATAGGGAAAACATTAGGGAATGCTTTAAGTGTTGAAAGTAGGGAAAAGCAAAGAGAGAAGGGCAAGCAAGGGAAATCAAGGTCAAATATAGATAGGAGATCCAAATCTAAAAATACAGGTATAACCTGCTAGAATTGTGGAAAGAAAGGGCATGTAAAGAAAGATTGTTGGTTGGTAGAAGATCAGCATGAATAAAATAAAGAAGCAAATGATGCAGGTATTGTTGCACAAAATGATTTTATATTTTCCTTGGATAAAGTGGAATCTTGGGTTTTGGATTTTGGTGCCTCTTTCCATGCAACCTCAAATAGAAAATTTTTCCATGATTATGTCCATGGATACTTTTGAAAAGTTTATTTAGGGGTTGGTGAGCCTTGTCAAATTGTTGGCAAAGGAAAAGTGCAGATGAAATTATAGACTGGCAACATATGGGTGTTGAAGGATGTCATGCATGTTCCCATCCTGAAGAGGAGTCTAATTTCTATAGGAAAGTTGGGTGATGAGGGTCGCACAGTAACTCTCACTACAGAATCTTGGAAAGTTTTCAAGGGTGCACTTATATTAGCAAGAGGTAAGAAAGTATGTGCACTTTATCTATCTACTTGTATTACTGATTCTCCTTTTGTTTTATCTACTTCAGATGTAGATGCAAAGATGTGGCTCTGTAGCCTTGGTCACATGAGTGAAAAGGGAATGCATGTTCTTAAGTCAAATGTTAAGAACTAGAAAGCCTTAGTTTTCAAGGAGAAGGTGATGGACAATGATTAGATCAAGAGAGTAAATAATTCTGAGTAGGGAAATGTTGATTTGGACAAGGTTATGATCCAAAATGAGCTCATGGGTAAAAATCATCACCCACAGGAAAACACAAACACCGACATCAGTTAGGTAGAGACCGACGTCGATCAAGCAAGAATCGATGTCAAATCGATGGAGACCAAATTCAGTGATGTAAGGCAGGTGGACATTGACATCAGTTAGGAAACTGATGTCGGTGATCAGGTGGAATCGACATCGATCGGGTGCAAACTGAGGTCAGCCAGAGATGACCGAGATTGGTCACTATTAAAATAAAATTTGGGCAGATAGTAAGATATCAAGGAGTCTCAAATGCCCATGAGGAGGTTTGAAAGGGAATGTAAGCCTCAAATTCATTATTTCCCTTCTTTATACTACTTGTTGCTCACTGATGGTGAAAAACTAGGAAGTTTTGAAGAGGTAATGCAAGTAGAATCTAGGAAATAGTGGGAACATGGCATGAATGAGGAAATTGATTCCTTGGAAGATAACCAAATGTGGGATTTGGTAAAGTTGCCAGCTAGAAAGAAAGCACTAAAAAATGAATGGATTCACAGGTTAAAGAAAGGAGAGAATGGACAGGTGAGATAGAAGGCCAGGTTATATGGTCTTAAGCAAGCTGTAAGACAATGGTGTTTGAGGTTTGACAAGTTTATGACAAAGCATGGCTTTAGTCAATGTCAATGTGACCATTGTGTTTATTTTACCAAGTTGGATAATATTAGCTACATTATCTTGTTACTGTATGTAGTGTATATGCTTATTGTAGGGCCACACATGCAGGGAATTACTGAGCTAAAGGTAAAATTAGTTCAGATGTTTGCCATGAAGGATTTGGGAGCAACAAAGAAAATCCTTATCATGAGTATTTTTAGAGATAGGGAAAATCATAGGATGATTTCATCTCAAGAGGATTATGTGAATAAGGTAATGGAGAGATTCAATTTGCAAGATGCAAAACTAGTAAGCACACCTATGGCTAGACAGTTCAAGTTGAGCTTAGAACAGTGCCCTAAATCACATAATGAGGTTGAGTACATGGTATGTACTAGACCTGATATTACCCAAGCAGTGGGAGTTGTCAACAAGTTTATGGCCAATCCAAGAAAGGAGCACTGGAAAGTAGTTCAGTGGATTCTCATATATCTAAGAGGGACCAATAGTAGGTATTTATGTTATGCAGGGTCAAACACTTCTCTACATGGGTATGTAGATTCGAATATGGTAGGTGACTTGGATGTCAGGAGAAGCACCACAAGATATGTGTTCATTATTGGTGGAATGGATGTTAGCTATATTTTAGAGATACAGAAGGTTGTTGCAGTCATAGACGCTAGCAAGGATAAGAACCCTGTAGATATGTTAACAAAGTTGAGAATAAAGGAGAAGTTGAATCTTCATTCATCTTTTATTGGTCTTCAAGATTGAACTTGAAGATGGAGATAAAATCTAGAAATAAATTAGAGGACGTTTTTGTACAGGTATAAGTACAGGTATAGGTGTAGTTGTTTATCTCCAAGTGGGAGATTATTAAGTTGTGGAGCTAAAAGCTTCATAGGTATGCAAATGTGGAGGTTGCTGAGTGACAAAGTAACCGACATTAGTTAGGCCAATTGACATCAATTATATTCAGCTACATAGTAACCAACATCGGTTAGGGGTCAGCCAGCATCGGTTAGACAGGAATCGACGTCGGTCACCTATGCATTTCCAGGCAGTGCTTCCAGAATTAAAATTGCTAATTTTAAGAGAATAGCTAGTTTACATATAAAGACTAATTTTAATCTTGAGTCTGTGTTTCTAATTATTGTTTGGTTTGGGATCTATTTAAGAGACCCATGGGGCTGTATTGTAATGAAGGACTAAAGGATTAGATCCTCAAGTGTAAGATCTAGAAGGTTTACAAAAGTGCAAGACCAGTAAGATCTACATGGTAAGTAAGATCAGTTAGATCTGCAAGTGTGCAAGATTAAGAAGGTCTGCTTGGTGTAAGGTAGGCAAAACAATCATTAAGTTGATTGTCACTGGAATGGAGGGAACAACAACTCGATATTGAGTTAATTGTTGGTTGTAATTGATTGAGAGAGAGAACTCTTGAGGGAGAATTATTGGATACCCAAGAGGTGTGAGGAAGAGAGAGATTTCTTCATTGTATTTTCTTCTGAAAGAGTGTTAATATAGATTGTATTGTTTCTCGTATCTCCTATTCTGTGTTGTTTCTAAATTTTAGTTACTTATTACTTCTGGTTGAATTCTGTGTTTAGTTGCTTATACAAAAGTAATCAAACTTACTCTAAGGAGGATCCTAACAGTTTGGTATTAGATCCAAGTTCATCAGAGTAGGTTAGTGTTTGTTGATTACAAGTTCACTCTCAGGGGTTTTTGATTGAGTGGGAGTAAAGTAATGGTAGAAAAAAGTAAAGTAAGAATGGAAAAATTCAATGGCAAGAATTATTAATTATGGAGGATGCAGATAGAAGAATATCTATATCAAAAAGATCTATACTTACTGTTGGGTGGGGTTTTAAGGAAGCCCACAGAAATGCAAGATGAAGAATGGAATGTTTTTGATAGAAAGGCTCTTGGAGCTATAAGGCTAAGCCTGGCATCATCTATGATTTCCAACTTATCACAGGCAAAGACAATGGTAAGAGTTAATGAAATCTTTGGCAAATTTATATGAAAAACCCTCAGCTTCGAATAAGGTATTTCTTATGAAGCAATTATTTAATTTTCAAATGTAGGAAGGTGGATCGGTATATAGTCATCTTAGTGATTTTTATGGATTAGTAAATTAGTTAATTTTAGTCAATATAGTTTTTGATGATGAAATTAAGGCTCTCTTAATCTTATGCTCTTTACCTAAAAGTTGGCATAATTTGGTAATGGCAGTTAGTAATACTGCGTCTGCTTCAAATATCTTAAAAGTTTTTGATGTTGTTAGTGTAATCTTGAATGAAGAAATTCATAGGAAAAGCACAGGAGAAACATCAGGGAATGCTTTAAGTGTTGAAAGCAGGGTAAAGCAAAGAGAGAAGGGCAAGCAAGGGAAATCAAGGTCAAAGATAGATAGGAGATCCAAATCCAAAAATGGAGGTATAACCTACTAGAATTGTGGAAAAAAAGGGCATGCAAAGAAAGATTATTGGTTGGTAGAAGATCAGCATGAAGGAAATAAAGAAGCAAATGATGCAGGTATTGTTGCATGGGATACTCTTATATTTTTCTTGGATAAAGTGGAATCTTGGGTTTTAGATTCTGGTGCCTCTTTCCATGCAACCCCAAATAGAGAAATTTTCCATGATTATGTCCATGGAGACTTTGGAAAAGTTTATTTAGGAGTTGGTGAGCCTTTTCAAATTGTTGGCAAAGGGAAAGTGTAGCTGAAATTGTAGATTGGCAACATATGGGTGTTGAAGGATGTCATGCATGTTTCCATCCTGAAGAGGAGTCTAATTTTTGCATGAAAGTTGGGTTATGAGGGTTGCACAATAACTCTCACTTCAGAATCTTAGAAAGTTTCCAAGGGTGCACTTGTATTAGCAAGAGGTAAGAAAGTAGGTGCACTTTATCTATCTACTTGTATTACTAATTCTCATTTTGTTTTATCTACTTCAGATGTAGATGCAAAGATGTGGCTCTGTAGGCTTGGTCACATGAGTGAGAAGGCAATGCATGTTCTTAAGTCAAATGTTAAGAACTGGAAAGCCTTAGTTTTCAAAGAGAAGGTGATGGATAATGATCAGCTCAAGAGGCTGAATAATTCTGAGTAGGGCAATGTTGATTTGGACAAGGTTATGATCCAAAATGAGCTCATGGGTAAAAATCATCACTCATAAGAAATTACAGACACTGACATCAGTCAGGCAGAGACTAACATCAATCAGGTAAGAACCGACATCACTCTGATGGAGACCAAAGTCAGTGATGTCAGGTAGGTGGACACTGATGTTGATCAGGAAACTGACATCGATGATTAGGTGGAATTGACATTGATTGAGTGTAGACTGAGGTCGGCCAGAGATGACTGAGATCAGTCACTATTAGAATGAAATTTGGGCAGACAACAAGTAGTCAAGGAGTCTCAAACTCCCATGAAGAGGTCTGAAAGGGTATGTAAGCCTTAAATTCATTATTCCCCTTCTTTATACTACTTGTTGCTCACAGATGGTGAAAAACTAGGAATTTTTGAAGAGGCTATGCAAGTAGAATCCAGAAAATAGTGGGAGCATGGCATGAATGAGGAAATTAATTCCTTGGAAGAGAACCAAATGTAGGATTTGATAGAGTTGTCAGCTAGAAAGAAAGCACTAAAAAATGAATGGATTCACAGGTTAAAGAAAGGAGAGAATGGACAGGTGAGATAGAAGGCCATATTATATGGTCTTGAGTAAGCTGTAAGACAATGGTGTTTGAGGTTTGACAGGTTTATGACAAAGCATGGCTTTAGTCAATGTCAATGTGACCATTGTGTTTATTTTACCAGGTTAGATAATATTAGCTACATTATCAGATTACTGTATGTAGTGTATATGCTTGTTGTAGGGTCACACATGTAGGGAATTATTGAGCTAAAGGTAAAATTAGTTCAGACGTTTGCCATGAAGGATTTGGGAGTAGCGAAGAAAATCCTTGGCATGAGTATTTCTAGAGACAGAGAAAATTGCAAGTTAATTTTGTCTCAAGAGGATTATGTGAATAAGGTAGTGGAGAGGTTCAATTTGTAGGATACAAAACCAGTAAGCACACCTATGGCTGGATAGTTCAAGTTGAGCTTAGAATAGTGTCCTAAATCACATGATGAGATTGAGTACATGGTATGTACTAGACCTGATATTTCCCAAGGAGTGGGAGTTGTCAGCAAGTTTATGGCCAATCTAGGAAAGGAGCACTAAAAAGTAGTTTAGTGGATTCTCAAATATCTGAGAGGGACCAGTAGCAGATATTTATGCTATGCAGGGTCAAACACTTCTCTACATGGGTATGTAGATTCAGATATGGTAGGTGACTTGGATGGCAGGAGAAGCACCACAGGATGTGTTCACTATTAGTAGAATGGATGTTAGTTGGATTTTAGAGATGCAAAAGGTTGTTGTAGTCATAGAGGCTAGCAAGGATAAGAACCCTGTAGATATGTAAATAAAGCCAGGAATACAAGAGAAGTTGAATCTTCATTCAAATTTTGTTGGTCTTCAAGATTGAACTTAAAGATGGAGATACAAGTCAAAAATAGATTAGAGGATGTTGCTATATAGGTACAAGTACAGGTGTAGCTATTTATCTCCAAGTTAGAGATTATTAAGTTGTGAAGCTAAAAGCTTCATAGGTATGCAAATGTGGAGGTTGCTGAGTGACAAAGTAACTGATGTTAGTCAGGCCAACTAACATCGGTTAGGGGTCAACTGGCATCGATCAGATAGGAATCGACGTCAGTCACCTGTGCATTTCTAGGTAGTGTTTCTAGAATTAGAATTGCTAATTTTAGGAGAACAGCTAGTTTGCATGTAAAGACTAATTTTAGTCTTGAGTCTGTGTTTCTAATTATTGTTTGGTTTGGTATCTATTTAAGAGACCCATGGGGCTGTATTGTACTGAAGGACTAAAGGATTAGATCTTTGAGCGTAAGATCTATAAGGTCTACAAGAGTGCAAGACCAGGAAGATCTACATGGTAAATAAGATTAGCTAGATCTGCAAGTGTGCAAGATTAAGGTCTACTTAGTGTAAGGTAGGCAAAACAACCATTGAGTTGATTGTCACCAGACTAGAGGGAACAAAAACTCGGTATTGAGTTGATTATTGGTTGTAATTGATTGAGAGAGAGAACTCTTGAGGGAGAATTACTAGACACCCAAGAGGTGTGAGGAAGAGAGAGATTTCTTCATTATATTTCCTTCTAAAAGAGTGTTAATACAGATTTTATTGTTTCTCATATCTCCTATTCTGTGTTGTTTCTGAATTTTAGGTACTTAATACTTTTAGTTGAATTTCATGTTTAGTTACTTATAAAAAATTAATCAATTTTACTCTAAGGAGGATCCTAACAGTTTGGTATCAGAGCCAAGTTTATCAGAGTAGGTTAGTGTTTGTTAATTACAGGTTCACTCTAAGGGGTTTTTGATTGAGTGGGAGTAAAGCAATGGCAGAAGAAAGTAAGCTAAGAATAGAGAAATTCAATGGCAAGAATAATCAATTATGGAGGATGCGGATAGAAGATTATCTATATCAGAAAGATCTGTACTTACCATTGGGTGGGGTTTCAAGGAAGCCCATAGATATGCAAGATGAAGAATGGAATGTTCTTGATAGAAATGCTCTTAGAGCTATAAAGCTGAGCCTGGAATCATCTGTGAATTCCAACTTATCACAGGCAAAGACAACGATAGAGTTAATAGAATCTTTGGCAAATTTATATGAAAAACCCTCAGCTTTGAATAAGATATTTCTTATGAAGCAATTATTTAATTTGCAAATGCAGGAAGGTGAATCAGTATATAGTCATCTTAGTGATTTCCATGGAATAGTAAATCAGTTAATTTCAGTCAATATAGTTTTTGATGATGAAATTAAGTCTCTCTTAATCTTATGCTCTTTACCTGAAAGTTGGCACAATTTGGTAATGGCAGTTAGTAATACTGCGTCTGCTTCAAATATCTTAAAATTTGATGATGTTGTTAGTGTAATCTTGAATGAAGAAATTCATAGAAAAAGCACAGGGGAAACATCAAGGAATGCTTTAAGTGTTGAAAGTAGGAGAAAACAAAGAGAGAAGGGCAAACAAGGGAAATCAAGGTCAAAGATAGATAGGAGATCCAAATCCAGAAATGGAGGTATAACCTACTAGAATTGTGGAAAGAAAGGGCATGTAAATAAAGATTTTTGGTTGGTAGAAGATCAACATGAAGGAAATAAAGAAGAAAATGATGCAAGTATTGTTGCACGGGATGCTCTTATATTTTTCTTGGATAAAGTGGAATCTTGGGTTTTAGACTTTGGTACCTCTTTCCATGCAACCCCAAATAAAGAATTTTTCCATGATTATGTCCATGGAGACTTTGGAAAGGTTTATTTAGGGGTTGGTGAGCCTTGTCAAATTGTTGACAAAGGGAAAGTGTAGCTGAAATTGTAGATTGGCAACATATGGGTGTTGAAGGATGTCATGCATGTTCCCATCTTGAAGAGGAGTCTAATTTTTACAGGAAAGTTGTGTGATGCGGGTTGCACAGTAACTCTCATAGTAGAATCTTGAAAAGTTTTCAAAGGTACACTTGTATTAGCAAGAGCTAAGAAAGTAGGTGCACTTTATCTATCTACTTGTATTACTAATTCTCATTCTATATTATCTACTTCTGATGTAGATGCAAAGATGTGGCTCTGTAGGCTTGGTCACATGAGTGAGAAGGGAATGTATGTTCTTAAGTCAAATATTAAGAACTGGAAAGCCTTGGTTTTCAAGGACAAGGTGATGGACAGTGATCATCTCAAGAGGCTGAATAATTCTGAGTAAGGCAATGTTGATTTGGACAAGGTTATGATCCAAAATGAGCTTGTTGGTAAAAATCATCACTCACAAGAAAACACAGACACTGACATCGGTCAGGCAGAGACTGATGTTGATCAGGCAGGAATTGACATCGGTCTAGTGGAGACCAAAGTAGGTGATGTCAGGCAGGTGGACACCGACGTCAATCAGGAAACTGACATTGGCAATCAGGTGTAATCAACATCGGTTGGTGCAGACTCATGTTGGCTAGAGATGACTGAGATCAGTCACTGTTAGAACAAAATTTAGGTAGATAGCAAGCTATCAAGTAGTCTTAAATGCCCATGAGGAGGTCTGAAAGGGTATGTAAGCCTCAAATTCAGTATTCCCCTTATTTATACTACTTGTTTCTCACAGATTGTGGAAAAGTAGGAAGTTTTGAAGAGACAATGCAGATAGAATCTAGGAAACAATGAGAGCATGGCATGAATGAGGAAATTGATTCCTTGGAAGAGAACCAAACATGGGATTTGGTAGAGTTTCCATCCAAAAAGAAAGCACTAAAAAATAAATGGATTCATAGGTTAAAGAAAGGAGAGAATGGATAGGTGAGATAGAAGGCCAGGTTATATGGTATTGAGCAAGCTGTAAGACAATGGTGTTTGAGGTTTGACATGTTTATGACAAAGCATGGCTTTAGTCAATGTCAATGTGACCATTGTGTTTATTTTACCAGGTTGGATAATATTAGCTACATTATCTTGTTACTGTATGTAGTGTATATGTTTGTTGCAGGGTCACACATGCAAGGAATTACTGAGCTAAAAGTAAAATTAGTTTAGACGTTTGCCATGAAGGATTTGGGAGTAGCAAAGAAAATCCTTGGCATGAGTATTTCTAGAGACAAGGAAAATCATAGGTTGATTTTGTCTCAAGAAGATTATGTGAATAAGGTAGTGGAGAGGTTCAATTTGTAAGATGCAAAATTGGTAAGCACACCTATAGCTGGATAGTTCAAGTTGAGCTTAGAATAGTGTCCTATATCACATGATGAGGTTGAGTACATGGTATGTACTAGACCTGATATTGCCCAAGGAGTGGGAGTTGTCAATAAATTTATGGCCAATCCAGGAAAGGAGCACTAGAAAGTATTTCAGTGGATTCTCAGATATCTAAGAGGGACTAGCAACAGGTATTTATGCTATGCAGGGTCAAACACTTCTCTGCATGGGTATGTATATTTGAATACGATAGGTGACTCAGATGGCAGGAGAAGCACCAAATGATATGTGTTTACTGTTGGTGGAATGGTGGTTAGCTAGATTTCAGAGATGCAGAAGGTTGTTGCAGTCACAGAGGCTAGCAAGGATAAGAACTCTATAAATATGTTAATAAACCTGGGAATAAAGGAGAAGTTGAATCTTTATTCAACTTTTGTTGATCTTCAAGATTGAACTTAAAGATGGAGATACAAGCCAAAAATAGATTAGAGGACATTGCTATATAGGTACAGGTATAGGTGCAGCTGTTTATCTCCAAGTATAGGTGCAGCTGTTTTTCCATGATTATGTCCGTGGAGACTTTGGAAAAGTTTATTTAGGGTTTGGTGAGCCTTGTCAAATTGTTGGCAAAGGGATAGTACAGCTAAAATTGTAGATTGGCAAAATATGGGTGTTGAAAGATGTCATGCATATTCCCATCCTGAAGAGGAGTCTAATTTCTATAGGAAAGTTGGGTGATGAGGGTTTCATAGTAACTCTCACTGCAGAATCTTGGTAAGTTTCCAAGGGTGCACTTGTATTAGCAAGAGGTAAGAAAGTAGGTGCACTTTATTTATCTACTTGTATTACTGATTCTCCTTCTATTTTATCTACTTTAGATGTAGATGCAAAGATGTGGTTCTGTAGGCTTGGTCACATGAGTGAGAAGGGAATGCATGTTCTTAAGTCAAATGTTAAGAATTGGAAAGCCTTGGTTTTCAAGTAGAAGGTGATGGACAGTGATCAGCTCAAGAGGCTGAATAATTCTAAGTAAGGAAATGTTGATTTGGACAAGGTTATGATCCAAAATGAGCTCGTAGGTAAAAATCATCACTCACAGGAAAACACAGACACTGATATCGGTCAGGCAGAGACTGACGTTGATCAGGTAGGAACTGACATCGGTCTAGTGGAGACCAAAGTAGGTGATGTCAGGCAGGTGGACACTGATGTCAGTCAGGAAACTGACGTTGGCAATCAGGTGGAATCGACATCGATCAGTGCAGGCTCAAGTTGGCTAGAGATGACTGAGATCAGTCACTGTTAGAACAAAATTTAGGCAGACAGCAAGCTGTCAAAGAGTCTCAAATGCCCATGAGGAGGTCTAAAAGGGTATGTAAGCCTCAAATTCATTATTCCCCTTATTTATACTACTTGTTTCTCACTGATTGTGGAAAATTAGGATGTTTTGAAGAGGCAATGCAGGTAGAATCTAGGAAATAGTGGGAGCATGGCATGAATGAGGAAATTGATTCCTTGGAAGAGAACCAAACATGGGATTTGGTAGAGTTTCCAGCCAAAAAGAAAGCACTAAAAAATGAATGGATTCACAGGTTAAAGAAAGGAGAGAATGGATAGGTGAGATAGAAGGCCATGTTATATGGTCTTGAGCAAGCTACAAGACAATGGTATTTGAGGTTTGACAGGTTTATGACAAAGCATGGCTTTAGTCAATGTCAATGTGACCATTGTGTTTATTTTACCAGGATGGATAATATTAGCTACATTATCTTATTACTGTATGTAGTGTATATGCTTGTTGCAGGGTCACACATGCAAGGAATTACTGAGCTAAAAGTAAAATTAGTTTAGACATTTTCCATGAAGGATTTGGGAGTAGCAAAGAAAATCCTTGGCATGAGTATTTCTAGAGACAAGGAAAATCATAGGTTGATTTTGTCTCAAGAGGATTATGTGAATAAGGTAGTGGAGAGGTTCAATTTTCAAGATGCAAAACTGGTAAGCACACCTATGGCTGGACAGTTCAAGTTGAGCTTAGAATAGTGTCCTATATCACATGATGAGGTTGAGTACATGGTATGTACTAGACCTGATATTGCCCAAGGAGTGGGAGTTGTCAATAAATTTATGGCCAATCCAGGAAAGGAGCACTAGAAAGTATTTCAGTGGATTCTCAGATATCTAAGAGGGACTAGCAACAGGTATTTATGCTATGCAAGGTCAAACACTTCTCTACATGGGTATGTATATTCGGATATGGCAGGTGACTTGGATGGAAAGAGAAGCACCACAGGATATGTGTTCACTATTGGTGGAATGGTGGTTAGCTGGATTTTAGAGATACAGAAGGTTGTTGTAGTCATAGAGGCTAGCAAGGATAAGAACCCTATAGATATGTTAACAAAGCCAGGAATAAAGGAGAAGTTGAATCTTCATTCAACTTTTGTTGGTCTTCAAGATTAAACTTGAAGATGGAGATACAAGCTAGAAACAAATTAGAGGATGTTGATGTATAGGTATAGGTACAGGTGTAGCTATTTATCTCCAAGTGGGAGATTGTTAAGTTGTGGAGCTAAAAGCTTCACAGGTATGCAAATGTGGAGGTTGCTAAGTGACAAAGTAACCGACGTCGGTCAGGCCAATTGACATCGATTATCTTTAGTTACATAGTAACTAGCATCAGTTAGGGGTTGACTGGCCTCAGTTAGACAAGAACTGACGTTGCTCACCTGTGCATTTCCAGGCAGTGTTTATAGAATTAGAATTGCCAATTTTAGGAGAATAGCTAGTTTGCATGTAAAGACTAATTTTAGTCTTGAGTCTGCGTTTCTAATTATTTTTTGGTTTGGGATCTATTTAAGAGACCCATGGGGTTGTATTGTAATGAAGGACTAAAGGATTAGATCCTCAAGTGTAAGATCTAGAAGGTCTGCAAGAGTGCAAGACCAAGAAAATCTACATGATAAGTAAGATCAGTTAGATTTGCAAGTGTGCAAGATCAAGAAGGTCTGCTTGGTGTAAGGTAGGCAAAACAACCATTGAGTTGATTGTCACCAGACTAGAGGGAACAACTTGATATTGAGTTGATTGTTAGTTGTAATTGATTGAGAGAGAGAGAACTCTTGAGGGAGAATTACTGGACATCCAAGAGGTGTGAGGAAGAGAGATATTTCTTCATTGTATTTCCTTCTGGAAGAGTGTTAATACAGATTGTATTATTTCTCGTATCTCCTATTCTGTGTTGTTTCTAAATTCTAGTTACTTATTACTTCTAGTTGAATTTTGTGTTTAGTTTCTTATACAAAAGTAATCAATTGTACTCTAAGGAGGATCCTAACAATAAATGATCAAAATTATGGAGAATGTAGACCTATAGGTCTGCAAACTTGTAGGTCCACATTCTTGATCAAAAGAATCAAAATATTACAAAGGAGGAGTTGCTTTGAAATTATTAAGGAAATTATTTCCTAATTAAATCATTAAATGGGTCATACATACTTGACACACTTACTCATAATGGCCAATGGTTTGGTAAGATGCCTAGAAAGATAACTAAGATAACCCTATATGACTGCAAGCTTAAGAAGAGAGGTTCTTGATATGTCTATGTAATTATTCACTTGTGAAAGCATAAAAGAAATAAAAATAGTGTAAAAATTATCATAAAATAATTTTTATTCATAAAATATATGAGAGATCAACTCAAAGACAAAGTGTATGATCAAGCTTAAATGTTTAAGAAGCATATACAATTCTGAGTAGTTGAATAGATAGATTGAGAGAAAAAACACACATAGGTGTTGGATAATGGGTTAAAGATATTTTTATAGGGTATATAAGAGTATCAAAGAGCACTCAATTTTTTTAAATACAACCAAAATGTCAATAATTATATTGAAGAAGGTCCACTCTCAAGGTTGTAATCAAGAGGCCTAATGTGCACCTATAGGCTTATGTGTGAAAAATTGAAGAATATTGTATAATTTGAGGTGTTTTAAATATTTTATAGATTTAAGGGATTAATGGGATATTGGTGAAATAAAATATGAGGATGAAACTCCATTAAATATGAGTTAATCCTCCAAAAAGGGTTGTTAGCGTCATAGTGTTAAAGCTACCTTCAAACCCTCACAATAGGCAAATTAAGTTGCAAAACCTATTGGAAAGACAATACATATTGGAAATAATTTATATCCATGGAATAAGTTTTTAATAACCAATTGGAGGTATTTTTAACCAATAATATTCATATGTAAGGCTTCTAGTCCTAAAATTATTTCTTGATCCTTACACACTTCAAGGCAAAGAGGCTACTTTTGAAGCTCAAAACTTCATTGACAAAATGCATAGGAAGGAATGGGATTTGGAGGTTTCAAGTAATGAAATATAATAAAAAATAATGGTTTTGGTTCATAGATAAATTTTTTGCATGGTATGAATAATTATTAATAAATAAGGGTTGTCAAAACCTATGTTTTGCCTTGTTAGAAGCTCAATAAGGTCTTATACTTTGCATATAACTTACAAGAGAAAATGCATGGGGCCAAAATATCTTAGGGATAATTAAAAACCCTTATGAAATAAAACTTTGTAGAATTAGAAAAGGAATTAAAGGCCTATATTTTACAAATGATCATTAATGATATAGACACCTCCTGATTTGCCAAGAAATCGTAAATGACTGAATAACTATTTTTACTCTCTAAATGACCCCAAAAGAAATGATTTGGTCTTGGGATGATCTAAGTGACCTTTGTATATATAATGGGAACCTGAATAATCCATTTTTTGGCATGTTTGAGGGAAAAAATGTATCAAAATGGTTTAAACTAGAACGTTATAAGAATAAATGTATGTTTTGAAGATAGACCTAAAAAGACCTAATTTATCCCTATAAAACATTGAGAGATCACCCAAGTAAGAGTATGTGCCTTGAATAATATAATTTAATTTGTTTATATTAACTTGTAACTCTACACCAATAATAAAAGGTTGTTGAATAAATAATGAAAAATTTTAAGGAACCTAAAAACATCTTGTAATAGTTGACCATGTGTCAAGCACTCCTAGAAGACCGAACACACCTACAATATTAGTATGGGAAGTCCTAAATCATGTTCAAGGTGTCAAATAGATGAGTTTTCAACTCAAATATAGTTATATGATAAAAAATTTAACTTGTCACTCCCCAACAAGAAAGAGGTCAATTTAAAATGAAGAGGATGGATCATTAAGGCAAATAAGATGATACACCACCTTGATGAAGGAATCACCAAGCTAAAGAAGCACTTGTTGAGGAAGATAAAAAAATTATTTTCCCACTCTTCTATACTTGGCATTATAACTAATTTGAGGAAAATAATCCTTTTCATGGGCTTCTCCAACATCCACCTTCTATCTTGTTCTATTTAATCTATAATGAGGCATTAAAAGACATTGAATGTATCCCTCCACTTGAGTATGGTGAAGTTATGATCCTTTTGTAAGCCATTGAAGAAATAGAAAAGATGGTTTTATCTTGACTTATGATTGTATTATTGTGTTTTTTCATGAATGATTGATCTTGGCTACTTTTAATTTAGTTATCCTTGACATGTTGTCTTAATGTCTCACTTATATGTAGTTTGAACTAACTCTTGTAGGTCATATGGAGTGTTTAAGTAGTTTTATGAAGGTTAAGTGAGGAAATCTTCCATTAGTGTCTTGTAAACCTCTTTAAAATCATCCCATATTTCCTAACCATCATTTACCACCTTAATATTGAAATATTAATGTAAGAGGATTAGTTTAAGAGTACTTTATGAATAGGTTAGCATCACGCTCATTGTGCATCTTCAAATGTGTATTAGTGGTCAAAACATTTATTGCATAACCTCCCTAGTTAAGTTTGCTTTCAGTTATCTCTCCCTTTTCCCTTGAAAGTAATAGGTTTAGTGATAGTTATTAAGTGATGCATCAAGGGAAATAGCCCTACCTAGAGGTTCTCTTCAGTGATAAGATCACCCACAACCTTTCAAGAGTTCCCATGCTATCAATTAAGTGAATATGCGTAAACACCCTCCTCCAGGGTAAAATTTTTGATGATAATAGTAATGAATTTAGATACTCGATAAATTTTGTGAATTCTCCTTAGAGCATTAGATAAAATAATCCAATTAGGCTATTATGAGACTGCATTAACCATGGTGTTTATTTCCTTTTTAGGCTCATGAGGTTTCACCTTATAACCTGGTTTGATTGTAAAATTATTAATAGACGTATATGTAGTTGGTTTGTTTTCTACATAATTGAACTTATTTAATGAAATAAGTTTTATTTCACAATCTCATATAATTTGGCATAAGTCATCAAAAGATGGGATTTTTTTAAAATAATGGAATCATATAAAAGAGCAAGAAAAAATTGCTTGAATATGTCTTGTAAAACTTTATCAACCATAGTATTAGTCATTTTAGCTAAGAGTTATCTTGTATTTTAAGACATATTCATTGATAGGCTCATTGGTTCCTTGTTTGATTTTGCCAATTTGAGCATAGGAAACCTTTTCAGAAATGTTAATATAAAAGTGTGCTAAGAATTTGTCTAAAAGAAGTTTGAATGCTTTCACATATTGAAGAGGTAAATAATATAACCACTATAATATGGGTACATAATCAAATTTTCATCTTTATTTCACATAATGAATAATGGAGAATAATATTCACTTTGGCTATGGTGAATGGTTCTTGCCTCCAAGAACTCTTATACCATTTTTTCAATTTCACTCTTTTGGGAATAATTATATTTATATGGTCTGATTTTAGGTGGTATACTTCTAGGAATGATTCTTATGGCATGATCATGGGTATGGATAAGAGGAAGACCTTTTGGCATGGGGTGAAAAACAATTGAATGTTCATCCAATATTTGTTATAAATCAGGATGGGTAGACTCAGTTTGTTGAACATCAATGGAAAATAAGTGTAACATAAATCCTTTAACACCTTTTTTTAGCATCTTGGTCATTTTATATTAACTAACCATTTGTGGATATTTAAATATTAATCCCCTTAGTGCTATTTTTTACTTTCAAAATGAAAGTGCATGAATAGTTCTTAGAAATTCATCTCAATAGTACCCAATGTGGTGAGACATTGTACTCCCAAAATAATGTCAGTCCCACCCATAGGAATAGAAAACATAGGATAATCTAGCAAATATTCCCCCATTTCTAACTTAATACTATGGAATTTTCCATAGCAATTAATTATATCACCATCTACAATCATGACTTGAAATTTTGGTGCTGGGTAGATGAAATAATTCAAATAAGAAACCAACTTACTATTGATGAAATTTTGTGTACTTCTTGAGTCAATCAAAACTGTGACCTTCTATTTCTTTAGGAAACCCACCATAATAATAATTTTATGAATAGAAATACCTATAAGGGCATTGGAGGACATAGTAGGTTGATAATCTATATCTTTATCCTTGGGTCCTTCAAAACCCTCAATAGATACATCCTCATCTTATTCATCCTCATCATCCCCTTCAATGTAAAATAACTTATTTTTACCACATCGATTACCTTTGACCCATTTGATGTTGTAAACATAACACAACCTTTTGGCATGCTTCTCCTCAATTTGTTATGGTGTAAATCTAGTAGGTTGAGGTAGTGATATAGTTGAAATGGTACATTCCTAGTTAGCAGTAAAAGGATGACATTTGCTTAGGCATTTTTCTTCTACTAAGCTACCCTTCGTATAGCTTTAGATATAGTTATAGGGTTAAACATGTGAAACTAAAATTGAATACTATATTTTAACCCTCATAAAAAAAGGTTAGTTGGATTTTCCTAAGTGATGTCTTCCACGCGTAAGGATAGATTCTAAAAATGATGAATATAATCCTTTATTGTTCCTATTTATCACAATTTTTTTAATTGGCTGAAGTAATTTTTAGAAACATTATCCCAATAGTGAGACATCAATTCATTAGATAATACAGACCATGTAATAGGATAACCAATTTTATTCTTTTGAGCACACAAAAAATAATACAAAATGAATGGCTTAGGTTCTAGATATATAGATGCCACATCCAAATTTTGAGAGCTAGGAGTTTGGTGAATATAAAATAGGTTTTCAATTTTAGTGATCCAAGTGAGTGTATCCTTACCATCAAACTTGTGCAAGTCCATTTTTGGCAACATTGGTTTCACCCCTATATTGGTGGTGTTAGTATTGAGAAGAGGATGAATACAAGGAAAAAGTGTAGGGTTGTTGAGTGTAAAATGAGATGAAATAATATACACTTATATCATGATCTATTGCAACTAATTGTTCATTCCATTAAGCTCCCCTTGCATTACTGAAATTTGAGTTTGGACATGCAATTTTTTCTAAATCAGGGCTTGTAGATTTGATTAAATTTGAGAAATCACCTATGAAGAAATTATATCAGATGTTTTAAACTCCATGTTATCCCATAAATTATTTCTATGGGTGTCTTTCCATTTCCCACATTTCTTAGTATTAGGACTAGCCATAAGAAGCATTGATAGTGTACCTTATTTTGCCCTGTTGACCCAACTTTGACCATGAATATTTTTAAATATGGTGGCATAAAATAATAAATAATAAATAATAGGTCCAAATTAGATTTTTCCAATATTTTTAAAAATGTAAACAAATTTGAAATTTTTTACAAATTGCAAGTTATGGAGTGAATTTATGAAAAACCCTAAACTAGATATAACTTTTGAAACACAGATCCAAATGAGATGAAATTTTAATGGAATCTTAATTTAATGTTTTCTCACTGCTAATAAAAATATTAAAGATAAATTCACAATCATTTGTGAGATATAGCTAAATTCCAAGATCTAGGGTTTTGATTGACACTCTGATACCACTTGTAATGATATTACTTCACCAAATGATTAGAATAAAAGTAATAAATCATAATGATATGGAATTTCATAGAAAATATGAATATTATATAATCCAATTATAGGGGGAAACCTCTCAAATGCTTTCAATAAGAAATGAATACTCTAATATGATGATAAACAACCACCCCTACCTCTTATATATAGTCTAGCAAGGCCATGGACAACCCATAGGTTGGCATACTAAGCATATGAGTGCATAGAGAAATGTAAAATAATATAAAAAAGGGTTATGCAAGCCACAAGTTAGCTACACATATCCTTATACATGCCAATCGATAAGGGCATAATAGTAACATACAAAAATGCATCAATTAAGATTTTGTTATTATTTAGATGAGCTATCAAGTCCTCTTTATCTTCTAGTTTTGAAATGAGTTTTGGATTTATCATTTCCCATTGATTTAAAAATGAAAAAATTAAAATTTGGTAATAAACTACAACAATTAAATATCAACAATAGAAATATTAAAAAAAACCTTAGGTGACCTAGGGTTTAATGTTCAAATATTATGTTCACCAAATACATATTTAATCATAATTTAGAGGTTTTTGATATGACAATCCACACTTTTGTATATAGGGTTAGGAATATAGAAATTAAATTGCACAAGGGTGATAGTTAGATATATAGTATGTCAATTAGATGCTAAATTTAGATATAAGTAAATGTTGAATTCATAAAGTTGAGATAGTATAAATATGGAAAGTATAACTAAACTAGTATATAAATGACATATAAAACAAAGTACTTAACTAGTTCTAATACTAATATAGTGTTGATTTGAAATAAGAAGGAAGAGAGTGGGAAGACAACTCTAGAATAGCCATCAAATTATGGATATGACACGTTTAGCACTTTGGATACTACAGTTAGCCTAGGATGGTTATGGTGATGCTATTGTCTGAATCTAACATAAGTGTCTTATATAGAATACCTAATGAAATAATATGTGATGACCTAGACACTTTTGGGTTTTAATTAACATTTACTTTGGTGCATTCATATTTGGGTTACAGACTGTTACTCCTCATGAAATGACAAAACCCTATTTTTTAAATCTGTATAGTGACCTTGAGGAATAATGAGTTAGTGGTCACACAATGTCAAACTAACCCCTAAGGCCCTACTATTAGTGGGCATTGACTAAATATCCAATACTCTAGAATATGACCTCAAACTCATGTAGTTCTCCCTTAAATGTTGGCTTGTGTGTGAATCATGCAACGTGTGTAAAGCAAGTTTAATACTTACCTAACTTGTGACTTATCTAATTGGGATCTTGGACTACTCATTTATTACTTCATACCCATATATGTGTTATAACTATAACTAATATGGAGATATGAATGATTTTATAAATTGAATACTTGATAGATTATTTTTGATAAGTTACCTTTGTCTCTTTCATCTTTTTGCCAGGTTATGGAATGAGTGAGGGTTGACCTTATATTTGTATCAATCCATTTTAATAATAGCTTACATTAAATAACTAATTTTGACCATTAAGATACATTTAATTTTCAAACTAGATGACTTTAGGTCACTGGATAGTTTAGTCAGGTTAGGATAGTAATGTCGATGCTATTGTTTGTCCTAGATGTTAGTGTCTAGAGAGTAGGAGAATAGGTAGAAGATTAAAACTTGTAAACATCAAAGATAAGTACATTTTAATCATTATAGGAAAGATATAAGGTTTGTTTCATCATCATAAAAAATTTAAAACTAATATATAGACAAAGGGGCACAATATAGAGTAGATGTGAGACTTGTAGAAGTAGGAAAAGGTCTATAATTGAGAGGAATAATCAAGGTCTAAAGTTTATAAGTGTACAAGTTGAGGTCATATATAGTCATAAAATAATGTCTACATACTCCTCTTCCATTTTTCCTAGTCTAAATAAAGTAAACTAAGAAAGGTTAGTACATGATAGATTTAGAGGACACATTTGGATCTAATATGAATAATAGAGGGAGAAATGATCATTATTTGGACATAGGAATGAATTATCAAATTTAAGTTTTAATGGAAATTCTTCATCTTTCCCACATTTTATGTGTCTTAATATTATTAGTCTTTTACCAACACATTATATTTGTTTATTAATATTCTAGAAAGTTGTAAGTTTCATCAAATCTTTTAATGTTTGTTTTTTTATAGTCTACAGTTACAACTTAGAATAATACATTACATTTTTTTAGTAATTTCATTATAGGATTTCACCTCATTCAAGTGAATGCAAATTAATTATTATTTTTTTGTAATTAACATATTTTTTACATTTATTATAACTAGGTCCACATAATTTATGTCACTTAATGTTGTTCATGTTATTTATTCATCGAATGACATAGTAATTTCTCTTTTACACACATATATCTTCTATTTAAATTTATATGCAATTTAATTAAGTTATTAGATCAGTTTTAATATGTAGTATTTCACCTAATTAAGTCTTAATACTATTAAATTTTATTTAAAATCAATAAGCATTAAACCCACAATTCACTTAGCATACACATCCAAACTAGTTTCAAGTTACACATGATGATTTTTTAAGTATTCTAGTTAGAGTCTTAGTCCTTATAGGTTTTCAATTTTTATTCCCTAGTTTTTACAATATAAGTACTATTGAATAAGTTTACCCCTAGGTCAAGTTAGGTCAACCCCTTGCATATTCAAATTTTTTATATGGTCTCATAGGTTGAAAGTTGTCCACTATAGTCATTAATGAGGTCACTTAATGTGTTTTAATCCTTGGTCATATTTGTTATTTGTCCTTAGTGTCATTTTATGTCCTTTTAGGCCATTTTTATTAACTTATATGGTTTCCATAATAATAAAAGTCTTTTAAAAGGATTTTTAACATCCCACATGTAAAAAATGGTCAGATAAGTGATTTTAAAATTGACTAATTATAAGTTTAACATAGATTCAAGAAGATAAACTAAAAAAAGGGAATTTTAATCAAGTTTTATGGAATGTATATAGTTATATCACATTTGACCACATTAGGAAGGTCTCTTAATATCCACATAATTCACCTCTATGTTTAGGTAGCTTTGATAGGTCCAAAATTACCAAAAATTAACTTATCTCTCTCATCGCTCTCTTGGATAAAAAGAGGTCAACCTGTTTCGAATTAGTATAGGAGGAGCAAATTTCAAGTGAGTGCACTTAGTTGGTGAAATTAGTCTATATTTACTCCAAAATCATAGTCATATTTCCATGTTTTATGGTTTTTGCTTCATCAACATCACTAACAGTGTTGGTGACTCTAAAATGCCTACACATCCCCAATGGCTTTAGTTTTCATATATGATGGAAATGGTATATGAAAATCAAGTGTTATACATGGAATTATATGAAATTTTAATCTTTAAATGTTGGATTAAACTTAGTTGTCATGTGTGAAGGTAAGACATTATTAGGACTATCCCATTTTACTAGTAAAAGACACCATTGAAGTCTGCAGACAATGTTTTAATAGTTGCATAGTATCACCCTCTTGTAATGAGTTTTAGATAAAATGTGATATGTTATTTTCAACCTCTCATATCATGGTGATAAATTTTTCCTTTGAAGGTTTAGTCTCAAGACTAGTATTTATAGAGTGAAAGGTCTAAAACATAAACACAATAAAGTAGCCCTTAACAGTTACATACAAGACCGTGTAGGAGTATTTGAATGGTCATGATGATGAAGAAAGATTATTTTAGGATTTTGAGAATATTCTCAAAGTGAAGACAATAGGACTTAAAACCAATTCAACATACACTTTCTTATATCATATAGACCCATAAGAAGTCTCAAACATGGTCTAAAAGTCAATACAAATGAGATAGAAGACTATTGAGATGAAGGTTTTTTAACTCAATTGAGACCTTCAAGTACATCTAAGAGAATTGAGAGTATCATTTTGATAATGGAAAGGACATTATATGTAGATATACCTAGAACCATATCCACAAGTTGATAAAGTTTCAATTGATAAGTTTTACCGTAACTTCTCTAAATGAGGTTGTGCTCATACACTAGGTCATCCCATAGTGAAGTTTCTTGAGGTCTATACAGGCCTAGTAGTTTATCTCTTATAGTTCAAGCCTAGAGATAATGAATTGACATAAGAGTATGGTTTTTTGGCCAAGATAAGATAATGCCAATATGCCTACAATTTAGGAAAGTTTTCACTGTGGAAATTTAGTAAGCTACAGTAATCTTGAATCCAAAGTGAACTTTCAACATGACAATAACATAATGTATGTATGACTCAAGGAAAATTGAAGATATTTGAGTTAAATATGACACTAGTGATTTCAAGAGAAGACAAAATGGTAATAATATTTCTCAATAAAATGTATTCACCTATAGGAAGATCTCTTATCCCTAAAAAACATTTACAATCTGATTGTAGACCCAAAGTGTGTTGATGGTGAGAGATTAGAAGCATAGATTGAAAGAATAGATACTCATTCAAGTTTAAGATGACTTAATTACCTAAGGATCAATAAAAGTAATTTATTTGTAGTGATTTTACATAGGTCATCACCTACATGAGTCCTTGTTTCCCCTAAATTTCCACCTACAGTTTGACACATATAGTAGACTAGTTTTAGCTAGTGGAGAGAGGCACTTTGAAAATTTAGAAAAGTTGTATGATGGATAGAACATATTGAAACCCATATAATAGTGGTATTGAAAAAATTCAAAGTGTTCTAAGTAAATAAATAACTTAACCTACAACCATAACTCTAAAGTTTCTCAAACTGTGCCAAAACCCTGCACACAATCATAACATAGAGGCTAGTTTTGGGAATATTTGATGTTGAAGGCTTTGTGGGCTTAGTCAAGAATTGAAATTTTCTATATAATTACATATATACCTAATATATCCTCCCATATTATTATTTTGGGTAGCTAAAGTGGGGAGATTCCCTCTATTTTTTCATAGAAGAGGGCACTCCACAATCATGACCACCCTATAGGCATAGTGTGTGAAAGGTTATAAGAGGATAGGTAAAATAAATAGTTATTTTATAATGATGTGTGAGGTATTTTTTAAGGTGAAAATTTGTTAAAAGTAACCTACAATCTTGAGAATAACTCATAGGTCATCAAGACTCAAGAAAGGTAGTTTAAGCCTATTAGGCTTAAACTAAGTATGAACCCTAATAGCTTCTAACTTCACTCAAAACACAATGTGAATTTTAAAAATCAATTGAGAACCTTAACTGATAAGCTTGGATTTTATAAAATACATTCATTTATATGTAAATATCCCAAATTGGTCATCTTGGCCTAATTTGGTCTTAGGCATGTGTAGAATGCCTAGAAGGAGCTCAAGAGCCATCTTCAAATGATCATATCTATATGGACAGTATGCATGAGACCTCAATTAGATATGGGTATTTGATGAGGGTCATGAAATCAATCTTTATGGAATTGGTTTAGTTGTTGGACATCTAACCTTTATGAATCAATGTTAAGAATCTAAGAGACCTAAAACCCTCTTAAAACCCTTGTCTAGACTAGATGGAGAAAAACTAAATGGAGATAAACCTAAAATTTTCTAATTGTTTAGGAAAGTGACTTGAACCTAGCTATCACTCACCTAAGCTCCATAAAATCCATTTTATTTGTAATATAACTTGTACATATAGACTAAAATCTAAGTTTCTTGTAGATTATAATGTGTTTTGTAGGTACATTAGAGAATTGGTAGATGAAATATATTGAGGGAGGTCTACAGGGACTTATTATAACTCATTATACTCATCTCTTGACAAAGTGAAGCATATAAACTCTTCTAGTAACGTTTTCATTATAGGAAATCTTGGATAGATAGTGAAAAGATAAGTGATTGCATAGTGAGAAGATGAGAGGTCAGATGTTGGATATTTTTAAGGCCTAATTGATGGATTAGAAGACAAAAAAGTTTTGAAAAAATGTCCTAACACCTCTACAATGCATATTCTTGAGAAAATTCTAGTCACATTGATGATAAATGTGAATTTTGAAGCCAAAAGGGCTAGTAAGTGACTGGAAATAGTGAAAAACAAGTGTCTATTAGAAGTCATCAGTTGAAGGGCATATATGAAGGTTAAAAATCTTGTTTCCAATCTCCCATGATAAATAACATGTGTCAACAACTTATTATGGTATTTTTGAGCAATCAAGTGAACTCCTTATCCTCAAGACATTTTTAAGAAGGATAGTGAAGAGTCTCTATGCCAAATTATATGATATGTCAGTTCATGATCGACATTTATCCAAGAAGACCATCATGACATATTTCTCACTTAATTATCTTTATTTATAATTAGTTTATAAAGTTTGAAACTTTTCCTCATGTCCCTTCCACTTCTCTTCTTCTCTCATTTCTCCTATGCTCTATATATGCAAGCCATTTTGGACTTTGTATCTAATTCACACCTAGTATGGTGAAGCCCTGATAGTTTGAATATTTTATTTTCCTTTGAGATAAATATTTCCAATCTGAATTTAAGTTCATAGCTTCTTGTCTAAGTTTGTGAAGTAGTGAATAGTGGAATGACAAGTGATAACTATCTATCCTTGTGTTCTCTTTACATTTTCATGTTTTGATACAAGTATCTCTCCCTCTAACAAGTCACATGAATTGTATTTAGTGTATTTATCTATCTCTAAGTGTAAGGATTAAAATTAGTATTTGGAATCTAACCTCTTATTCACTCACTTTGAGAAGTATAAAACATATCACCTCCATGTTTTAAATACTTAGAATAATCTAAGATGTTGAGAGTAGTTTTGTGAGTCATGTTTCATAGTTTAAGTGTATGGTAGTATAGTGGATATATATTTGGTGTATCAACTCATTATCATAGGCTACTTTTTATGCTCCTTCTATCCTTTTTCATTTAAGAAAGGAAGTAGTGTAGGTGATAAGATATTAAATACTAATCTAGGGAGATATCCCATAAACCTAAAGGTTTACCTCTACTATAGGCAAACCATAGGCCTAAAGGTAATACAATGTTTCACTCAATCTATATAAGGCTTAAAAAACCTATCTAAGTTACAAGATTGAAGGACAATAGTTCTGGCATGCCCAATAGGACTATTATGTTCTACTATAGTGAATGTTGGTCTTGACAACACCATAACTACATACATGTGCTCTATTTGGAATTTTATGACTCCACTAAAGGTAATATCTAGTTCTAGACCAAGTTTTATCATTAACTTTTTCCATACTTCATAGTGCTTACTAGGTTAACTACTAGCTGAGTATTAATCCCATAAACTCATTTCTTCAACTTGAACTTCCTCTTGAAGTTTAACATCCTCAACCTATATTGACCTTTGAATAACAAGAAGACTTTACAATCTAAGAAGATCAATAAAGTGAAGATGAACTTGAGGATAATATGTATAGGTAGCACAATTTTCTAGCCTTTAACACTAAAAATATTATACACCTCAATGCATATGATGATATCCCTCCCAATGCCACCAAGAGTGTTCCCACTTTCAATGGGGAAGGTCCTATCACCCTAATTGAGTATATTAGAGATATTTATAACTTATGAAACTTCCATAATGTCACTAAAGTTAATATTATAGTTACAATACATACCATGTATCTTATGGTAAAATCCATTGATTGGTATAGGACATTGCCAGGAGGATGTATCACCACTTGGGATGAGTTTTGAGAGTTGTTAACTCACAGATTTGAAGATAAAAGTGATACCACATTACTCCATTAGCTAAATGTGGTTGAAATAGGTCTAAAATAAACTATGCATGACTTTAATGAGAGGTTTAAAATAATCTGGTATAGTATTGCCCCTCCCATGAGACCACCTAAAATCTTTGTTTTCCCTACATACCTAAGGGATATTAGGACTATTATAGCCATTATGTTTTATTACATGGGTGGATACACTTTGCATGAAACCTATGACATAGCCATTAGAGCTAAGAATGGTCTAATACAAGCTGGCAGACTCCCTTCAAAAGTCTCTATGTGAATTATTCCAAACATGTCTTCTAATTTCCTAAGTCTTGCCCCAATTTTGAATTCAAACACCAAGTATATAACTACCCCAAATAAGTTTGAATATATCTTTGATTGAGAAGCAATGTATAAGGCATTATAATATCAAGTTAGGCAACTCAATTTGTAATTTGGATTTAACCAAAACCCCTACCCCTATCCTTCACAATAAAATAAGTTCCCAACTCAAAAATATGGTCAAGGGAGAGGACAAGGATAACCTATCTTTTATAGGCCACCCAATGCATATAATCCAACCTGTACTCCTAACATAAGAGTAGTCCTTAGTAACTTGGTTCAAAGAGAGGAATGTCATCCTCAAGGATAGTATATGGATGCCAATGAAGGCAAGGGAAAATATTTGGTAGCTCAAGGAGGACTTACTCCTTAATTGATAGTATAAGATGATAATTTCATGCATGTAGAAACAAATGAAGGATGGTAGTATCAAACAGTTAGCTTGAAAAACTCTCTAGTGGAAGACACATTTATCCTGAACTAAGGTATCTCAATTGTAGATAATAAAAGATCAAAAAGGAAGGCTTTGATATATGTTCATGGTCTTGATACAAGTTTAAATAGCCCTCTTATAAGGCATCAAGGTGTGAATGTAAGTGTGACAGTCCCTACAAATTTTTTACCTATTCAAAATCAAAATGTTAGAAAAGTAACTCAAAGTATTACATTGCCTCAAGATCAAGGCACTTATTAACTTAAAGGATTAAATAAAAGGTAAGTATTCCTTATTTTAATATCATTGATTCCTTGAAGAATGTTAAGACTAGTCTTTGTCTTTGAGAAGTGATCCACATACCCGATTAAAAGGAACTACTTTAAGAGAAACTATCCTAAATCCATATCAGTCCTCAACCATAAATACATGGTGATGTTTCCCTCACTAATGATCATACTCATATTTTTGAACCCTGTACCAAATCTAAAATTAACCCACCCTTACATATCACTCTTAGTATGGGATACAATCTTGTTCACAATTGCATTGTGGATAGTGGGCCAAGTACGTTGGTTATGCCAAAACTCTTCACTAGTAGAATTTGGAAAAAAAATGACTACATGACTAAAAACTTTAGTCACAGCAAATAAAAATGCCTAAATTATACTAATTTTTTGTAAATTAGCTATAAATGAGTAAATAAAGGACTAATTTGGTCATCGACTATAAAATTATTTAATCATACAAATAAAAATGACTAAATAGTTACTCATGTAAATACAAATTAGATGAAACTTAAAAAAAAAATTATGATGGGATTGTATTCATTAAACATTGCCTCATTTCGTTAGTTGGTAATTAGCCTAACACTAAGGTGTTTTGGGTTATAATAGCAACTTGTATGGGTGATAAAGCTTGTTTGGAGAGGACTTGGAGACTTCTTAAAAGGAAAGAAAGGAATTCATAGTTTGCTACAAAGAATTAAAAGTCGGTGAGTCCCTCTACAATGAATTTAGATTTGGGGATGCCCTCTATAGTGAATTTAGAGGTAATTAAAAACCTTCATTACATTAAACATAAATCTATATCTTTTTTATTGGCAACTTATATTAGTTACATAGGCAACTGAGTATCAGAACCACATAGGCAATTTAAGGTTAAAGGGACCATTTTTTCATTAGTATTGATTATAAAAATTATTACAAATGGGGAGTTTATATTCATTCCATTTTTTTATAAAATTTCTTAGTATTGATTAAAAATTCATTCTATTACAAAAAAACCCTACGGGTTTTATAATCATTCTAAAAATTTCTCCCTAGGGAAGCTACAAATTCCTATAGACCTTTCCCGAGGTCTTGGTTTCCTTCTTATAATGATGAAGGAAGATACAAGATTTAGACCTTTCACATTCAAAAAAATGACATTTCGTATACCCACCCCTTAATATAACCTATTACAACATATAATTTTTGACATGTCTTAAAAAAACCACCAAATATATTTTGAATACGTATTATGAAGCATAAAAACAAGAAAAAGACAAAACAATAGGATGTCCAAGATTTTTTGGTTCCATGTTGATGTTAGATTGATGCTCATTGCTCTTCTACCTACTTGGCCTACGTATTCTTCAATTATTAAATACTAATTCTCCCATTGGTACACTATGAAATCACTAGGCCATTTATATTCTAGGATCTGGAGCAGGTTGCTCTAGTGATATTTCCATCTTTGGTCTAGTAACACTTTGACATCAATGATGAATTTTGCATATCCAACATTTAGAGATATTACTCTATCCAGAATGAGATTGAAACTGAGAATATTTTTGTTTTGATATTTTTTCAAGAAATCAGTGACTTGAGAAATTATTTGACCATATTCACTTTTCCATGCACCAAAACCTTTGATCTTTTTATCCTTTATCAAAATGGAAGGAATAAACTGGTGTTTGAAGGTAGAAAAAGAATCAATCTTTTCTGACATTTTCTACCTCTGACCATTCACATACTAAAATTCATCCAAGATCATTTTCACTATCTTCTCTATTGTCTTGAGTGAGGCCGAAGCACCTGGATCTCTTTGTATAACTTTTCATAAGGTTAGAAATGTATGGCATTCAGGTTGCCATTTATTATATATTGGATCTAAAATAGAAATATTAACCTTCAAATGATCAATAAATTGAGACAAGGAAGAATAACATTCATGCACATCTTCCAACTTGTCAACAACTAATTTTACTCTATATTCCAAAATATTCTCAAACACCTTAAGGATTTTCAATTTGGCCTCATCCTTTATCTTCTCATTTTTCTTTTTTAAATCTTCAATTTCTTTCTCCAACTTCAACTTTAATGCATTCAACTGATCAACTAGGATTGTACTATCATTGGTTATTTTTGGCACAAGGTCTTGGTATGGCACAACTATTTGGATTTGAGAATCACCACCCTTAAACTTCTACTTTAGTTTGACATTTTCCAAATACAGCCTATTCACTTCATCATTCATCTCAATTTGAGTTTTTTCATAGTCGACCAATCTTTTTTCCATTTTCCTAACAACATCTTATATGAACATTGCAAAGTACACAATAAGGATGGTATCTTCAAGCACTAATGTATCCTAAAATATTTTCACCATATATGTTCCCTTCTACTCCTAGACTACATCAAGAAATCTTGGCTTGTTTGTGTTCTTCTATATGGCCCATATTGTTAGATTCTCTATCTTTGGGTTAAACCCATAACCACTGACATCATCCTCATAATCAAACTGAAAAATCATCATTGGGTCATCTTGATTTCTCACTTTGTCCAAAAATAACATTTTCTTCAATTCAAGGCTAGGGATGATCAAAATATTACTCTTCAAAAGCATTTGTCTAGCCTCATCAGGGTTGACATTTATTTCATTAATTTTCAAATCCTTGAAAGTCTGTGTCATAATTTGATCATGCTAAGATTCATCATCAATCATTTTATTTATTTCCACCTTTTCTTTAAATTATTTCATCTTCATTTTGAGCCAAAAATCTTTAAATTCTAGGGTATTGATGAAATCATCATCCTTAATTAACCTCATAGAAGTGAAAACCCTTTCATCTTCTTGTAATTCAGGCTCACCTTGTGCCTGTTCATCCATTCTTGCATCTAGTTTGTGTCCTTCTATTTCTTGACCAATAAGGGGTTGATCAACTTCAGTTTCCTCTCCCATATGCCTCAAAATACTGGTCACCTCCTCAGAGTCACCAAATCCTTAAGTCATTTCATATGTAACTAGTGGAGAAACATCATCAGTCTTTTACGTTTTCTTAGGTGGTGAACCAAGAATAACTAGATCTTGCATTGACATTGCATCTAGACCATGTTCTTGAATCATAACTCCTATTAGATTTTTGATAGGGAGGTTGGTAGCCTTTGTAGGCTACTTCTCAAACTTGTCATATATTTTTTCAAAATTATCAATTATCAAATCTATTATTTTCAAAGGGTCCTTCTCTTCAACAAAAAATCCTAAAAAATTAGGGTTTTTTTTCTTTTGTCATCCTCAATCTTATTCAAAATTTCCCATTTTTTTTCCTATTATATACCTCTTGAAAAGTGACACAATTTCTAGTCACATCCTCATCAAAATTGATTTGATGGGATATCCCCATCCTGGTAAGGATGACTTGTCTAAAAAAATTCATGTGACCCTCTAGATCACAAACCCTTTCTGTCCTTGATTTCAAAGAATATTTAGCCTTCAAATAGGCTTGAAACTCCTCCAATGTATCTACACCAATGTACTATTCACCAAACATAGTGAAATATAGAAGAAATGTGCCCTTATTTTAATTTTTCTTCACATCTTTCTCCCTTCATAGAAAATACCACATGAATTCAAAAAATAAATTCTATTTGGCACAAATTTTGGCAACACATGGGATGGCTGAGTACACCCATATACTCTGATTATAGTATTGTCAAGTAAGAAATACCAGTCATCAAAGTTATGTTTGTGACCCCATTCTAGCCTATGAGTAAGAGGCCTCAACATTTGTCTGACCTCTTTAGTCAATTTAGGAAAAAGGCTACTGAGGGAATTCATTATTATGATTGAGAAATCATCATGGAACATAACATAGTTATTATTCTGTCAATGAGTGTCCCATTTGTAACACCATTAATATGTAGGTAATCTCTATCCCTTTTGATCAATCATGATTAATTCCATCTTACTGGGCTAATTACTTCTATTCTGATAAAAAATTAAATGACGCAATAAAGAATAATATTTGAACTCCATAGGTGTCTTGTTCTCCCTTATTTTCAAAAATATGTCATGTAATTTCTACTCAATAAATGATGCAAAATCATACTCAACATTAACCTCTGGGTTTTATATTCTCATGGACATCATCATCATTCTAACTAGCATTCTATCTTGGGCATCAATTCGTAGCACTTGACACAAAGCAAAATATGTCCTTTTGAAATACACAACAAAGTCATCAACTAGAAAAGGCTCAACCATACTAGTTAGGATTGAAATCCTTCTATTGTTGGCCCCTTTCCTCATGTACATGGGAACAATATCACTCCTATGTGTATTTCTTAGACTGGTATATTCTTTTTCACTCTTCTTCAAGTCAAATTTTGTGAGGTCTTGCTTGTTGAGCATGAAACAATCAATTATTACATTTTTGTCCATAGCCACTAATGGTGACCCATTTGGCAACCTAACAATTTTGGGGGATGGATGATAGTGTTGTATGAATATCCTGATCAAATATACATCAATGAATACATTTGGTACTAAAAGCTTAGTGAAATTCAAATTTCATGGGTTTACAGCCAGTCCCTGTCCATCTTGCTTTTCAAAAAAATACCAAAAAAGGTTCCATCCTAAGATAGGGACTCTATCATCTAGACACCCCTCTACTACATATTTGAATAGTTTATTATACAATTTTTCAACTAAATTTGGAAAAATGTCCAATAATGACTATTGAAGAGGTCACTTCTTAAGAACAGGGGGTTTAGTGCTCTTGCAGACTCATATTTCTTAGGTGCCATAGTTTGAACTAAGGTTTTGATAGTCACTCTACCAAACTAGTTGAAAACAAAGCATAAAATAAATACAAAATTTTATGAAGAGAGTTTTGAGGTAGACTTATCTGATGGGAAGATGTCTAAAGTACACACACAAAGCTTAAATTTACAATGTATAATCATCACTTAATTTTCTTGAATGACAAAATATAAAGTAATTCCAAATTTTATTCAGCTACAGAGCTGATCATTTTGATATTACTCTGGTTTGTGCCATGAAATTGATAAATCTTATTATTCAAGTCTTTCAAACATAAACCATTGATTTGGTCCAATCCAATGGTTGGGTAGGTAATTCAATCATGAACATTAATGATAATCATTGTGAGGTGATAATATAGTCATTTTAGCATTTAATACTTTATCACATCACTAAAATACCTATTTACATCTATCACAGGTCCGTGGGAGCTTTTGGATGGTTATACCTCATCTTTCACTACTTATTGCCACCTTGCAAGCCTTGATACACATCATCATGGGATGGAAGGATACATGTTACCCCTTATACCTCATACCACATTACCACCAACCTTTGATCTAACCATTTTGGGACCATAAGATACTTTAGCATCCCTTCATTATTTATCGTATCACCACCATACTTTATATAACTATTACCACTTACCGCTAGCCCACAAGATCTTCTCTGAACTATTGTGGAGCTTTGGTATGTGTTAAAATGCTCCTAATATGGTTCTCAAGTAGAGAATTCATTCATTATGATTCATATGTAGATTTTATAGTTAAATTTTTGACCTAGATTGTCAAGTAAAATATATGAAAAATATAGAGTGCGGACTCTAGAAAGTTAATATCTCTAACTATGTATATTAAGGTTTGGGTGGCTATTGTCCATTGATTGACCCTTTAATAGTGAGACATTGTGTGATAGAATAATAAAATTGACGAGAATATTGAAATAACAAAATATGTGTCTCATATATTACAAATGGTGGGATGGAAGGATACATGTTACCCCTTATACCTCATATTGTGTTACCACCAACCTTTGATCTGACCATGGCAGGACCATGGGATCCTTTCACATCCCTTCAGTATTTACCATATCAATTCAAGCATTATATTTAACTATGGTAGGAGTGCATGACATACTTTATATAACTATTACCACTTAATTCTAACCCACAAAAGCTTCTCTAAACTATTTTGGGGCTATGGTAACCCATCTCTATATACTACAACATTGCAAGTGAAGTTCCTACATGTTGTGGGGAAGTGATAACTATCTTTTCACTTCCTTTGGTTCTCATACACCTACCAAAGCTATTTAAATGTAGTGCAGAGCTATGATAAGAGACAAAAAACACTTCAATTATCAAAATATAAATGTCTTTCACATGGACTTGATATGGGATGCTTATGAATGACTCCTGAAATAATTGTAAAAGGAATATGGACTCCTAGGATGAAATAATTGTTATGGATTGTCATGGCATTCCATCACCATGAGACCACATTTATTTGATGCATTTTTTTTAACCAATTCACTAGATTATCTATGTTATTGCTTACTATTATGCTTTGATAGATTTTTTCCAAGCATCCATAGCTTTTTTGAAAGCACTTGTTTTAAGATTTTAGCCATATTAACAAGGTAGTGAACTATATGATAAAATGCTTTGGTGGGCATGTATGAAAAATGTGGTAGCATATACAAGGTAGTAAACGGTTTTAAAAAATGCCTCAAATAAATGTGGTCTCATGGAATGTCATGACAAGCGAATGCAATTGGTAGCTACTCCTAGTTATTATTTATGCAATGTGAAGTAATTGTATAACTTCTTAGATTGACTTTGTAAAAACTATATTGTAATTGAAATTTTGTCATCTATTAGCACCTTATTTCTCCCTATTCACCCAAGTTTGACCATGAATATTTTTAAATATGGTGGCATCAAATAAAAAATAATAAAGAATAGGTCCAAATTAATTTTTCCAAGATTTTTAAAAATGTAAACAAATTTGAAAATTTTTACAAATTGTAAGCTATGGAGTGAATTTATGAAAAACCCTAAAATGGATATAACTTTTGAAACACAGATCCAAATGAGCTAAAATTTTAATCGAATCTTAATTTAATTTTTTCTCATAGCTATTAAAAAAATTAAAGATAAATTTACATTCATTTTTGAGATATAGCTAAATTCCAATATCTAGGGTTTTGATCGACACTCTGATACCACTTGTAATGATATTACTTCACCAAATGATCATAATAGAAGTAATATATCTCAATGATATGGAATATCATAGAAAATATGAATATTATATAATACACTTATAGGGGAAACCTCCCAAATGCTTGTAATAAGAAATGAATACTCCAATATGATGATAAACAACTAACCCTACCTCTTATATATAGTCTACCAAGGCCATAGACAACCCATAAGCTGACCTACTAAGCATATGAGTTCATAGAGAAATGTAAAATAATATACAAAAGGGTTATTCAAGCCACAATTTAGCTACACATATCCTTATAGATGCCAATGGATAAGGGAATAATAGTAACATACAAAAATGCATCAGTTAATATTTTTTTATTATTTAGATGAGATATCAAGTCCTCTTTATCTTCTAGTTTAAAATGAGTTTCGAATTTATCATTTCCCAATTCTTTATAAATTAAAAAATTAAAATTTGGTAATAAACTAAAACAATCAAAGATCAACAATAGAAATATCAAAAAAAACATTAGGTGACCTAGGGTTTAATGTTCAAATATTAGGTTCACCAAATAAATATTTAATCATAATTTAGAGGTTTTTGATATGAAAATCCTCACTTTTGTATATAGGATTAAGAATATATAAATTAAATTTAACAAGGGTGATAATTAGATATATAGTAAGCCAACTAGATCCTAAACTTAGATATAAGCAAATTTTGAATTCATAAAGTTGAGATAGTATATATATGGAAAGTATAACTAAACTAGTATATAAATGACATATAAAACAAAGTACTTAACTAGTTCTAATGCTAACATAGTATTGATTTTAAATAGGTAGGAAGAGAGTGGGAAGACAACTCTAGAATAGACATTAGATTATGGATATGACACTTTTAGCACTTTGGATACTACAGTCAGCCTAGGATGGTTATGGTGATGCTACTATCCAAATCTGACACAAGTGTCTTGTATAGAATACCTAATGAAAGAAGAGGTGACCACCTAGACACTTTTGGGTTTTGGTTAACATTTTCTTTGGTGCATTTATATTTGGGTTACAGATTGTTACTCCTCATGAAATGACAAAACCCTAGTTTTTATTATGTTTATAGTGACCTTGGGGAATAATGGGTTAATGGTCACACAATGTCAAGCTAACCCCTAAGGCTCTAATATCAGTGGGCATTGATTAAATAGTCAATACTCTAGAATATGACCTCAGACTCATGTAGTTCTCCCTTAAATGTTGGCTTGTGTGTAAAGCAAGTACAATAGTTACCTAACTTGTAACTTATCTAATTGGGATCTTGGACTACTCATTTATTAATTCATACCTATATATGTGTTGTAACTATCACTAATATGGAAATAGGGATGATTTTCAAAATTGAATACTTGATATATTGCTTTTGATAAGTTGCCTTTGTCTCTTTCATCTTTTTGCTAGGTTATAGAATGAGTGAGTATTGACCTTATATTTGTATCAATCCATTTTGATAATAACTCACTTTAAATAACTAAGGTTGACCAATAAGATACATTTCATTTGTAAATTGGATGACTTTAGGTCACTAGATACTTTAGTTAGGTCAGGATAGTAATGTCGATGCTATTATTTGTCCTAAATGTTAGTGTCTAGAGAGTAGGACAATAGGTACATGTTAAAATTTGTAGACATGGAAGATAAGTAAATTTTAATCATTATAGAAAATATATAAGGTTTGTTTCATCAACATAAAATTTTTAGACTAAAATATAGACAAAGGAGCACAATATAGAGCAGATGTGAGACTTGTAGAAGTAGGAAAATGTCTAGAATTGAGAGGAATAATCAAGGTCTAAATTTTTTAGGTGTACAAGTTTAAGGTGCTATATAGTCATAAAATAATGTATACATACTCCTCTTCCTTATTTTATAGTCTAAATAAATGAAATTAAGAAAGGTTAGTACATGATAGATTTAAAGACACATTTGAATCTAATGTGAATAATAGAGGGAGCAATGATCATTATTTAGACATAGGAATAGATTATCAAATTTAAGTTTTAATAGAGAGCCTTCATATTTACCCACATTTTATGTGGATTAATATTATTAGTCTTTTACTAATACATTTTATTTGTTATTTACATTATATAAAGTTGTAAGTTTCATTAAAGCTTTCAATGTTTGTTTCTTTAAAGTCTACAATTGCAACTTAGAATAATACATTACATTTTTTTAGTAATTTCATTGCAGGATTTCACCTCATTCAAGTGAATGCAAATTAATTATTAGTTTTTTTTTTACTTAACACATTTTTTACATTTAGTATAACTAGGTCCACATAATTTACATCACTTAATGTTGTTCAGGTTATTTATTCATTAAATGACATAGTAATTTATCTTTTTCACACAAATATCTTCTATTTAAATTTATATGCAATTTAATTAAGTTATTATCTTAGTTTTAATATGTATTATTTCATCTAATTAATTCATAATACTATTAAATTTTCTTGAATATCAATAAGCATTAAAACGACACTCCACTTAGCATACACATGCAAACTAGTTTCAAGTTACACTTGATGATTTTTTAAGTATTCTAGTTAGAGTCTTAATCCTTATAGGTTTTCATTTTATATTCCCTATTTTTTAAAATATAAGTACTATTGAATAATTTTAACCCTAGGTCAAGTTAGGTCAACCCCTTGCATATTAAACTTTTTTATAAGGTCTCATAGGTTGGAAAATATCCACTATAGTCATTAATGAGGTCACTTAATGTGTTTTAAGCCTTGGTCATATTTTTTATTTGTCCTTAGTGTCCTTTTAGGCCATTTTTATTAACTTATATGGTTTACATAAGAATAAAAGTCTTTTAAAAGGATTTTTAAAATCCCACATGTCAAAAATGGTTAGATAAGTGATTTTAAAATTGACTAATTATAGGTTTAACATAGATTCAAGAAGATAAACTAAAAAAATGAGTTTTAATCAAGTTTCATGGAATTTATATAGTTATATCACATGTGAACACATTAGGAAGGTCTCTTCATATCCACATAAATCACCTCCATGTTCAGGTAGCTTTGATAGGTCCAAAATTGCAAAAAATTAACTTCTCTCTCATCGATGTCTTGGATAAAAAGAGGTCAATCAATTTCCAATTAGTATAAGATGAGAAAAGTTCAAGTGAGTGCACTTAGTTGGTGATATTAGTCTCTTTTTACTCTAACATCATGGTCATATTTCCATGTATTGTGGTTTGTGCTTCTTGAACATTACTAACAGTGTTGGTGACTCTAAAATGCCTATGCATCCCCAATGGCTTTAATTTCCATATATGATGGAAATGGTATATGAAATTCAAGTGTTATACATAGAATTAAAGGAAATTTTATTCCTTTAAATTTTGGATTAAACTTATTTGGAATGTGTGAAGGTAAAGAGGTTATCAAGACTATCCCATTTTACTAGTAAAAGACACCATTGAAGTCTATAGATAATGTTTCATCAGTTGCATAGTATTACCCTCTTGTAAATGGTTTTAGATAAAATGTGATATGTTATTTTAAACCTCTCATATCATGGTGATTAGTTTATCCTTTGAATTTTTAGTCTCAAGACTAGTATTTATGGCGTGAAAAGTCTAAAACATAAACACAATCAAGTAGCCTAAAATAGTCAGATACAAGACTATGTAGGATTATTTGAATGGTCATGATGATGAAGAAATAATGTTTTAGAATTTTGAGAATATTATCAAAGTGAAGACAATAGGACTTATATATTAAAATGGTTAGATATTGGTATTGAAAACCAATTCAACATACACCGTCTTATATCATATAGACCCACAAGAAATCTCAAACATGGTCTGAAAGTCAGTACAAATGAGATAGAAGACTATTGAGATGAAGGTGTTTTAACTTAATTGATACCTTTAAGTAGGTCTAAGAGAATTGAGAATATCATTATGATAATGGAAAGGACATTATATGCAGACAGACCTAGAACCATGCCCACAAGTTGAGAAAGTTGAAATTTATAAGTTTTACCCTAACTTCTCTAAATGAGGTTGTGATCATACACTAGGTCACCCCATGGTGAAGTTTCTTGAGGTCTAGATAGGACTAGTAGTTTATATCTTATAGTACAAGCCTAGAGATAATGAATTGACATAAGAATATGGTTTTTTGGTCAAGAGAAGATAATGTCAATATGCTTCCAATTTAGGAATGTTTTCACTGTGAAAATTTATTAAGCTACAGTAATCTTGAATCCAAAATGAACTTTCCACACGATAATAACATAATGGTTGTATGACTCAAGGAAAATTGAAGATATTTGAGTTAAATATGACACTAGTGACTTTAAGAGAGGACAAATTGTAAACATATATCTCAATAAAATATATTCACCTATAGGAAGGTCTCTTGTCCCCAAGAAACATTTGTAATCTGATTGCAGACCCAAAGTGTGCTGATGGTGAGAGATTAGAAACATGGATTGAAAACATAGATACTCATTTAGGTTTAAGATGACTTAATGAACTTAGGATAAATCAAATTAATTGAGTTATATTGATTTTACATAGGTCATCACCTACATGAATCCTTATTTCCCCTAAATTTCCACCTACATTTTGACACATATAGTAGACTAGTTTTAGCTAGTGGAGAGAGGCAGTTTGAAAATTTAGAAAAGCTATATGATGGATAAACCAAATTAAAACACATATAATAGTGGTATTGAAAAAATCCCAAGTTTTTTGTAGAGTAATTTCCTACTCTACGTCGTATTTAATTATTTTTTGATTCGAGCACTACAATTTTGGTTCTTCGAGCGGAGCGACAAAATTTTGAAGCAGAGGGCCGGTTCATTTTGCCCAAGTATTGAGATGTAGCAGAAGCTGCCAAGTGTCACCCTCTGAGTAGGTTTTTTTTCCCTTATTTCCTTCATCTCATTTTTTCCTGAGTATTAGTTTAAGCGGATGCTGCCAACCGTTGCTTTTCAGGAGACAAAGCCGACAGTTGGCGTATCCTGAGTCGCCTTTTTGTAACCTTCGAGAACCGTGGATCATGCCACATACCCAGTAGCAGTTAAGTGGAATGCACCTTGTGTCAGCATCCACATCTCATATCGGCGTCTGCACTTGATTCAGAGACTTTCACCATAAGGCAGCAGAGAAGATGGAAAATGCCAAGTGGCAGTTACGGAGGCCCTGAAAGACCTTTTTGGAGAAAAATCACAAGCCACCACGTGTCAGAATTTGGGAAGCCATGAGTCCAATGCTTTCCATTTAATTCACAAAGGCATCGTTGTATTTTGCTCAAGCACCACAAAGCAACGGATGCTGCCAAGTGTCACTCTCCGAGTCCCCCTCTACTCCATCCATATAAGAAGTGGAAGATGCCACTTATCTTCCTTGAAGCCATGGAAGCTGCCAAATGTCGCCATCCATAGGAGTCTGATATATGCCCCTAATGATACCACAACACAGCCAAAGGGGAGTAGAAAGAGCTGCGTGTCTTTGATGAATCAGGTGGAAGGTGCCAAGTGTCATTTTTTGGTGAATTCTAGGTGATCAAGGGGATTTTCAAAAAATTGACTAAGTGTCCTCTCCTATTTCAAACATAGCAGAGTGTTTCGTGTATCAGTTGCCAAAAGTGAAATGGAGGGAAAATCAGCTGGAGTTAATTTGAGTAGATGAAATAGTTCATCGGGTAGATTTTTGGAGCCACCCACAACATTGAAGGCGCTGTCTATTTGTCCCCTATGAGCAAAGGATGGAGAAGATTGTGTGGGAAAGAAAGTATAGGGAGACATTTGGGGATATAAAAGAATAAGAATTGTAAAATCTAGAAAAAGAGAGGGGGGAATTCTCATAGTTTTAGACTTTCAGAGTTTTTGACCAATAATATCATTTGCTTTTGTTACATTTTCCTGAGTTGAAAGGTTTATATGACTGTGTGTGTTTCTGCATATTTTGTATGACTGGAAGATTCGATAAGAAAATTGAACACTATGCCCTTGTTGATGTCATCTATGTCATTTGCAAAGTAGTCTATGCTGTAGATTTTCTAGTGTTGTGATTGGAAATGTTATTTGCTTCTGTCCCATTTTTTGGAGTCTGAAGTTCTACATAATTGTGCATGACTTATGTGCCTCTAATGTGATTGGAAGATTTTATTAATAAGATTGAACACTATGCCTTTGTTGACAATTCATGTATCTCAGCAAAAGACTCCCCTGTTGTGAGCCTTTGTTTCTGTTATTCCAATCTTTTACATTGATCATGCAATTGTCTACTCTTAAATGTAATAGAATCACATAATAGTTTCACTGTGCTCAGGTTAGGATTAGGATTACTCTCAAGCGCATCACCATAGTTAGGTTTCAATTCCTACATTTTGCATTTCTATTTAGTCTCCTATCCCTTTTCCCCAACACCCAATACAAAAGAAGAGACCAGCTTCTTTAAAATCTGGAGGTTGTTTTCAAGCCACATTGTCCCACAGCTTGAAACTTTCCATTGTTGTCGATTAAGATCTAGCATCATTTTAAGACATCAACAGTTTCTGGCATGCCCAATGGGACCAATATTTCAAGGAGTTGAAGAATTTTGGTGTATTCTTCAGCCAATCTACCTTTGGAAGTATTTATCGACACCAACAATGACTCTGCATCACCAGCCAATCAAGCAGTATTGTCAAGAAATCCCTTTGGTATGTATAACTCTGTAACTCATAGCTATGAGTCTTATTCTCCTTCAAATATGTTTTATTGAGAACAAGCTTCTCTTAGAATCATGTTGAGTAATGAGGATGCATATTGTTATGAGCCACATCACTCTTATGCCCAGTCCCCCAATATGTCTCATCCCGTGTTGAACCTAACCTTATTTTCACTTTCAAAAAAGCATTGCTGGGATTTAAAAAATATGTGTTAGAGCTTGATAATAGAAGGGGATGTGGTTAATAAATTCCTTGTTAGGTCATCTATCAAGTGAGGGAGGCAATAGACCTGATCAAAAGTGAGTGGCATCCCATTGAAAGGGCATATTGGCAAGAGCTTACATATGAAATGTTAGATGTGTGTGGATTGATTGCATTTATAGAAGAGAGGCTAGGCGTTCATGAGGACCAGCCTCATCAAATCTACCAAACTTCATATCCACCACCACAAATTCCAGATCAGGCATATGCCACCCCTATTCATGGGCAAGGTCAAAATTGTCAAGGTCAATTTCCCAATAATGCTGAGCCCATGTCAGCAGCAAGTCAGGATGACCCCGGACCCTCACCTCTTCCTCAACCCTCCCCCACCATTCCTTAAAAGGCTCCTCACTTCCATGAAAATTCCTATGAGCCTGCTTTAGAAGAAACTTCTTATACCACTCCCCAGATCTTTCAACATGATGACAAATCTCTAAGTTGGACCGAAGAGGATGATGAAGCAACTAAAAAATTTATAGAGGAGTGAGTTCAATTCATGGCTAGTCAAGAGGATTTCATCAGTATAGAGGAGGAGGAGATCACCATAGACTCTCCTTTTGATGAGCAAGAGGATAAGCCACAAGATTTTTCTTTAACTTCTAATGAGGAGGAGATCATTTCTAATTTTTTCCTCACTCTGCAAGAGGATATGGAGGAACATGGACACTCCCTCGACCAAGTCATTGAGATAGGAGGTGCTGAGCTAGTTTCAGATGAAGAAGAAAGCCCTGAGATTCAAATGAGTATGTAAAAGAGATGCCAGCCTTTTAATTCATCCTTGCAAGAGGATGAAGTCATCAAAGAGAATGATGATGAAATAAAGCTGGAATATGAAGAAAATGTGCCAAAAGATAATGGATATCAAAAGGCACAGTATGAAGAACCAATAGCCCATGATTTCTTGATGACACCCGACAACATGAAGAACCAGTATTCGATGGGCATTCAAGGACAAGAAGAGTTCATAGGTGTCAAATACACATTTTGCTCAAACTCATTCGGGTGTAGGCAGATCTGTGTGGCTGGTGCAGAGAACATTCCATCAACGACATATCTATTGCAATCATTGGTATGGAAACACAAGTTGGTTTGTCATAAAGAGGATGTGGGAAAGTTCATTTTTGACCCTGGAGGAAAATAAGGATTTTAAATCAATGTAGTTAGGTAGTTTCCATTCCCGCATTGCTTTGTTTTGCTTTTTGCTTTCCTGCTTTTCTTTTAAACTAAGTGTTTTAAACGCAAAGTCGGCATCTTAGAAATTCTTTAATTCTTTATTTTTTGCTGCAATAAATGCTTCCCCAAATCTTTCAAAATCTCCAAGGTACCTTGCACTGCATAATGTGTTCGCCTCACTGTTTCCTGAAGATTATGTAGGATTTGCTAACGGTCGCCTTAATTTAATGCTATTTGGGACTTAATAGGCCCATAAAAATCCCTTACCAAATTGTAAAGTTTACAAACTCTCAAGCATTCCTGTGAAAATATCTTGCTCATTGTGATTGTGGCACCTAGGGAAATTTGTTGTAGCAAGCATGTTTTTATTTGCGAAAGGTTCATACCAGGTTATTATACAAGAGATTTAGAAATGGAGGGAACATCAAAAACACCCAGGAAGAGAGGAAGGGTGCAGTCCCAATTGGACCCAGAAGAGGAAGAACAGCCTTCACAGCACCCAGTGTAGATCACTGCAACTTCTCCTCAGGTAGGAATTACTCCCCCTCCTCCCTCTCAATCCATGCCTCAAGCCTTAATGTTACCCTATTTCTCCCCCTCTGTTCCCAAAAAAATGCCCCTTTAACTCACCCCCAGCCAGCCAATGGTTCTCCAATATGGCCTGCCGCAAGGATTTCCCTTCACAAGGGGATATATTGCGTCCCCTTCCACTTTTTAGACGCAGGCTGATGCATCAAGGAAGGCAAGAGAAGCCCGATTAGAGAACAAGAGGAGTAAAGTGAATAAAGCGCTGGCAGTGCCACATTTGAGGTCACAATTTGACCCCATTCAACAGCAGCTAATGATGACCCATTTGTCACCCAATGTTGCCAAGCTGAGCGAACAAATGCGGCTAGAAGACTACAACATGAATGTAGTGGCCATTGACATGTCCCTCTTCAGGCCTTAAGATAGAGTCAAGCTCATGACTGAATCTACTTCTGCGGTCATAGAAGATTATTTGAGGATATCGAGGAGACTACAAAAGATGGAGGCTGACTTGGCCATGAAAAAGGCAAACTACAATATTTTGGCTGAACAAATAAACCAAAAGGAGAATGAGGTAGCTAGTCTGCAAAAATAGTTACAAGATACTATTTCCCTCTAGACTCAACGGGTAATTTAGGCCCAAAATGATTCTCTGAAAGCAGAGCTTGAAATTGCCAAGGGTGTAGTAGCAGCTCTAAGACGAGAAAATGTAACATTGCAGGGAAGAATCAAAGGACTCCAACTGCAGGTTACCCAAGCACAGCAAGGGTTGCTAGAAGAACAAAACAAGGGTGCAGATTTTCAAGCCTAGCTCCAGGTAGAGTAGCAGCAGACCGTGCAACTAGCAATTGAGCTGGCCAATAGGCCAAGAGGTATTGGAATGGTGCAGATAGTGAAGGAACTCTACAAGTCAACATGGGAGAGAATCTCTTTGGAGATTCTCTAGCTTAGGCCACTTTTCACCTTCCTACACCACGCACAACAGCTATGCGAGATGGTCAAGAATCCGGTATAGAGCGCTTTGGCTGCTATCTCCCAGAGAGTCATAGACTCTCATTATTTGCTGGAGAAGCTCTACAGCTCAAGGGATGCAACATTGGTAGCCGCAGGGATTCCCAATAGAATGGCCACCATGAAACGGGTTAGTGAGGAGCTCAATCGTAATGCCACAGCCAACAACTGTAGAAACTATCTCAATGTTTTTGAAGAAGGCATCAGAAAAATGAGGCAACACATTGAAGATTTGGTGCAACTGGGCCTTCTTTCCCCATTTTTGGATGCAAGGATGGTGCTGCTAGTGGATCAAATCCATCCATTGATGGTGGCCAGGCAAAGGGATCAAACAATTTTTTAGAGCTTGCGGGATGATTCTCCAACCTCTGAGGTCAAAAATGTTCTAATCCCTATTTTTTGGCTAGAATCTAAGATAAAATCCACTGCCCAGATCCTGCAAACCTTTTCACACAAGGATCTCATTAGCTTGGATTTGGCTTTTGACGAGTTGCAGAGAAAGGAAGGATTATCTGACCATGAGTGGTTTATCTTCTAGACAGCTCTTTTGAGGCTGTAAATTTTGAAATTTTGATCGAGTAGGAGTCAGGTCTTTTTTAGCAGGCTCAAAATCCCTGATGGTCACCAATAACTGTAGAGTAATTTCCTACTCTATGTTGTATTTAATTATTTTTTGATTTGAGCACTATAATTTTAGTTCTTCGGGTAGAGCGGAAAAATTTTGAAGCAGAGGTCTGGTTCATTTTGCCCAAGTATTAAGATGCAGCAGAAGCTGCCAAGTGTCACCCTCTGAGCAAATTTTTTTTCCCTTATTTCCTTCGTCTCATTTTTGCCCGAGTATTAGTTCAAGTGGATGCTGCCAAGAGTCACTTTTTGGGAGATAAAGCTGACAGTTGGCATCCCCCGAGTCACCTATTTATAACCTTTGAGAACCATGGATCATGCCACATACCCAGTAGCAGTTAAGTGGAATGCACCACGTGTCAACATCTGCGTCTCATATCGGTGTCCGCACTTCATTCAGAGACTTTCACCATAAGGCAGCAGAGAAGACAAAAAGTGCCAAGTGGCAGTTACAGAGGCCCTGAAAGACCTTTTTGGAGAAAAATCACAAGCCACCACATGTCGGCATTCAGGAAGCCATGAGTCCAATGATTTCCATTCAATGCACAAAGGCGTCTTTGTATTATGCTCAATCGCCACAAAGCAGTGGATGCTGCCAAGTGTCACTCTCTGGATCTCCCTCTACTCCATCCATATAAGAAGTGAAAGATGCCACTTATCTTCCTCGAAGCCATGGAATCTGCTAAATGTTGCCATCTGTAGGAGTATGATATATGCCCCTAATGATACCACAACACAGCCAAAGGGGAGCAGAAAGAGCTGCGTGTCTTTGATGAATCAGGTGGAAGGTGCCAAGTGTCATTTTTTGGTGAATTCTAGGTGATCAAGGGGATTTTCAAAAAATTGACTAAGTGTCCTCTCCTATTTCAAACATAGCTGAGTGTTTCGTGTATCAGTTGCCAAAAGCGAAATGGAGGGAAAATCGGTTGGAGTTAATTCGAGTAGATGAAACAATTCATCAAGTAGATTTTTGGAGGCACCCACAACATTAAAGGCACCGTCTATTTGTCCCCTATGAGTGAAGGATAGAGAAGATTGCGTGGGAAAGAAAGTATAGGGAGAAATTTGGGGATATAAAAGAAGAATAATTGTAAAATCTAGAAAAAGAGAGGGGGGAATTCTCATAGTTTTAGACTTTCAGAGTTTTTGACCAATAATATCATTTGCTTTTGTTACATTTTCCTGAGTTGAAAGGTTTATATGATTGTGTGTGTTTTTGCATCTTTTGTATGACTAGAAGATTCAATAATAAAATTGAACAATATGCCCTTGTTGATGTCATCTGTGTCATTTGCAAAGTAGTCTATGCTGTAGATTTTCTAGTGTTGTGATTAGAAATGTTATTTGCTCCTATCCCGTTTTCTAGAGTCTAAAGTTATACATAAATGTGCATGACTTCTGTGCCTCTAATGTGATTGGAAGATTCTATTAAGAAGATTGAACACTATGCCTTTGTTGACAATTCCTGTATCTCAACGAAAGACTCCCCTGTTGTGAGCCTCTGTTTCTGTTATTCCAATCTTTTACATTGATCATGCACTTGTCTGCTCTTAAATGTAATAGAATCACATAATAGTTTCAATGTGCTCAGGTTAGGATTAGGATTACTCTCAGGCACATCACCATAGTTAGGTTTCAATTCCTACATTTTGCGTTTTTGTTTAGTCTCCTATCCCTTTTCCCCAACACCCAATACAAAAGAAGAGACCAACTTCTTTAAAATCTGGAGGTTGTTTTCAAGCCGTATTGTCCCACAGCTTGAAACTTCCCATTGTTATTGATTAAGATATAGCATCATTTTAAGACATCAACATTTTCTAAGTAAATAAATAACTTAACCTACAACCATAACTCTAAAGTTTCTCAAACTGTGCCAAAAACCTGCACACAATCACAACATAGAGGCTAGTTTTGGGAATATTTGATGTTGAAGGCTTTATGGGCATAGTCAAGAATTGAAATTTTATATGGAATTAAATATATACCTAATATGTACTCCCATATTATTATTTTGGCTAGGTAAATTGGGGAGATGCCCTATATTTTGTCTTAGAAGAGGGCACTCCACAATCATGACCACCTTATAGCCATAGTGTGTGAATGGTTATAAGAGGAAAGGAAGAATAAATAGAAACTTCATAATGATGTGTGAGGTATTTTTTAAGGTGAAAAAGTGTTAAAATTAACCTATTCTTGAGAATAACTCATAGGTCATCAAGACTTAAGAAAGGTAGGTTAAGCCTATTAGGCTTAAACTAAGTATGAACCCTAATAGATTCTAACTTCACTCAAAGCACCATGTGACTTTTAAAAATAAATTGAGAACCTTAATTGATAATTTTTGATTTTATAAAATGCATTAATTTATATGGATTATCCCAAATTAGTCATTTTGGCCTAATTTGGTCTCAAGCATGAGTAGAATGCCTAGAAGGAGCTCGAGAGCCATCTTCAATTGATCATATCTATATGGACAGTATGAATGAGACCTCAATTAGATGTGGGTGGTTGAGGAGGGTCATGAAATCAAAATTTGTGGAATTGGTTTAGTGGTTGGATATCTAACCTTTATGAATCAATGTTAAGAATCTAAGAGACCTAAAACCCTCTTAAAACCCTTGTCCAGACTAGATGGAGAAAAACTAAATGGAGATAAACCTAAAATTGGCTAATTGGTTAAGAAAGTGACTTGAACCTAGATATCACTCACCTAATCTCCATAAAATCCATTTTATTTGTACTATAACTTGTATATAAAGATTAAAATCTAAGTTTCTTGTAGATTTTAATGTGTTTTGTAGGTACATTAGAGAATTGGTAGATGAAATATATTGAGGGAGGTCTACAGGGACTTATTATAACTCATTATACTCATCTCTTGACAAAGTGAAGCATATAAACTCTTCTGGTAACGTTTTCATTATAGGAAATCTTGGATAGATAGTGAAAAGATAAGTGATTGCATAGTGAGAAGATGAGAGGTCAAATGTTGGATATTTTTAAGGCCTAATTGATGGATTAGAAGACAAAAAAGTTTTGAAAAAATGTCCTAACACCTCTACAATGAATATTCTTGAGAAAATTCTAGTCACATTGATGATAAATGTGAATTTTGAAGCCAAAAGGGCTAGTAAGTGACTGGAGATAGTGAAAAATAAGTGTCCATTAGAAGTCATTAGTTGAAGGGCATATATGAAGGTTACAAATCTTGTTTCCAATCTCCTATGATAGATAACATGTGTCAACAACTTTCTATGGAATTTTTGAGCAATTATGTGAACTCCTCATTGTCAAGACGTTTTCAAGAAGGATAGTGAAGAGTCTCTATGCCAAATTATATGATATGTCAGTTTATGATCGATATTTCTCCAAGAAGACCATCATGACCTGTTTATCACTTCATTATATTTATTTGTAATTAGTTTATAAAATTTGAAACTTGTCCTTGTGATCCTTCCACTTCTCTTCTTCTCTCTTTTCTCCTATGCTCTATATATGTAAGCCATTTTGGCCTTTGTATCTAATCCACACCTAGTATAGTGGAGCCCTAATAGTTTGAATATTTTATTTTCCTTTGAGATAAATATTTCCAATCTGAATTTAAGTTCATATCTTCTTGTCTAAGTGTGTGAAGTAGTGAATAATGGAATGACAAGTGATAACTATCTATCCTTGTGTTCTATTTACGTTTTCATGTTTTGATGCATGTATCTCACCCTCTAGCAAGTCACATGAATTGTATTTAGTGTATTTATCTATCTCTAACTGTAAGGATTATCATTAGTGTTTTAAAGCTAACCTCTTATTCACTCACTTTGAGAAGTATAACACATATAGCCTCCATGTTTGAAGTACTTAGAACAATATAAGATGTTGAGACTAGTATTGTGAGTCATGTTTCATAGTTCAAGTGTATGGTAGTCTAGTGGATATCTATTTGGTGTATCAACTCATTATCATAGTTTAATTTTTATTTTCCTTCCATCCTTTTCCATTCAATATAGGAAGTAGTATAGGTTATAAGCTATTAAATACTAATCTAGGGAGATATCCCCTAAACCTAAAGGTTTACCTCTACTATAGTCAAACCATAGGCCTAAAGGTAATACAATGTTTCACTCAATCTATATAAGGCTTAAACAACCTATCTAAGTTACAATATTGGGTGACAATAGTTCTGGCATGCCCAATAGGACTATTATGTTCTAATCTAGTGAATGTTGGTCTTGACAACACCATAACTACATACATGTGCTCTACTCAGCATTTGATGACTCTACTAAAGGTAATATCTAGTTTTAGACCAGTTTTTATCATTACTTTTGTTCATATTTCATGGTGCTTACTAGGTTAACTACTAGTAGAGTAATAATCCCATAAACTCATTCCTTTAACTTGAACTTCCTCTTGAATTTCAACATCCTCAACCTATGCTGACCTTTGAATACCAAGAAGACTTTGTAATCCAAGAAGATCAATAAGTGAAGATGAACTTGAGGACAATATCTCTACATAACATGATTTTATAGCCTTTAACACTAAAAATATTATACACCTCAATGCATATGATGATATCCGTCCCAATGCCACCAAGAGTGCTCCCACTTCCAATGGGGAAGGTCCTATCACCCTAATTGAGTATATTAGAAACATTTATAACTTATGAAAATTTCATAATGTCATTAAAGTTAATATTATAGTTATAAGACATACCATGTAACTTAGGGTAAAATCCCTTGATTGGTATAGGACATTTCTAGGAGGATGTATCACCAATTGGGATGAGTTTTGAGAGTTGTTAACTCAAAGATTTGAAGACAAAAGTGATCCCACATTACTCCTTCATCAGGTAAATGTGATTTAAATAAGTCCTAAATAAATTATGCATGACTTTATTGAGAGGTTTAAAATAACTTAGTATAGGATTCCCCCTCTCATGAGACCACCTAAAATCTTTGTTTTCCCTACATAGCTAAGGGATATTAAGATTGATATAGCCATTATGTTGTAGTCCATGGGTGGATATACTTTGCATGAAACCTATGACATAGCTATTAGAGCTGAGAATGGTCTAATACAAGATGGTAGACTCCCTTAAAAATTCTCTATGTGAATTATGCCAAACATGTCTTCTATTTTCCTAAGTCTTTCTATAATTTTGAATGTAAACACCAAGTCTAGAACTGCCTCAAATATGTCTGAAGATATCTTTGATTGAGAGGCAATGTATAAGGCCTTAGAGGCTCAAGTTAGGCAACTCAATTTGTAACATGGATTTAACCAAAATCCCTACCCCAATCCTTCACAATTAAATATTTTCCAAACTCAAAACTATGGTCAAGGGAGAGGACAAGGATAACCTAACTTTGATATGCCACCCAATGCATATAATCCAACCTATACTCACAACATAAGAGCAGTCCTTAGTAACTTGGTTCAAAGAGAGGAATGCCATCCTCAAGGATATTATATGGATGCCAATGAAGGTGATGGAAAAGCTCTTGTAGCTCAAGGAGGACTTACTCCATAATTGATAGTATAAGATGATAATTTTATGCATGTAGAAACAAATGAAGGATGGTAGCATCAAAGAGTGAGCTTGAAAAACACTCTAATGGAAGACACATTTTTCCTAAACTAAGGTATCTCAATTGTAGATAATACAAGATCAAAAATGAAGGATTTGGGATATGTTCATGGTGTTGATACAAGTTAAAATATCCCTCTTATATGCAAGTGTGACAGTCCCTACAAATTGTTTACCTATTCAAAATCAAAATGTTAGAAAAGTAACTCAAAGTATAACATTGCCTCAAGATAAATGCACTTATTGACTTTAGGGATTCAATAAAAGCTAATTATTCCTTATTTAAATATCATTGATTCCTTAAAGAATGTTAAGACTAGTATTTATCTTTAGGAAGTGCTCCACATACCCAATTAAAAGGAACTACTTTAAGAGAAATTATCCCAAATCCATATCAATCCTCAACTATAAACACATGGTGATGTTTCCCTCACTAATGCTCGTATTCATATCTTTGAAACCTCTACCAAATCTAAAATTACCCAACCCTTCTATATCACTCTCAGTATGGGATACAAGCTTGTTCACAATTGCATTGTGGATAGTGGGCCAAGTATCTCGGTTATACCAAAACTTGTCACTAGTATAATTTGGAAAATAAATGACTACATGACTAAAAACTTTTAGACAAAAAAACCAACAATGATTAAATTATACTATTTTTTTTGCAAATCAGCTATAAATGAGTAAATAAATGACTAATTTGGTCATCGAATATAAAATTATTTAATCATACAAATAAAAATGACTAAATAGTTACACAAATACAAATTAGATGATACTTAAAAAAAATATTTATGATGGGAGTGTATTCATTGAATATTGCCTCATTTCATTAGTTGGTAATTAGCCTAGCACTAAGGTATTTTGGGTTATAATAGTGACTTGTAATGGTGATAAAGCTTGTTTGGAAAGGACCTAAAGACTTCTGAAAAAGGTAAGAAAGGAATTCAAAGTTTGTTACAAAGAATTAAAATTTGATGAGTCCCTCTATAATGAATTCAGATTTTGGGATGCCCTCTGTAGTGAATTTAGAGGTAATTCAAAACCTTCATTACATTAAACACAAATCTATATATTTTTGATTGGCAACTTATAGTAGTTACATAGGCAACTGAGTAACAGAACCACATAGGCAATTTAAGGTTCAGGGGACCATTTTTTCATTAGTATTGATTCAAAAAATTATTACAAATGGGGAGTTTATATTCATTCCATTATGTTATAAAATTTCTTAGTATTGATTATAAATTAATTATGTTATAAAAAAACCCTATGGTTTTATAATCATTCTAGAAATTTCTCCTTAGGGAAGCTACAAATTCCCAGAGAGCTTTCCCAAGGTCTTGGTTTCCTTCTTATAAGGGTGAAGGAAGCTACAAGATTTAGACCTTTCACATTCTCAAAAAATACTTTTTCTATACCCACCCTTTAATATGACCTATTACAACATATAATTTTTGATGTCTTAAAAAAACCACCAAATATATTTTGAATACATATTGGAAAGCATAAAAACAAGAAAAAGACAAAACAGGAGGATGTCCAAGATTTGTTGGTGCCATGTTGATGTTAGCTTGATGCTCATTAATCCTCTACATACTTGGCCTACTTATTCTTCAATTATTAAATACTGATTCTCCCATTGGTACACTATAAAATCACTATGCCATTTATATTCTTGGATCTGGAGTAGGTTGGTCTAGTGATCTTTCCATCTTTGGTCTAGTAACACTTTGAAATCAATGATGAACTTTGCATATACAACATTCAGATCATTTGCTCTATCCAAAATGACATTGAAACTGAGAATATTTTTGTTTTGATTTTTTTTAATAAATCAATGACTTGATAAACTATTTGACCATATTCACTTTTTCATGCATCAAAACCTTTGATCTTTTTATCATCTATCAAAATGGAAGGAATAAACTAGTGTTTGAAGGTAGCAAAAGAATTCTTTGCCCACATTTTATACCTCTCACCATTCACATATTTAAATTCATCCAAGATCATTTTCACTATCTTCTCTATTAGCTTGAGTGAGGCAGGAGCACTTGGATCTCTTTATAGAACTTTGCACAAGGTTAGCAATGTATGGTGTGCAAGTTGCCATTACTTATATATTGAATCTGAAATAGAAAGATTGACCTTCAACTAATTAATGAATTGAGACAAGGAAGAATAAAATTCATGCATATCTCCCAACTTGTTAACAACTAATTTTACTCTATATTCCAAAATATTCTCAGACACCGTAAGGATTTTCAATTTGGCCTCATCCTTTATCTTCTCATTTTGCTTTTTCAAATCTTCAATTTCTTTCTCCAACTTCAAATTCAATGCATTATGGGACTATACTATCATTGGTTATTTGTGGTACAGGGTCTTGGTATGGCATAATTTCTTGGCTTCAAGAACCACCACCCCTCAACTTCTACTTTAGTTTGACATTTTCCAAATATAGCCTATTCACTTCATCATTCATCTCAATTTGAGTTTTTTCATAGTCGAGCTATTTTTGATCCATTTTCTTGACAACATCTTGTGTGAACATTAGAAAGTACACAATAAGGGTGGTAGATTCAAGAACTGATTTATCCTAAAACATTTTCACCATAGTTGTTCCCCTCAAATCCTAGACTACATCAAGCAATCTTGTCGTATTGGTTTTCTTCTATCTGGCCCATATTAATAGAGTCTCTATCTTTGGGTTAAACCCAAAACCACTAACACCATCCTCATAATCAAACTCAAAAACCATCATGGGGCCATCTTGATTTCTCACTTGGTCTAACAAAAAAAATCTTCAATTCAATGCCAGGGATGATCAAAATATTACTCTTCAAAACCATTTTAATAGCCTCATTAGGGCTGACATTTATTTCATTAATTTTCAAATCCTTGAAAGTCTGTGTCATAATTTTATAATGTTGAGATTCATTAGCAGCCATTTTATTTATTTCCACTTTTTTTTCAAATTATTTCATCTTCATTTTGAGAAAAAAAGATTAAAATTCTAGGGTATTGATGAAATCATCATCCTTAATTAACCTCAGAGAAGTGACAACCCTTTCATCTTCTTATAGTTTAGGCTCACCTTGTGCCTATTCATCCATTCTTGCATCTAGTTTGTGTTCTTCTATTTCTTGACCAAAAAGGGGTTGATAAACTTACTTTTCCTCTCCCATATGCCTCAAAATACTAGCCACATCCTCAGAGTCACCAACTCCTTTATTTATTTCATATGGACCCAGTGGAGAAACATCATCAGTCTTTTGTGTTTTGGTAGGTGGTGAACCAAGAACAATTGGATCTTTCATTGACATTGCATCTATAAAATGTTCTTCAATCATAAATCCTATTGGATTTTTGATAGGGAGGTTGGTAGCCTTTGTAGGCTACTTCTCAAAATTTTCATATATTTTTTCAAAATTATGAATTATCAAATCTATTATTTTCAAAGGGTCCTTCTCTTCAACAAAAAATCCTAAACAATTAGGGTTTTTTTTCTTTTGTCATCCTCAATCTTATTCAAAATTTCCCATTTTATTTTCCTATTATATACCTCTTAAAAAGTGACACAATTTCTGGTCACATCGTCATCAAAATTGATTTGATTGGATATCCCCATCCTAGTAAGGATGACTTGTCTTAAAAAGTTCATGTGACCCTCTGGATCACAAACCCTTTCTATCCTTGATTTCAAAGAATATTTAGCCTTAAAATAGGCTTGTAACTTCTCCAAGGTATCTACACTAATGTAACATTCACCAAACATAGTGCAATCTGGAAGAAATGTGCCCTTATTTTATTTTTTCATCACATCTTTTTCCATCCATAGCATCTGCCACATGAATTCAAGAAAATCAGCTCTATTTGGCACAAATTTTGGTAACACATGGGATGGATGAGTACACCCATATACTCTAATTATATTATGGTCAAGAAATAAATACCAATCATCAAGTTATCTTTGCGACCCTATTCTAGCCTATGAGCAAGAGGCCTCAACATTTATCTGACCTCTTTGGTCAATCTAGGAAAAAGGCTACCAAGGGAATTCATTATTATGATTGAGAAATCATCATGGATCACAACATAGTTACTATTGTACTAATGAGTGTCCCATTTGTAACACCATCACTATGTAGGAAATCTCTATCCCTTTTGATCAGTCATGATCAATTCTATCCTTCTAGGCCAATTCTTTTTATTTTGATATAAAATTAAATGACACAATAAAGAATAATATTTTCACTCCATAGGTGTCTTGTTCTCCCTTATTTGCAAAAAATTATCATGTAATTTCTACTTAATAAATAATGCAAAATCGTACTCAAAATTAACCTATGGGTTATATATTCTCATGACCATCATCATCATGCCAACTGGCATTATATCTTGGGCATCAATTCCTAGCACTTGACAAAAAACAAAATACGTCCTTTTGAAATACACAACAAAGTCATCAACTGGAAAAGGCTCAACTATACTGGTTGGGATTGAAATCCTTCTATTATTGGCCCCTTTCCTCATTTACATGGGTAAATCATCACTCTTATGTGTATTTCTCAAACTGGTATATTCTTGTTCATTCTTCTTCAAGTCAACTTTTGTGAGGGCTTGCTTGTTGAGCATGAAAAAATCAATTATTACATTTTTGTCCATAGCCACAAATGGTGACCCATTTAGCAACCTAACAATTTTGGTAGCTAGATGATAGTGTTATGTTAATATCCTGATCAAATATACATCAATAAATACATTTATCACCACAAGCTTAGAAAAATTCAAATTCCATGGGTTTGCAACCGGTCCCTATCCATATTGCTTTTCAAAAAAATACCAAAAAAGGTTCCATCCTTAAATAGGGACTCTAGCATCTCGACACCCCTCTGCTACATCTTTAAATAGTTTCTTATACCCTTTGTCAACTAACTTTGTAAAAATGTCCAATAGTGACTATTGAAGAGGTTGTTTCTTAGGAATAGGGAGTTTATTGCTCTTACTTGCAGACTCAAATTTCTTAGGTGCCATAGTTTGAACTAAGGTTTTGATAGTCGCTCTACCAAACTAGTTAAAAACAAAGCACAAATTAAATACCAAATTTTATGAAGAGAGTGATGAGGTAAACTTATTTGATTGGAAGATGTCTAAAGTGCACACACATAGCTTAAATTTACCTTCTATAATCACCACTAAATTTTCTTGATTGACAAAATATAAAGAAATTCAAAAATTTTATTATGCTATGGAGCTGATCATTTTGATATTACTCTAGTTTGTGTCATGAAATTGATAAATCTTAGCATTCAATTCTTTCAAACATATACCATTAATTTGGTCCAATCCAATGGTTGGGTAGGTAATTCAATCATGAACATTAATGATAAGCACTGTAAGGTGATAATATAGTCATTTTAACATTTAATACTTTGTCACATCATTGTAAGACCTATTTACATATATTACAGGACTGTGAGAGATTTTGGATTGTTATACCTCATCTTTCACTACTTACTACCATCGTGTAAGCCTTGATACACATCATCATGGGATGGTGGGGTACATGTTACCCCTTATACCTCATACCACATTACCACCAACCTTTGATCTACCCATTATGGGACCGTGGGATCCTTTAGCATCCCTTCACTATTTATCATATCATCGCAAGCATTGGATTTAACTATGGTGGGAACATAAGACACTTTATATAACTATTACTACTTACCGTTAGCCCAAAAGACCTTTTTTTAACTAGTGTAGGGTTGTGGTATGTGTTAAAAATGTCCTAATAGGGTTCTCAAGAAGAAAATTCATTCATAATGATTCATATGTACCTTCAATAATTAAATTTTTGACCTAGAGTGTCAAGGAAAATATATGAAAAATATAGAGTGTAGACTCTAGAGAGTTAATATCTCTAACTATATATATTAGGGTTTGGGTGGCTATTGTCCATTGATTGACCCTTTAATAGTGAGACATTGTGTGATAGAATAATAAAATTGATGAGAATATTGAAATAAAAAAATGTGTCTCATATATTACAAATGGTGTGATGGAGGGATACATATTACCCCTTACACCTCATACTGCATTACCACCAACCTTTGATCTGAACATCATAAGACCATGGGATCATTTGGTATCCCTTCATTATTTACCATATCACTAAAAGTATTGGATTTAACTATGGTAGGAGTGCAAGAGATACTTTATACAACTATTAACATTTACCACTAAACCATATGAGCTTCTCTAAACTATTGTGGGGCTGTGGTAACCCATCTCTATATACTACAACATTACAAGTGAAGTTCTTGCATGTTGTGGGGAAGCACTAACTATATTTTCACTTCCTTGGTTCAAACACACCTGCCAAAGCTATTTAAATATAGTGCAGGGCTGTGATAGGAGACACAAAACACATAAATTATCAAAATACAAATGTCTTTCACATGGACTTGATATGGTATGCTTATGAATGACTCCTGGAATAATTATAAAAGGAATATGGACTCCTAGGATGAATTTTATGAATTTTGGAAAAGATGCCTCAAAGAAATGTGGTCTCATGGTGATGGAATGCGATGACAAATTTCATGACAAGAGAATTGTTATGGATTGTCATGGCATTCCATCACCATGAGACCACATTTATTTGAGGCATTTTTTCAACCAATTCACTGCCTTGTCTAGGTTATTGCTTAATATTATGCTTTTATAGTTTTTTTCCAAGCATCCATAGTTTGTTTAAAAGCACTTATTTTAAGATTTTAGCCATAGAAACAAGGAAGTGAACTATTTGATAAAATTATTTGGTGGGCATGTATGAAAATTGTGGTAGCATAGACAAGGTAGTGAACTATTTGAAAAAATGCCTCAAGGAAATATGGTCTCATGGAATGCCATGACAAGCAAATAGAATTGGTAGCTACTCCTATTTATTAGTTATGTAATGTGAAGTAATTATATAACTTCTTAGATTTAATTTGTAAAAACTATATTATAATTGAAATTTTGTCATCTATTAGCATCTAGTTATTAGTTATGCAATGTGAATTAATACTTTGAGTTTGAAAGATGCACAATGCAATGTAATCAACAATTTAAATATAAACTACAAAAATCTATTTTTTACAATTCATTAGTTAAAATCTCTATTTTATTTTCTCTCTATAACTATATTACTATGGAAATGCCTTTCAATTTTTTAAAAAATAGTTTTTGTCTCTTAGTCTACAATTTTTTACATTTTTTTTTAAATATGATTTTTTCCTAATATTTTTTAAAAATATTGAAATTTTGGTTTGCCAATTTTTTCCCCAAAATATTTTTGTTGATATGTGTATAAAAATATAGATGGATCAATGTCGAAGGTTGACTACCATTTAATACCATGCATTTGATTAGAGAGTAGCTGATGAGAGGGACATGGACAAATATCCATGTCCATGTAATGACTATCTTGGTGGAAAGGTGAGACAAAGAAATATGATTTATTGACATAGGATAAGATATGGGCATAGTGATATAAGCCCTTGGGATTACAATTATTGTTAAGATATGATAGAATTGTAGAGTGTGAGAGATGAAGAGGCAACAAACATAGGTGCAGTGGCACCAAACATAGATGAAGAGGTAGCAATGTTAGATGAAGGGTTTGAAGTTGGTAGAATGTTGAATGAGGGTCTAAATGATGATTGGACCAAGTTGATGTAGGATGATTTAAAACTTGTGTATGCTAATTACAAGTTAAGTAGTTTAACAATAATCCTTCAAATTCTTAATCTGCAATTGGTGTTTGGTTAGACAAATGAGAGTGTAGATAAGTTATTGGCATTATTAAGTTCATTGTTACCACCTGACTCCACATTGCTAATAAAATGAAGTCAATATAAAAAATAAATCACTGATCTAGGCTACATTCTGAAAAAATCCACACATATGTGAATGGTTTTGTATTATTTCACAATAGTCTTGTAAGTGAGAGTGAGTATCCAAAATGTCATGAAATGAGGTATAGACAAAGATTAAAATTAGATGTGGTTCCTAGAAAGGTTATCTACCACTTTTTAATTATCTTGTGATTTCTATGAATGTATAGGTGTAGAGACATTGCTGAACTTAAGCAATGGCATGCAAAAAATAAGAGCACTAGTGAAAAACAATGACATGTGACTGATTCTAAGATGTGGGTGGAATTTGATAGAAGATTCCCTAATTTTTCTCAAGATCCTTGTAATATAAGGGCAGGTTTAGATCTAGATGGGGTGAACCCATTCTCAGATCAAAGTACTAAATTTTCAACTTGGCCAGTGTTTTTAATAAATTATAACTTGCCTCCATAGTTAGAAACTAAATCATTTTTATTAATGCTATCATTGATTATACCAGGAAAGAAAAGTGTGACTTTAGATATAATTGATGTTTATGTAGAGCCATTATATGATGAGCTAATGGAATTATGGAAAGGAATTGAAGAAATTCAATATTTAATTGATGGTCATTTAATTAAATTCACTTTAAGATCTTACTTATTGTTTACGATTCATGATCTTCCTGCATATGGAACATTGGTTGGTCTTAGTGTGCATGGATACCATAGATGTCTTGATTGAAACTTTAATGATTTCGTGAGGCACTCAAGAAGTTCATGTAAGTGTATTTATTATGAACATCATAGTTACCTTAAAATGGATCATCAATATCATTGACTAAAAACATGTTTCAATGGTCGAGAAGAGAATTGTGAAGCACCATTGTTAATAATGGGTGATTACATTATTGAGAATGGATAAAAAATGTCATTTATTGAAAATAATGGGATTTTTTGTAGTAGATATGATCCATTTAATGAAATTAGTGTAAAATGGTTGTACATAGTCTATAAGTTGTCATACTTTTATAATATAGCCATTAGGCATACTATTGACTTTATGCATACTGAGAAAAATATAGCCTATTCTATTATAGAAACTCTTTTTAGTAATTTTGATACTATTTCATCATGTGAGTACTTTCGACAACTAAATATTCATCAAAATCTTTAGGTTGAAAAATGTGATGATGAAAAATATAGAAAACCTAGTGTTCCTTATGTCTAAACAAAGGAACAACATGCACAATTATTACAATTGATGTATCAGACTCACCTTCCCACTGGATATGTCGGTAGTAGTATTAGAATCCAAACTGACATTAATGGCTTAAGAGGCCTTAAGAATCATGACTATCATGTCATAATCAAGAATATTTTACCTATTGTGGTAAATATATCTATTTTGGCAAAGAGGCCAAGATTGGAAATTATAAGGTTGGGCCTATATTAAAGAGAATGACTTTACATGTATTAGATCCTTTAAAATTTGATAGTTTGAGGGAGGAGGTTGTTGAAGTCCTTTGTCTATTAGAATAGGAATTTCCACCAATAATATTTAACATGTCTATGAATCTTTTAATACATCTAAAATATGAACTAGAGCATTGTGGCCTAGTGAAAATGAGATGGATGTATCTTATAGAATGATCTATGAAGGTTTTGAAAAAAAATATGAGTGCTAGGGAAAAACTAAAAGATAACATGTCTAAGGGATATTTAATGCAAGAGGCCATGAGATTTTGCACATAATATATGAAGGGTTTTAAAAAATTTAATCAACATGTATGGGATGATGACAAAGATGAGATATTTATAGGTGAAGTATTAGAAGGAAATGTATGTCACTTTAATCTATCACATTAAGAAAGAAGTGCAAAAAGTGCATATATTCTTTAAAACACATATTCATTCGATAAGTGGCATAGGTAAAAAAATTAGTCAATAATTTATTTACTTAATTACATTTACACATTTATATTATTAATATTACTATTTGTATGTTAATATTCTATGTTGAAAATATGAAGAAGAGAATCAAGCTTGTATTCAACATCAACCTCAAAAGCGTATACGTCATGATTTGATTAGAGGTGATTATTTTCCAAAATTTGAAGAATGGATTGCTAATGTAGTCCGTGATGAAAAATAAGAAGGTAAAGATATAAAAATGGTTGAAAGTGAGATTTAAAAATCTATACATTTATGGGATATGCATTTTAGTGGAATATGGGGTTTATGGTAGTCATTGTGTTGTTAGTGTTGAATTTCTTAACGAAACTAAGAAGGAATTTTATGTTGGATTCATCCAATAAATTATTCAAGTGGATTTTGGTGAAAAGAGTCCCATATTATTAAAATTTAAGTAGATCTGACCATCCTTAGTAAATTTTGATGAGTATGGATTTGTATGAACAAATACAGGATAACTTTTATGAGAGATAGATGAGCCGTATGTTTCCCCTCTTCAAATGAACCAATAATTTCTAATTGATGATGTAAGAAGACCAATATGGTCATATTCCATTCAAATAGAGTCTCACTCCAAATGAAAATTCATGGAAGTTGTTGATATAATGCCTGATGGGCAATATGCTAATTTACAAAAAAACATTCATAGAAGTGGATGAAGATGATGATGGAGTGTTTGAAGAAAATATTTTGATTACCAAAGAAGATATTGGGAAAGAGAATGTATTGCATGTAAAATATGAGGATGAGGAATAAAATCAAGTAGATGTAGATAGAATTGATTAGGATTCATAAGTGTCAATATCCAGTTGAAATAAGGGATAATCATATTGATAGTCTGATACCTGTAATTGTAAACATATTCTTGGTTTTTAACTGAAAATTATTTTTAATCTATAAAATAAATTCTATTTTAAGTTTCCATTTGTAGTTATTAGTGAATTGGAAAGTTAACATTTATGAACTTGTGAACTCAATAAATTTTTACTGATTCAAGTGTTGATTTATACATATTGTTTATTTTGACTTCGAGAAATGAGGAAAAGGACTGTAAGGGAAAAATTAGTTGATGATAATGATCATAAAGCTGAAATTAGTTGATTGATAGATTATGAGTGCTTTCATAGAGAAAAAGTGGCCAAGAATAATGAATATTTATCATGTCTTGGTTTAACAAACAGACAAGTTATAAATCCACTAAGTAGTATATTATTTGTTTAATAGTGTTTAATGAAATTTTATAGGTAAGAGATTTATGTATATAAGACATAATATGACATATTGTTTTGTTTTATAGGCAATAAAAAGAGTGAAAAAAAATATAGATAAAAAACAAAAGGAAATAAATAGTGCCACCATCTCATAGAAGCTAACACATTTGTGATTCAATAAATGTAGTTGGTGAATTTAATAGTTTTTATGATGTGTAATTTGATATAACATATGGTGATGTGTATCTTGATATAGCACATGGTGATGTGTAGTCTGATATAATGCATGGTGATGTGTAGCCTGATATATGGCATGGTGATTTGAAACATCATGATGATATCTTAGCACAAAGTCTAAGAGAGATTATTGAAAAAAATTAGAGTAAAGGAGCAACAGGTCTGTAGATGATTTATTCAACATTAAAGGATGTGTTTGAAGTGAAATATATGGATACTGGGACTAATCTACCTACTCATACCACACTTGATGTGGCCAAAGAGCATGATGTTTTGGTTAATGAAATTCATGAAAAGAGACCACTTACATCTACTATGCCTCAGAGTGCACCTATTGCATCTAGAACTTTTGATAGAACTAGTGGATCAAACAAAAATACTGGTAGTGGTTTAATAGAAGATGCATCTACATTTGTGAAAATACAAAGATTGAGTCAATATTTGTACAGATCTATAGAGAGGAATGGAAAATAAATAAAATTAGAAGGCAAGAATCCATTCTTGGTTGAGGTATCAGGAGATAGTGAGCTCATTGGGCTAAATTATATAAAGTGGGCCTCTGAGTTGGGTGTAAGATGTAGGGCCCATTTGGATATTTTTAAATAAATTTTTATAGAGTAAGATCCATGAACTGTAGAAAATTTTATACAAAAAATAGAAAATTATTTTGAGACTACTGGTGGATAAATCTCTAGAAAATATTACAAGCAAAAGATGAGAATTTCGATGAATAATTTTAGATACAATTACAAAAAAAAAATCATGGAGGGAAAAGAGAGGCTAGATTCCACTCTATCTCCCAAATAGTGGGAGGAAATGAAAGAAAGTATGCATTTCACAAAATATTTGGCAAATATTAATAGAGGCAAGAGAGCAAGAGATAACGTGAGGGTTGGATATGCATTTGGACAAGGTGGGTTGCAGGCCAAAATGGATAAATTTGTAGTAAGTGTATCAATTTTTGGTTCAATTTACATTATGTTATTTATTTTGATTTTTTTTTGAAATGACTACATCTTGAAATTTACATTGTATTTTAGGTGTAAAATAGTAATAGAGAGGCAGGTGCAAAAGATATTGTCAATAATATGGCAGCACTAGATCAACCTAGTAAATCTAAGAGTAGATGAAGTGGAAATATAGTTCATCAATAGAGATTTCATAGCCATCTATTAAATTCCTAGTAGGATCCTCTCTAGATCATGTCACCTTAGATGAAAGGTATTTATAGGTAATGATTTGCATATTCGGTCTCACTCAGCAAGTTTCATAGTTGGTTGCCTCTGTTAACCCTATAATTTTTGCATGAAATGAGCATAAATCCATGGATTTAGTTGAGGTAAGAGGATCTATTTATCTCATTTCTTCTTATTTGTAAATTATGTATACAAATGCCTCTTAATACATAGATTTTTCAAATCTGAGTGTAGGAAAATCCAACCTAGTTTCTTTATTATTGGAGTGATCTAGAAAATGTTCTTTTGGACAAATTTATAGCTTGCATTCTTTACTTAACTATTGAATGCTTTGAATATTTTTTTACATGATGGTTAAGCCACATGCAGAGAAATTTTATCAAAGCAATAGGAAAATAAAAATGCCTTCATGATGTCAATAGAGATGTCGATATTGATAGTGATCATGATGAACTGGACAAGAATGTGTCACATAATCATCATAGTTGTGCTAAATTAGTTGAGGTAATATAATAGTTGTCAGTTATTTGTCCCAATGTTTTGTCATTATTCATGATTAATATGTTTTATATCTCAATATAATATGTATTTTTTTGTTTTGGTAGACATTTATTGACAAAATCCAAGAAGGGGATAATGTCTAGGTGTTGGTGTTTCACTAAATTTTGTCTATTTTAAGTCTAAAGGGAAACAAAGAGAAGGATGGGGATAAGTGATTAGAATGAACCTGTACTTGGTCTGTGTGTTGTATCTAGACATTATGAGTACTCCTCTTTTGGCTGGGGAGGACTACCTATAAATAAGAAAACACTACCACAAGATGTTTTTTAGCAGATAAATGAGTGGGTTTCCAATCTACGTGTTTGTTATAGGAAGTGTGAAACTTATCTAGAGATGATAGTCCACTTTTGACAGGTAAAAAAATACTAAATAACTAAAAGAGAGGTAAATAGAGATTAAAAGAGAGATAAAACTACCATTTTTAACAACTTGTACATAGTAGAGAGTGACAAGGTACATGTGATGTGCTTTGTTTGTGTTTTAGAAGTTGTCTAGGTAGGTTTTGAAGAGGATAGGAAATTGATAGTTGTCCATGTTAGTAGGGGAGTTACTAATATCGGTTATACTACCAAGGCTGGTAGTATGTGATCGATGTCGATTAGGCTACCAAGGTTGGTAGGGGCAATAATTGTTTGGGGAGCTTGTTAAATGCTTTCACAGGTCTAGAAAATGGTTTTGGATCAGGCTAGGGAGGTCGAGAGAGTTATGAGATGGAGATTATGGCTTGTTTAAGTCTGGTCAGAGGTTTGGTATGTTAGATAAAGGGGAAATAAGTGAGGAAGCTTTGTAACTTCCTCAAAAGAGTACAATCAGAGGTGCATAAAGTAGTTTAGGGTAGATATAAAGAAATAAAAGAATAAATATTTAAACAACCTACATTATCAATGATATACTTAGCTATGGTGGTCTCTAAATGATAAGTGCTAGGTTGATAGTCCCTATCAAGGAGTCTAAACCTAGGTATCTAAATAGGGAAAATAAGTGGGTGATGTTGGTCCTCAAGAACTCAGTTGCTGATGATGATTGACTAACATATTGTGATTATAAGTCTAGAAGTTAAAAAATAGAATGTTGAGAGCTTGAATGAGAGTAAGAATTGATTTTATTAATTTCTATTGACCTAAACTATAGGTTAGAGTTTGGCTTATATTTTCAATGTCAATTATCCCATCAATGTCAATTGAGATCCCACCAATGTCGGCCATGGGTTGACCTATGTCGGTGGCCCTAGAATAGGTAAAACTTTATATTTTTGGCCTACTTTTTATTATTGTGCATTCCAAGTGTGACACCCATTAAACATGATAAAAATAAGAGGATAGAAAGGAAGTAGTTGTTTAAGATTTTAGTTTGGAAGTGGGAATAAGTCTTGGGTAGTTAGGATGAGGGGACTAGGTCTTGAGGTGACTCATCAGGGGAGAATTAGTCATGGGGTGAGGTGGTCAGGTAAGGTGGTAATAGGAGTTTTTAATTAACTTAACTAAGTATTTTAAATTAATTAAATATGTGAGGGGTAAAATTATGGGTTAGGGAGATTGATTGTTATTATTAAAATGGGTTGAGGTGGTTTTGACATAGGGAGTTACACACGTGTGTGTGACATAATTTTGGTGTCTATATTTTTCCCTTTTTATCTATTATTTTGTACTAACATATTGCAAGACAAAAAATAGGATTTAGATGATCCAAGTATTGGATGAGGTATCCCCCCTCAAAATGGGAATTGACAAATGAGAAACCAAAAATAGGTATCAGTTTGATATGCAAGGTTAAGGAGGAGTTGGATAGAAGTAACCAAAGCACAGCTTGTAAGTAATAGTTGTAGATCAAATCAATCAAAGTTGTAGCTCCAATGGTCAATATATCTAAGGTATCTGAGGTAGGAAGTGCCCCTAGGAAACACAAAAGGGTTGAAGGTGACAAGATGGGCTTGGTTTCCATCCATAACACTAAAAATAAATGTGTGTACATAATAGCCAACTACAGTGGAATAGCCTAAGTAGTCAAGACAAGCAATGCACTCCTAGTGTAAAAGGGTCAATGAGTGAGGAAATATTCATGATATCTAAGTACAATCAATGACAGTGAATATTTTAGTGATCTTCAATGTCATTTTGTCATGGTTGGGGGGAGATATATGTGATCTCTAATTGCCCCAATGTATGGGTAAGGTTGTGAAAATTTGGGGGTTTTATGTTGGAAAATAGTATTGGAATGGTATTAACATCGATTATAGGTGCCGATATCAGTAATATAAAGTTCCCATGTTGGTACAACTAGGGCAATGTTGCTAATGTCAGTAGGTGTAAGCACTAATGTTGGTAGGTTAGGTTAAGAATGCAAACATCAGTGGCTAACCAAACCTAATAAAAGGGGGTTTGGTAGCTGACCAAAATCATTTATAACTTGGTAATTAGAGAGAAAAAATAGAGATTTGAGAGTGATTTGAGATGGCAGTGTAAGGAGGGGCCCCAATGGGAGGTGCATGACCATAGGAGCCAATGGTGCCACCCAGGAGGAGATGGAGAGAAAAGGTTAGAGCCTACACTAGTTTGATTTGGTTATTAGTAAATTTTAAGCTAAATAAGAGGTAGGGTTGTATGAAATATGATTGGGGGGATAGAAAATGGGTTAGGGTAGGTGTAGGATAAGTTAGAGGGATTTATAGGTAGGTTTTTAAAGGGAAATGGGTAGGTTGGGTTTGGGTTGTTTAACCCTAGGGCCAAACCAGTCACTGACGTTAGTAAGATCAACTAACGTTAGCTAACATGGCATTAAGATTGACTAATGTTGACTAACACAATACTGAGGTCAATAGTTTTCTATCGATTTCAACCATGATATAGGTTGATAAAGTGCTAACATCGGCATTAATGTCAATGTCAGATACTATTGAAAAGTATAAAACAAGAGAGAGGGAAAGGTTTTGATCTCCAGTGGAAGTAGTCAACTAGCCTAATGGTTGAGCTAGCCTCAAAATATCCTACATCATTTGAGTGCTACCTACATAGCCTGGTTTAGGGCCTCAGGCTAATGTAGTTCTCCCAAAACCTAGGAAAAAGATCTAAAAAGGTATGTTTTATGGAAAAAGGTAAGTTAAGATAGTTGAAAGGTCTAGGTCCTAAAAGATAGGTCATAGTGTTAAGAGTCAATAATATAGGCAGTGAGGCCTAGAGTTGGAATAGGTGGGTAGGCATAGGGTAGAGAGAGGAAGTGAAGCCTAGGGTAGAGAGAGAAAGGTAGTGAAGGCTAGGGTAGTTAGTAAGGTGGGTATATGGTTGAGCTAACCTTAGAAGACCCAATGTCGATTGAGTGATGCCTACATAGCTTAGTTTAGGGCCTCAGACTAATGTAGTTCTCCTAGTGAGAAGGGAAAAATGTGGTAATAGAGTAGATTTAAAAGGATGTGACCTGAGTTATTTGTGTATGGATGCAAGCAAGGATGGATCTTACATTAAGAGATCATCTAATAAGGTTATTGACATGCATGAGGAGAGATGTTACTCTAGATGAGTGGGAACATATGGTAGTCATGGGTTTATGAGGAGTGTGATGGTACCATCATGTCACACAAGATGTGTCACTGATGATAGATCTGATTGAGAGGTGGGATCATACCACTAACACCTTCCATCTACCAATCAAAGAGTTTATAGTGACATAGGAGGATGTCTATAGGATTCTATGGCTACCACTCTGGGGTGAGAGCTTTTTCATGCTTGAGAGAGGAACATGATATACACATGGCTAGTTTTTATGGAGAGCATGTCAGTGAGGTGACTTAATACTCTACAAGTTTTGCATATGAGCCACTCTACATGATTGATGAGGAGTAGCATCATTTGAGCATCTTGATGATGATCAAGATCATGGTTTATGCATTACCTGATGTAGACATAGGGAGATTTCTAATTACTTTGATAGGTGTGCTTACATATATGATTGAGTAATGGACCATTTTGGCTTGGGGTCTAGTATTTTTGGCATAATTATATAGAGACATATGGGGTTTGAGGCTACACTGATGATACAGTCTATATGTCATCCATCTTTTGCATTGTTGGGCATATGAGCACATTATGGTGACATGACCACTGGGGATACCTACCACTATCCTGGCCAACTTTAGGGTTGAATTTAGATGATGGAGAGATGGGATGGCATCGACCCAAGTAGATGGCATCATGTGAGACATTACATACTATAGGCATATGATCGATGGCTTGATCCATATAGATATCATGTGGATATCATAACTGACATATCTAGTTTTTAGAGGTAAGGTAGAGTAGCTCATTAGGTTGCAGAGTTTATTATGGGTCAGGGGGAGACATACCATTGAGTTAGAGATGGTACCCATGGCATAAGTCAGGAGGTAGTTTGGTCTACTATAAGATTTCACCTACCATCCCTTAATATAGGAGGGATGACATAGAGACACCCTTACCATTAGCCCAAAAGATTGATGGGCTATATTTTGAGGAGTTGTTAGTAGTGCCTACTATTGGGGACCCAGGGTGTACAATGGCTTATATAGCTTGGTGGGTAGGGCTACATCTGGTAGTGGAGGTTAGGAAGCCACTAGTAGACTTATAAGGTTTAGTCAGGGAGAGAGATGTAGTTCTACAAGCTCAAGATACAACATTATAAGCCTAAGGTGCAGTGGTGTAGGCTTGAGAGATATCCCAGGTAGAGGTTTTAGCCTTACAAGGGTAGGTGGTGATGTTATAAGGTTTGATTAGAGCTCTACAAGGTCAAGTTATATCACTACAAGGCTAGGTGGTTATTTTATAGGTTCATGTGACTATAATAATAGTAGAGACAGACAGTTTGAGAGCAATAGGCCAGACCACTCCTCCACCACCACCACAGGGACCAGTACAGGTTGGGGCATCATTAGGTGCCATGGGTCCTCCATAGACTATATCGATGGTGAGGTATTTGAATGCCCTATATGAGATCACTTAGTATGAGAGGGTGATTAGAGAGTTCCCATAGATACATAGATATTTAGTGTTTAGAGAGTATGAGAGGTCAATGTCATGTGTGACAGCTTCTAGCTCACATTGACACAAATAGACAAAGAGTGGTGATGATACTACATCCTCATGACCTCAAGGAGAGCCTTGAGGACCTTGAGTATTAGTGTTTTCTAGTTTTTGTTTATATGTATACTTGCCTACGATTCGAAGATGCAAGATGTACATTTTGAGAGAGATTTATGATGTTATGATGATGTATTTGATGAAAATGTATTTTGATCACATCTTATATATATGAGATGTTAATTTATTACCATATGTTTATTTGAGATGCATTGCTTATGATTATGATCTTGATATGGATGTTTTTTATTTGATGTTATGTTAGTTTAGATGTTAATGTTGATCATGTTATTTGTGTTAGACTAGTCTTTTCCATATATGTGATGGTATATGCATAACAGATTGGTTAGCTTCATCTTATCATTTTTCCATATTTGTGATGGTGTATGATTAAAATTACTAGATTGAGTAGGTTAATTTATTTTAGCATTTTTCCATATTTGTGATGGTGTATGCATAAAATAAATAGGTTGATTATGTTAAATTATTTCAACATTTTTCCATATTTGTGATGGTTTATGCATAAAATAAATAGGTTGGTTAGGTTAATGTTGGTATGACATTATTTATACATCTCAAATAGAGATATCAACATGTGATGTGGATGGAAAAATAAAAAGGTAGAATGCTCTTGCATTGGCAAAGACCAAAATTTAGAACATAAATAGGCTCAAGAAAATGAGCCTTTTTCATGCCTTATATCTCTAAACCATTGTATTTATTAGAGAAGCATCATGTTTACCTCATGTTAAGTGAGCTTTATAGTCCCTTGAAAGAGTATCAAGGGAAAAAGGTATAATGAGGGAAAACATTTAGATAGCATAACCTACCAAGTAGAAATGATATGTCCCTTTTGTGGGTGACCCGAGAGCTAATATAGGCAAGTCTATGACTTAAAGATTTATTTTTTTGTGTGTGTAAGCTGATCAATGTAGGAAGCCTACAATGGGATTTTTTATAGGTTAAGGTTGTGCAAAGAGGTGAGGAGACCTTTGCATTTGTTATTTCCCTTTGAGAACAAATCTTGGCTTAGACATCCTTCAAGGGAGTGGTCTAAGCATTTGTTTTTAATTTAAAAGAGTTTTCCTTCAAGGGAGAAATCTATTGATAGTAGTAGAGGGAAGTTATGTAGCTATCCTTCAAGAAAACAGTCTATGTTGAAAAGCATGACCTGAGATTTTATAACTTTTTCAAATATCCCATTTGTTTTTTTTTATTTTTTTAACTTTTAGTCATGGACAAGACTATAGAGGCTTAGGAGTTTTCCACTATGAGGATAAAACCATCCCACTGTGTAGGTTATCTAAGTGTATAGGAGTAAGCATGAAGAAGAAGGGAAATGAATTTAATAGGGATGCTCAAGGGATGAGCTTAAGTTAAACATGAAGTAAAGTGACAATGGTTTAACAAAAGAATGATCTTAGGTGTAAGGCATTTGAAGGCTTAGGTTCTGGCCTTCCTTCAAGAGAAGATAAGCAATAAGTTCTTGAACCATACTAGTGAGTTATGATATAAGGTCTAAGTCAATTAGGAGAAAATTTACCCCATTTTATTTTCTCCATGTTCATCACATATTGATTTTGTTTTAAGACAAGATCTCCTCTATTGAAATCTCACTCTTTGAGGTAATTTTTATAAGTGCATTTGATATGCTCTTGATATATTTCGAGGTGGTTGAGGGCTATAAGATGATGTTCATCAATAAATTCAAGTTAGGCCAAACATTCTTGGTGAAATTCATCATTAGTAAGTATGTCTTGTAGAGAAATGTGAAGAGAAGGAATCTAGACCTCAAGAGGCAAAATAGCCTCCATCCCATATACCAATGAAAAAGGTGTGGCACTCATAGGGGTTTAAATACTAGTGCAATAAACCCATAAAGTGAAATTAATGTGTGTATGTTAGAAACTTTGACTACCTTAATGAGAATCTTGGTCAAAGTTTTGTTAAAAACTTTTGCCTATCCATTAGCTTCGGGATAGTATGGTGATGAGAAGCTTAATTTGATTCCAAATGCATCATAAAGTCCCTAAGCATTCTTGTTTTTAAAAAACTTGCCATTATCAATTATAATATTTTGAGGTACACCAAAATGATAGATGATGTGATGGTTAATGAAGTCAACAATTTTATCAGCTTTAGTAGAGATGAGAGGGATGGCATCGACCCACTTCATGAAGTATTGAATGGCTATAATGATAGAGTGATGATAGAGCGATGAATGAGGGTTAATCTCTCTAATTAGATCTAAGCCCCATTGGGAGAAGGGCCAATTTTTTTTGGCAAATTACAATGCATGACTATGAATGTGAAGGAGGTTAGCGTGTTGTTAACACTTGATGCAACACTAAACATAATCAGCATAATCATGATTAAGTGTGGGCCAATAATAGCCAAGTCAAAGGATACGTTTAGAAACTATGTGAACATTAAAATTCCCACCAAAAATCCCATCATGGACTTCCTTAATAACAAAGGGAGTCTCAGTACTAGTTAGGCATCTAAGAGAAGACCATCAAAACTTTGCTTGTAGAGAAGTCTCCCTAGTGTATTGTAATGAGCGACACATTTTATAAAGGCCCATTTCCCATTATTAGAAATCTCAAGAGGGGTAATAGAGAAGGAAATATAATCCATGAGTTATTTTTACCATAAGTCTTATGGGTTGGTTGTTACATTTTTGACAAAGAGGATGTTAGCTAAGACATAGGAGGGCAATGTTAAGCATTGTACGGTGACAGATTTTTGAAGAGGAGGATGAAGAGGGTATGTGTTGAGAAAGTGAAGCCATCACGTCAGTAAACTTGTTTGTATATTGAGGAATAGTTTGCAAGAGATAATATTTAAATGACCCCAAGAGCGTATCTATATGATGTTTATACTACTATAGAATTTCATTTTTTTTATAGGTAGGAACCATCAACTTGGTTAACCACTAGCTAAGAATCACTAAAAATGGTTATGGATTTTATACCCAAGAAGAGAGCTATTTGAAGTCCTAAAATTAAAGCCTCATATTCGACCATATTGTTAGTGCATTCAAAATATAGTTTAAATGATAGAGGCATAGGTACACCATCAAGAGGAATAATAATGACCCCTGCACCCCCCACTATGTTGGCATTTAGATCCATCAAAGAACATCATCATTTGATAGGAGATATCATTAGTGGAGAGTGTTGTAATAGATTCATCAGGGAATTCAAGGTTTGAAGGTTGATTGTTAGGTAAAGGGGAACTAGCTAACTAGTCTACAATTATTTGCCCTTTAATATATGTTGCTGAATAAACTCTAAGTCAAATTCAACAAGAAGTATGAGCCACCGAGCTATACATTGGTTGGGAAATGGTTTGAAATGCATGTATTTGAGAGGATCAGTATGGGTGATCACATATGTTTTGTGATTTAGGAGATAATGGTAAAGCTTAGAGGTGGAAAATAACAACACAAGGAAAAGTTTCTTATTGTGGGTATATTGAGTCTTATAATCAATAAGTGTGCAGCTTATGTAATAAATTGCCTGCTCTCAATGTTGGTCATCTCGATGTATAATCATAGAACCTAGAGAATGGTCAGTTGCAGAGATGTATAGGTAAAAAGGCTGATTTTCCTTAGGTGGAATAAGAAATAATGAGGAAAGGAGGTATTTTTTAAGTGAATGAAAGGCCTCATGGTAATCTATATTCCATTGGAAGGAGACATCTTTTTTAAGGAGATGGTGAAAGGGTTGGCAGTGATCTGACAACTGGGAAATGAAGCATTGAATTGACTGAAGTTTTCCTTGTAAGCTATAGAGTTTTTTGATATTAGTAGGTAGAGGCATATCTATTATTTATCTAACCTTAGTAGGATCAACCTTGATACCATAGAGATAAATAATAAAACCTAAGAGTTTACCATAAAGAACACCAAAGACACATTTATTTGGGTTTAGTTGAATGTTATATTAGAGGAGATGAGTGAATATGGTTTTGAGAATTGTCAAGTTTTCTTGATGAAGTTTATACTTGTTGAGTAATTCATCCACATAATCTTCCATAATTTTGTTTAAGAGATTATGAAAAATGTAGGTCATGGTACGTTGGTAGGCTACACTAGCATTGTTTAGGCCAAAAGGCATGACTTGATAATATAAAGTCCCCCATGGGGTAATAAAGGTGGTCTTGTGTTGATACTTAGAATTGAATAAGATTTAATTATATCCAAAAAATCCATCCATAAGTGATAGAATCTCATGACCGACCGTTAAATCAACAAGTTGGTCGATATTAGGCAATGGGAAATCATCTTTTGGACAAGTAAAGTTTAAATCATAATAGTTGATGCAAATATAGATTCCCCTAGTTGCTTTTGCGATAGGAATAATATTAGTAGTCCATTGTAGGTAGTTTATGGGTTGGATAAAGTTAACAAAAAGGAGGCATTGGAGTTCTTCTTTAATAAGGAGAGTAATACGAGGATGCATTATTTGAAGCTTCTACTTAAAGATTTAGCATCTTGATTGGTGACAATATTATGGGTGATGATGAAGGGGTCAATACAAGTAATATCATTATAAGACCAACCAAAAGCTTTTCTATGGTCATTAAAAAATATGGCATAATCAGCTTGCTCAGAGGAATCTTAAGATTGGCTAATCTTGAGGATGTGAGGGTTATCATGGGAGGGCAAGTTGATGTCAATGGTTGATTCATTTAACATAACTTACATTTTGTATGGAGGAGATTATTATATATATGAATCACCTACACCCATGTAGGTGAGAATTGTGTCATCATCTTGACATTGGACAATGTTAATAGTGGGAGAATCTTCATCAATTATTTTAGGATAAATGAGAGGAAGGGACCTTATTTCCTTACCCTGACGATAGGTGAGAGGCCCCAAATAGATGGAATTTATTGAAAAAACATCAGGAGATATAGATACCTTTGATTCTGTAGATGATGGTAGAGAAGAAGGTGGAGAATGAGAGATTGGTTTTTTAATAATTGGTTCATGGTAGGTTTTAGTGAGTTTATTTGGTTCATCATATCTAACCCCATGCTTATTTTTGGCATTTTCAATGGTGTTTCTAGTAGGATATTCAATGGGTGTATGTATACCTTATTCATAACAACCCAAGCCAAATCCTATCTAGGCACACCTATAGAGATAGGTGTGATTGAATATAGAGTTACTGAAGAAAGAGAAGTCACAGGTAAATGGTTGTGGTGAAGAAGATGGATTGATGACAGTAGGAGCTTGATCAATTCCCCCATATGTGAAATTGGTTCAAAGGTTAGGGGGTCCATAATGGATGACCATCCCAATATGAGGATTATAACTAGGGTGCATGTGAATCCTTCCATAGTCTTGTTGAGTATAAAACATGTCGAGTGTCAACAAATGATATTCACAAAGTGATAAACATTATAAAGTCTCCTCTATGGGATATTTATCATGAATTTGTGTTGTTGGTATTTGTATAACCACAGGAGTGGAGCTTGTGGAAGCTTTAGAATCATCATGCAAGGAAGATGATGTTTTCAATGGGATGAGAACATCACTAGGACTATAGGTCATATTACATATTTTAAATGGAGGTGGGTCAGTAGGTATAACATGTACTTATCCATCATGCTCAAACTTTACATAGTGGTGAAAATTTGAGGGTATACATGCCATATCACGTATCCAAGGTCATCCAAGAAATATTTTATATTGGAACTCTCCTTCCATAACATAGAAGAGCCTAGGAATTGTGTGGGGACCTACATGAACATTTAAGACAATAGTGCCCATCGTAGTAGCTGTAGTGTTATTAAAGGAATGGAGTAGCACATCAGTTTGAGACATGAAATTATCAAGAAGGGATAGTTGTTTGTAGGCATGGGTGGAAATAATATTAATATTGGCTCCCCCATCAATCATAACTCTCTTGATATGAGTTTGATCAATATATGTGGTAATAAAAAGGATAAAATCCTAGTCTTCAGGGTGTTGAAGTGAAATTTCTGAATTACTGAAAGAAATTAAGGAGACAAAATTAAGGGATCCCACCAAAGATGTAAGAGGTTGGGGATCATCTGATTGTACCTCAATTTCTTGTAAAGCACTAGTAAAATATTGATGGTGTTGGGATGAACTTTGGATTAACTCATACAAAGACATTTTCATAGGAGTTTGGTGAAGTTGCTTCACTATTGAGCTTTGAATAATGTCTAAATATGTTGTTTTAGGAACACCCAAGATGGAAATCTTAGGATTATTAGGGGGAGTGTATTTAGTGAAGGGATGGGTCCAAGGTGTAGTGACCTTTTCCTTAGCTTTATCTTTTTAGTTTTGTGACTGTGTGGCCACATTAACTGTGTTGATTTGAAAAGTTGCTGAAGGAGGTGGTAAAGGGGTTACAATGACATCTTTGGGTTTGAATTTTGATGGAATAGTGGGAGACATAGTAGATGCCAAAGGTAGAATAACATGAAGGTCAATGGGAGTATCATCGAAGAGAGTGTCAACATCAAAGTGTTGCTGAATAACCATTGTGAGGGCTTTACAATTCTTAGTATCGTGTTCAGGTGAATGATGATATAAACATACTTGTTTATCATCAAACCAAGATGGCTTAATTCCAAGAGGAATATAAGGATTAATGAGAGGAAGAGTTATTACTGAAGATTGCAATAACTGACATAAGAAAAAGCTTTGAGAGCTTGCAAGTGGGCTTGCGCTTGTTATACTCATAAGAGTTGACACTTTATTTTGTTTCAGTGTTGGAAAGGTAATTTCATGTGGTGTCTTGTTTGGTGATAGTGGAGTTACATGTTTTTCTATCACTTTCTTAGTGTCAGATGTTGGAGGCCTACCAGATGGCAAAGGTAGGAGTTAAAGTAGGTTAACCATTTGTTTAGCTTGGTGAGATGATAATCTAACTAAAGTAGAAGGGTGTGACCCAAAAATGGATGGTAAAGTTGAGGGTTGAAGAAGGGATTAGTGATATCTAGAAGGCTTAACATTCTTATATATTTTAGGGCAAGAAAATCTAACTTGTTGTTGAGGAGTTAAATATAATTTCACCTATAGATGAATTGAATTAGAAATGGGGCATACACCTAAGGGCTAGATCTTCTTTAATGTAATAGATTCCTATGAGGATGAGGGTTTTGACATAGATGGCTAAACTTATAGTGCTTTTGGTGAAGAAACTCTAGCTTTGTCAAATACCTTAGGGTAAAGGGTAGTAAGGGCATTTTTGGTAAAGGTTGACATTCATTATGTTGGATATGGAGTCTTAAGCTGGTCCTAAAATGACACATGATCAAGCTTTGTGGAGTCAATAAATTCTATAATTCTCATGAAACATGAGAAGGGTTTTGACAAATTTAATGTAGGCCTTATGGTTATGTCTTTATAAATCTACGGTGTTTGGGAAAGAGGGAAATTATTGGTTTCAGCTACTTCGGGCCAAAGATGAAAAAGAACCATAATAGGGTCTTATTCAACAGAGATGAGAGAAGAGACTTGGTCTTCCATGGGTGGAAGGGAGGTAGGTGAAGTAGGTTCCTCAAGAGGGTAAAGCATAGGTATTATGGCTCCCTCAACATATGGGTGAGTCATGGGTAAAGTATGATCCTCCATAGGTAAAATAATGGGTAAGAGTGGTGCAATTGGAGTAGGCACAATACGTCTCTTGTCAATTATGGGATTAGATGATATGGACTCTTTTAGGTACAAAGGTGAAGTGGGTGGGGTACCACTCTCTCTAGGTGGAGGAGAAGTAGGGCAAGAAGGTTCCTTAAGAGGGTATAATGTAGGAATGATGTTTCCTTCAACATGTGGTTAAGGGACAAATAGGGTGTGGTATTCAAGTGGTAAGAGGATAGGTAATATTGGTGAAATCATAATTGGAATTACATGCTTTGTATGTGGCAAAGGGAGTGGAAAAGGAGGCTCTTCCTCTAGAGGGAGAGGAATAGGTGAAATAGGCTCTTCTACCTGAGGAGGAAGAATGGGAAAAATAGATTCCACTGAATGTGGGGGAGGAGTTAATGAAATAGGTGTCTCCTATTGAGGGGCAGGTTGAAATGAAGATAAAGGAAAGACCATATTAATCATATGGATATTATGATCACCTGAGTTAGTTGTAGACTAGACAATATTTTGATTTGGTGAATGGTTAGGAAAAGGGTGTTTAAACACATCCATACTTTGATTAGGAGGTGCATTAGGATTATCCAAGATGAGCTCACCTCTATAAAGCATATCTTGAACAATGTTATTGAGTGTCTTTTAATTATTAGAGTTGTGACCTTTAACTCGATGGTAACCACAAAATTCATCTTCCTTATACCAAGATGGGATAGAACAGGAAGGTTCAAATTGTATAGGATGTTTAATCTAAGGAAGGGTTATGATACCTTGTTGCAATAGTTTCTCCAAAATGGATTTATATGATTCCCTAATAAGAGTGTATTATCTTTGCTCATACTGTTGTTGGAATTTCTTGGTCAGATTTTGAGAAGTCAAAGAATTTGATTGGTTTGTTGTTATGGAAGAGGCTAAATTGATGACCACCATTTTGGTGGAGCCTTTAGCCTTTTGTTTAGAGGGAGACATTTTAGAGGAGGAGTCATTTGAATTTGTATTGGGATTATTATTTTTCAATTTGACTTTGGCTTCATCAATAGCGTGAACCTCAAGTTTCTATGCCATTTTAAAAGCTTCATCAAATGTGCAAAAAGTTTGTACCTAAAGTGTGGATGATATGTGCTTAGCACATGCCCTTGAAAAAATATCAATAAGCTCAGGTTGGGGTAGAGAGAAGGAGATTTGATTGATTAAGCTTGTCCAACAAGTGACAAAATCTATAATAGACTTGTCATTGAATTGTCTGATAGAATATAGGTCCATTATAGAAACATTCTTAGAAATGTTAATAGAGAATTGGTCTAGGAATATTTGTGTAAGTTGGGTAAATGAGAAAAGGGAGTGTTTGGGTATAGAGCTATACCAATCCAAGGCAGCACCTGAAAGAGACATAGGGAAAGTGTTAATTATTAATGCATCATCATGTCTTATTAAATAACAAGCATGTCTAAATACTCCAAATGCTATTGTGGGTCCTCTTTACTCTAGAAATGAGTAAATTTTTGGAGTTCACATTGTCTTGGTTATGGGTGAATAGGAATAGAAGGATTTATTGGTTCATTGTATATCTGATCATAACATAGTACATTCTTTGAACTAGAAATAGATGTCTCTAGACTAGACATCTTGTCTATTAGCATCTTAATGAGGTCTAGAAGGGGATTAGTTTGGAAGATTCCTCCTAAGTTATAAGGAAGATGATAGGAAGTAGAGGGAGTGTATGACATAACTTGGAAAGGTTTTGTTGGGGTAACATAAGGATAATGAGTTAAGCTAAGGTGCAGAAAGAAAAGGGACTTGTATCATTGGGTTGGAAACTATGCATTGGTTGGTTGTTGTTATTATAGGTTGAATTATTGTCATGGTTAGACTAGATGAAGGGTGAGCTGTAACTTGGGTAATTATAGGTGTAAGGGTGGATGGAATAGGTACCACTAAATTCTAGAATGGGTGTGACTTGGCTGAACTAGTTATGGTTGTGAAAGTAGGGAAGTTACACCAGTGTTTAGGTGGGATTGGGCAGTTGGAGATGCCACATTTTGGACATTGTTTATAGTTGGGTTACTCATTGAAGTGGTGGTCTGGGTAACCATGGGTAAAATAGTGGAGGCAACTAAAACTAAGGTTATCTCCATTAAAGAGGTTGGCATGCCATAGATTGGATCACTCGTAGAATTATGTGTTTGACTCATAACAAGATAATGTTGAGGGGCTTCCACATTGCGATCAAGAAATTTAGCAAACTCTTGATCTCCCTTAGGCAAAATGGGAATTTGGTTAGGGATAGGAGTATTCTTTGTATCTGAATTATGCTCCATGATAGAATTATAAGTGAGAGGAGAAGGTGGAAGTGGTTTCTAGCTTACGTAATTGACAAGAATTTTTGCTTGACCTCATGTCAATACCATGTAAGAGGTGGTTTAAATAGTCTTACTACCCTGTATTTGAAATCTAATAAAGAAAAACTAGGTTTGAGTGGAGCAAAATGGGTTCTTTTAGCTTGCTATTTTGAGCAGATGAAACTACACAGTCATTGATGTCGATAGGGATGATCGATATCAATAAGAACAGTTTACTGACATCGATGGAATAAATGATGTCAGTAGGTAAAGTCTACTAATACTGGTATGGTTAACCAATGTCGATCATTATGAAATCTTGGGAAATGAAAAATCTATTTTTTTAAGAAATGAGAGGTTGAAAATAAGTAAAATAATGGATGTAAAAGATCTGTATAAGAAGGAATAACACTCAAAAAACTTGAGATAATAGGTTATACAAATTGAGCTTTAGAAATAGTATTGATTTTGTGAATTAATAGAAAAAAATCCTTACCAACTCAAAAATATAGAAGGTAATTGAAAATCAAAAAAAGAACATTTAACCAGCAACTATTAAGTCTTAGAGATTAATTTTAGTCTCATGTTGGCTTATGCCTTAATCAAATAGTGAGAAGATAATTTGGTTATTAAAAGTACTAGAAAGTAATCTAGAGTTGGTTTTAGATTAGTTTTGGTGCTCAAGAGGAAATCTGTGTTAGACCATGTACATGGCTTGTTATAGGATCTTGCTCTCTGCACTTCATGAACCTAGTACTTAGACAAAATATACCTTCTATCTAGAGATTATACCTCGCTAGAGAATAGAGTGGGTTCTCCCCTTGGTGGTGAAATCCAAGTAGGATAGTTGGGTAGGGTAAGGTAATCCACCAAGTGATGAAATATTGATCGGCCTTTTCTCAGGTGAGTTTTGATGCTTGTTTATGTGAATGTGATTTGGTTGTGTAACATAGTTGTACTATGATTTATTCAAAATGATTGTAAGTGACTAGGTGAGTTAATATGCAACAAGTGAACTATGAAATGCATTAGGTTTTAAATCCAAATCTAAAATGTTTAAATTTGAATGAAAATAGAGAGAAAATAGGAATAGAGTATGGATTTCACTATCCTAATGTGCATGTAAGAGGAAGTAAAGAAGGGATTCTCTTTTTTTGTAAAAGAAAATAACAAATTGTTTTTAGAGGTAAGGAGAAAAGAAAGGAAATTTCAGTTTTAATGCCTTTTAAATAGAGAAATAAGATATTGAATTTTCCATTTTTAAGAGAAAAGAGAAGGAAGAAGTGCAAGAAATGAGATTTTCACTATAATGCAATTATATGAATGTTTAAAATGAGAAATGAACCCAAGGAAAACTCTAGGGTCCCATCAGGCATGCTAGAAATGTTTCACTAATTTTTTTCTATTTTAAGTCTAAAGGAAAATAGAGAGAAGAATGGGGATAAGTGACTAGAATGAACCTAGATTTGGTTTGCATGCCATATCTAGACATTCTGAGCATTCCTCTTTGGCTAGGGAGGACTACCTATAAATAAGAAAACACTAACACAAAATGTTTTTTAGCAGATAAATTAGTGGGATTCCAAGCTATGTACTTGTTCTACGAAGTGTGAAACTTCCCTAGAGATGACAGTCCACTTTTGAGAGGTAAAAGAATAACAAATAATTAAAAGAGAGGTAAATAGAGAGTAAAAGAGAGATAAAACTACCATTTTTAACAACCTGTATGTAGTAGAGATTGATAGGCTGTAGATGAGGTCCTTTATTTGTGTTTTAAAAGTTGTTTGGGTATGTTTTGAAGAGGCCAGGAAATTGACAATCATCAACGTTGATAGGGGAGTGACCGATATTAGTTATACTACTGAGGTTGGTAGTAGGTGACTGATGTCGATTAGGCTGCCAAGGTTAGTAGGGGAAATAATTGTTTGGGGAGCTTGTAGAAGGCTTTCCCAAGTCTGGAAAATAGTTTTGGATCAGGCCAGGGAGGTCGAGAGAGTTATGAGAGGGGTATTATGGCTTGGTTCAGTCTGGTCAGAGGTTTGGTATGCCAGATAAAGGGGAAATAAGTGAGAAAGCTTTGTAACTTTCTCATGGGGGTACGGTCAGAGATGTATAAATTAGTGCAGAGTAGATATAAAGAAATAAAAGAATAAATATTTAAATGACCTATAGTATCAATGATATACTTAGCTATAATGGTCATGATAAGTGTCAGGTTGATAGTCCTTATCAGGGAGTCCAAACCTGGGTGCTTGAACATGGAAAAAAAGTGGGTGTTGTTGGTACTCAAGAGCTTAGTTGCTAATGGTGATTGAATTATGTATAGTGATTTTAAGCCTGGATGTCAAAATATAGAATGTTGAGAGCCTGAACGAGAGTAAGAATTGATTTTTTTAATTTCTACTAACCTGAACTATAGGTTTAAGTTTGGCTCATATTGATGATGTCAACAATCCCACTGATGTCGGATGGGATCCCACAGATGTCAGCCATGGGTTAACTAATGTCAATGACCCTAGAATAGGTAAACCTTTCTATTTTTGGCTTGATTTCTATTGTTGTGTGTGCCAAGTGTGGCACCCATTATAAAATGGTAAAAAGAAGATGTTAGGAAGGAAGTAGTTGTTTAGGAATTTAGTTTGGAAGTGGGAATAAGTCTTAGGTAGTTAGGATGAGGGGACCAGGTCTTGAGGTGACTCATCAAGGTAGAATTAGTCATAAGGAGAGGTGTCTAGGTAAGGTGGTAATTGGAGTTTTTAATTAACTTAATTAAGTATTTAAATTAGTTAAATGTGTCGGGGGTAAAAGTATGTGTTAGGGAGATTAATTGTTATTAATAAAATGTGTTAATTGGGGTTTCAACATAAGGATTTACACACATGTGTTTGATGTAATTTTGGTGTCTACAGTTGGATCAATTTGATGGTGTTGTTGTGGGCATTGGGCTGATTCACTCACTATCTATTGTACATGGAGTCAAATTGAAAGGAACAAGAGATGCAAATATAAATATTTTAAAGGTCACAAGTAAAATACCCCTTGCTTGTGAAGATAAAATATATGGAGCTATCCATCTAAAAGATAAAGAAGGGACCTTCACACGGTGGCCACTAAAATATTTGAAAAAAATGGCATAGTTGATGTTTATCATGTACTAGCTATTAGATAGCTTGGCCCACTATTTTATGCAATAGTTTGAATGTGTTCATGTTTAGATATATTCTTAGTGTTTTTTGTCTATTTTTTAGTTGTATAAGAAAAAAAATCATTGTAACATAGTTTTTTCAATCACAACACTAATAAACACACTTTGTATTAACACATTTTCCAAAGCAAAGACTCATATTTCTATCTTGTATATGCTGTAAGAACATCTTTTCTCAATAAAATTTCAGTATTTTACCTTCTTAATAGCTATTTCATTATGTACAAATGAATGATTTATTATATTTTTATGCATTTTATGTCATATGTTTTGAAGTCTCATCATTATGCATATGTTTCATGGCACCTATATCTAATACCCAAACATTTATTAATTCATCCTGAGTTTCAAATTATAGTAAGCTATATTCCCTGACGTTATAAATGTTGATTCATGATAAATATTCATGGATTCATAATAGTCATTCTCTACATATTGAGAAAGATAATATTTATGCATTTTATGTAGTCTATGAATAAAATTAAGTATCACTGCCATACAACATGGGCCATTTAAAATTCTCATGGCCACATGAATCTAGGACTATTGTTAGTGTTGTAATTAGAGGTGACAATTATTTTTCATCATAATTGGAGCTAATTTTCTTATGCCTTATACGAAGGTACTCTTATTACTTAATAAAAGGTGATTTAAGCAATCTACAGCCTAATTGGAATTACCTTTCTTATAATTAATATTATGACTTAATTTTTTTCATACTCTTGTCAGCTATAATTTAATGAAGAAGTTAATGGAGTCTTAATTAGTATGGTATGTGACAAATCTAAAATAGGAATCTAAAATTTGACATCTCTCCACATTTTTTAGATAGATATATTTAAAATATCTGTACTACTAATACTTATGCATCCAATGGAAGCCAAAAAGATACCCCTAGCTACAGAATGTAACAAGTAAAATAGTGTAATGGGTGTTTTTAATCATCATTTATAATACATATTGAAGGTTTTCTAAATTATTCTTTCAAGAAATGAGCATTTATAATTACATTTATTATATGTTTTTGATATTATAAGTATGCAAAGAGTGTACATAGCCTAATTACAAAAATCCCAAGGGGTAGAAAAATAGGCCAAAGGCCACTAATAATGAAAAATAAATAGACAGACAAAAGTAAAAAAGGAAATAACAAATAGACTAGGGATTAGCCATAACAAAAACACTAGTTTTTTGTCAAATCTTTCTAATTTTATTTGATGAACTTGAGAAGGTCCTCCACACTAGAAAATTTTCATTCTATATCTTTATCTTCTTCTAAGATATCTTACAGAATCATCAGGGAAGAGGCTGCATGGTAGACAACATTCAAATAAATAGTGGTTAGCACATTCATTTTATTCTAAAGGGAGTGCAAACCCTTCTTCACTTCATTCAACTCCTTTTCAATCTATCTCTCCTCTTCACTGGTATCCATGAAATCCTCCTTGTTAGATTAATAAATGGAGTCATTAAGCTCCTCAAAATAATTGGTTCCCTCTAATTACTGATCAAGATTGGGTTTATCTTTTAATTTACCTGCTTCCTCCCCTTGATCCAAGGTAGATGGATCAGTCATAGTCTTTAACAACAATTTTTTTTCCCTTACCAGTCTCTTGGATCTCCTGATATTCATCAAATTTATTTCTATATAGCTCTAAAATATAAAACTAGACCCTTCTTCCATAGCCTCTTCACCTTGCACCTGGGCCTCCAGGTGGTCTTTGTCATTGGCCAAATTTTGAGGCTCCACCACCACCACTTTATTATTATTGCTCTTTCCCTAATTGATATTTTCAAAATTGATCCAAATAAATGATTTCCTCTTTTTATTTCCAAAAAAGGAAGGATTATTTTTTAGCTCCTATAGCCCTTAGATAGCCAAAGAGTTAGAAGTGTCAGAGGATCTAGAAGTCACAACTATTAGGGAGGGAAAACCATAGCCCATCCTGAAAGGTGAAGAAAAATCTTTCAAATTTAGAGGATAGGTTTGAAGAGGGGGGAACAAGGTTCTTGGAGAAGGGTAGGGAACCACACAGACCCATTGAACCAAATTTGACACTTAGTGAAATGTCATCATCAGGTTCACTATCATTGGAAATATCTAACACCTAAACTTTTAAAGGCTTAGAGGGATACAATGTAAGGTGAAAGTGATAAATCTTGAAGATAAGACCTTGGTTGAGTGGAATGGTGGAGGTAGCTGGGTTTTTTTCTAGGGAATTTTTGATATACTTAACAAACATCTCCAAGGACAACAGGAGGAAGAAGGCGAAGTTAACCAATATCTTATGATGAAAGTGATTAAAAAGAGATAAATGGTAATCATAAAATCACTTAAAATGACCTTCAAGGGTAAAATATTTCATGATGGTGAATCATACCTTATCCCAAGGGTTAAACAAGATCTCTCTATCAAAGTCTCCCTGCAACTTCACCAGCAGTTCTTCAATGAATAATTTTATCAACCCTTCTGGGTCTTAAAATTTGGTGAGTATTTTCAATCTTATACCCTTGTAGCATAAACCCATGACCTTAGCAATTGAATCCTCACTAATAATAAACTCTATATCTCCAACCTAAAATTTATGCTCACCATTCTAACTCAAAGCAAATTGAATGGAGATGTTCTCATCATATCCACTCAAACATTCCAAAAAATTAGAAATTTCACCTTCATAAAATATACTCTAGAGCATAGCATCTACTTTATTTTCATCACATGATAAAAACTTAGTTCTGACTCTTTCTCCTCCCATGACTGTTAAAGCTGTGCCAAATTGTTGCATGGCTGAAAAGGGACCCAAACCAAAGTAAATTACCTCCACCAAGGATTAACATTAAAAATTGAATTGAAAAATATGGAAGATTTCAAATCCCACACCCAATCTTTAGTAAAATGTAGGATGATTAATGATTTCACATGTGAAAGAGCTTTCCAAGATTTACCATGTGAGAATGTGCCTTAAAGGATTAAGGCTGCCTCGTGTGATATTAATTTTCTTCTAGTTGAAATAGTCAAAAACAATGATGAGGAGTATAACATAATGATGATGAATGAAATCAAAATGAATAAAAAATACTAAATATACTACCAAATTGACCAAAATGATGATTAAAACTAATGACTAAAACAACTACCAAGGAACAAAAATAAGTGAATAAAAATGACTAAGTGACCAATTAACAATAATCAATGACTAAATATATCAGTGAATAAAAATGACTAAATAAGTGACCAGATTAAAACAATAAATGACTAAATATACTACCAAATTGATCAATCAAAATAACTAATAATGAGTAAAAATGGTTTAGTCAGTAATTTGGTCACATTATAAATGACTGGCAATAAACTACTAATGGTCATGTGATCATGTTTGGTCACTTATATGAAAATTTTAGTAGTTTTTAAAATCATATATTACTCTTTTTGTACTAGTGTGTGGTAGATAAATTAGGATTGAAATATGTGCCATATTAAAATGGAGTGATACAATTTGATGGGACATCAACTAATATAGTAGGACTTATTAAATGTTTGGGAGTTTTTTACATGATTGTCCAAGCTTTGATATCTTTCAAGATATAGTGGTGGTAAATTTGCCTACTCATTTTGCTATCTACATATCAAGGTATTTTACCGCTAATATAGGAGGATATCTCTTAGATGAATGATCCTTACTAGCCTTCAAAACAAGGTATGGGGCTAAGCCAACTATTAGAAAATAACCATTGGCTAATTTTCATATTGAGCCATATGTAGAAGCATGCTCTCATCTAAATTATACCATCGATGATAAAGAATAACATGCTATGGATGGTGGAGCATCATCCAAACTTGAGGGTATCTCTAATATTTTCCTAAATGAGTATGGTGCTAACACTTACAGACATGATCCATACACTTTTATTGAATAGACTGATCTTAACACATACATCATCCATGAAGAAGATGATGAACATTATGAGCTAATCATTAATAATATTTTTAAATAAGTTTTTGAGGGTAATTACCTTATTCATATGCATGATGATGATGGTTTTTAAATTATGGTAGATCAAGATAATAAGGAAGACAATGGCATCATGCTTGATGAAGATGGAGGAACCCATGAATGTGATATCCATGAAGAAGATGATTTATGGTAGTAGTTCCATGCCATAGTTCAAGATTTTTAAAAATTGAGTAAACATATTACCCTTCCTAAGAAGCATGAATCTGATAGTAAAATGGTTGATTTATCTTATAATCATGAATGAGAAAGTCCTAACAAGCATGAGAATGAGTGTCAAGTCATTGCCAAGAAGGATGCAATCATGAAGGAGTCCAATGAAACCAAATAAAAAATATTTGTGTTTGAAGATCAGTCTAAACCTTAGTATAATATTTAACCACTTTCAAAAATGTTGGAGTAGAAAGAAGACAATATCTATGGTTCAAGACATAAAGTGCATCATGTTCTAGAAGAAGATGAAGTTGAGACAAATTCAATAACTCCCAAGATTCAGTTTGAGAAGTGTCAATTGAACATGACATAGTTCAAGCAAACTACAAAGCCAAACAATATTCTTGTAGGAATAGATAGAGTATTCATGGGATCTCTAAGTGACACACTTATAGTTAACAAAAGATCTAAATATGGTATGTCATTATACTATCTACATATGCAAGTGTTCATTGATAAGCATTTATCATATCAAGGTTTATATTCATGGAGTATTAGTGATGTTAGAAGAATTGTCATTGACCCTGGTTGAAGCAATGATGCATTTTTTCTTCACCTCAAGTCTTTGAGGTCTTGTGCATACTAGGATAGGTGTGTGTTTCCTTTTTGTGTGTGTTTTCCCTAATGTTCTTGAGAACACAAGTGTGTGTTCTATGTATTTGTTTTTGATTATTTGGTATGGTTTGGTGTCCTTTCAGAGGCATTTTAATGTCAAGTACAATGCATAGGTGACTCTATAGCCCAATGGATAGGAGAAGGGTACTGATATTTAGCATAACTAGCTTGCTACCCCTAAGAATTTGCCAAAATGTTAACTAATTTTACCCCCAGGTCAAATTAGGTCAACCCCTTACATATTTAAACTTGTTATAAGGTTTCATAGGTTATAAAATGTCCACTATAGTCATTAATGAGGTAACTTAATGTGTTTTAAGCCTCAGTCATATTTTTTATTTGTCCTTAGTGTTATTTTATGTCCTTTTCAACCATTTTTTTGAACTTGTATAGTTTCCATAAGAAGATAAGTGTCTCAAAAGGATATCCAACGTCCCACATGTAAAAAATGGTCATAGAAATCATTTTGAAACTAGCAAATTATAGGTTAAATGTAGATTCAAGAAGATAAACTATAAATAGGGGAGTTTCAAGAAAGGTGTACATATTGTATCTAGTTATATCATGATGACCACTTCAAGGAGGTATTTTCAGATCCCCATAGTTTACTTCAATGCTTAAGTAGCTTTGATAGGTCCAAAATTGCCAAAAACTGACCTCTCTCTCTGATCGCTCTCTTTGATAAGTCAAAGAGGTAAACTGATTTCCACTTGGTATAAATAGGAAGAGTATAGTTTAAGTGAGTGCACTTGGTGGGTGAAATTATTCGCTATGTAATCCAACCTCATGGTCATAGTTCCAAGTTTGGTGATTTGTTCTTCATGAACCATCACTAAGAGTGTTGGTTTCTCTAAATTGCCTGCACATCACTAATGCTTTGGTTTCCCTATCTGATGGCATTGGTCTATGAAAATAAAGTGTTATATATGATATTTCAAGACATTTTATTCCTTCTCATGTTGGATTCAACTAATTTGACATTTTTTTGGATAGACATAGTGATACAACTAGATTGAGGCCATATGGTACTAGTAAGTGTAAAATTTATGGAGAAGGAGATAGAGTCATTAATCAATGTGATATGTGACAAATCTAAGATAAGCATCTCAAGATTGATATTTCTCAACATTTTTCATATATATTCTTTTAAGATATCTATACTAGTAGATAGAGGTAGTTTAAAATTTTATTAAAATATACCTTAGAATCTAGAGTCTTTAGAGTACAAAAAGGTATCTAACTGGGAAAGATAAAAAAATGTTTTAGCATCAACACTATGTTGTTAATTATTCATATAAAGGTAAACATGGTTGAGTTCAATTTGCTAGACTATTAAGGCTCTAATTACTATAATTAATGAAATTTACACTTAGATCAAAGGCCTATTAAAAATTGATATGGTAGGACCTAGAATAATGAATTTTTATTTCAAATCTAAAATACATGTTCAAGGTAAGTAATTTTTGCCATTGAGATTAACCTTGGTTGGTTAATATTTATATGATATATTCCATTTTAATTTCAGGTTTTCACACCTATGAAAAGCCTTAAATGCTTTCTCAATTCACTCAAGAATGAGTACTAATCAATAATGCAACTATTTTTCTAGTTGTATGTTTATTGTGAAGCTTATCTAGAATTAATTGCATGGTAATTACTTTGTTCAACATTTAGGGTCTCTCTAGAGGATCCGTCATCAAATAAAGATAATTGAAAATAATGTATGCTTATTATGTGACATTTTATCCTTTTCCAATAAGATGCTAAATCCATGATCTGGTCAACCTAATTTCTAAAAATAATTATAAACCTGACTGATACCCATCCCTACAAGTAGAAATATGTATGCATAAATACTTTTTTTTAGACTTTAATTTAAATAAATTAAACATTGTAATGATTATATGTTGTTTCAAATCAAAATATTTGCATATATTGAGTTCTCTAATCTTGACATAAAAGAAAGTGATTTATTAACAATCCAATAAGACAAAAGGCTTTAGTTGAAATACATACATATAAAAAGAGCATCTATTGTGACATATCCCATGTTTTGTGCATGTGAATATGGCATCCCAAAATCTCTCTTCAGATGCATAGTAGAACCAAGTTGTGGTTGGTTAAGTAATCACTTCAAATGTCGTGTGATCTCTTCATTTATAAAACCACTTATTACAACCCACAAAGACCTCTAGGGAATCATGTCTCCAAATCAGTACAAAGAGCACAAGTGTAAGAGGAACCACTTAGTTTAAACTAGGTGATGGAAATTATCATCCAAGGATTAAATGTTAAAAGAAATTAATTTAACAATAACATTATGTTACTAATAGCCTTCAAAATGTGTAGTCCAAAAATATTTACAAAGATCGATAATTCAAACTATATCAAACTAGATTTTATGAGTGGGGTTGGGGGCAACCCTGTAAAACACACACCTTTATTACAACTTATTTCTTTAGACTTTAAAAATGAAAATAGGATAGTTCTAAATATGTCAAAGGATTCATCAAATCAATACGCATTTGGGTAGGTTAAATTATATTCCCAAGTACATACCATTGAATACATGTTATTTTATAGTTTGTTAATGAAAAAGGATTTAAGCAATAGACCCAGTTAGTTTCAATTAATATTTGAAGAATTCTATAGGTCAAATGGAACTGACATAGCCAAATGTGGCTTTTGTGTAATCACATACTGGGGGTGAAAAACTATGGTGTGAGCTTAGGGAGATTCCCTAAGGGCATAGGTGGTAATATGGATGAATGTAAGAAAATTGTACACATTCTTAAGCTAGTAATTCCACCAGCTCAAAATCAAAGCATCCTCATTGGTAAATTATATGGATCAACATAGCAAGAGTATTAAAAAGAAACAAAAAAAATGCTTCCAATAAACTTTCAATGTCCATCCCAATATATGCAGTACTCCACACCAAAAAAAATAATTAAAAAATATGTAGCTCCCCTACCCCTCCAAAAAAAAAAAAAAAAGTAAAAAAAAAAAGAACATCTACCTTAACATCTTGATAGCCAAACTAAGTCTAAATAGGTACTAACTTTAAAACAAAGCAATTTATCATGGATATTCATAGAATGATGATGAAATGTTATAAGAGATAAAGCGTCTTTCTCAAAAATCTATTAAAGTTGTAGAGTTAAAACTAAGGCTCACATCGTAAAATGCACTTAAAAGCTCTTCCTAGACAATAGCTAATGACATTTTTTAGGAGATCCATCTTTTTATTTTTAGTCCCCTTGCTTTCAAACCACCTTCACTTAAATAACATAGTTGACACCCACTTTTGGGATCATCCAATTAAAGGGATTTTTAATTATTAAATCATTACCCAATACCATTTTATAGTAAAAATTGAGCCATCCTAATTTTAAAAAGTCACTAAATTAAAGGTACAATATTGAATACTATAATACATAGAATACATGGAAATTGTTCATAAAATACAAAAAATAGAAGAGCATGAGAATTAACTGATCTATAATATAAAGTATGAGTAATTGTTATTTGAATTAATGTTGAATTCATTGATCCATTTCCAATCATTGATTGAGTTTCCATATATGATCTTATCCAATGCTATTGTCATGGTTTTTTTATAGCTAATGTCATAAAATTGACATTTTTTTGGGTCCAAAGGCAAATGTGTTGAAGGTAGAGATTTATACGTCCCATTATAATTTAGATTGGTGGACCAACATATCAATTTGTATTTGAAATGAACAATTTATATTGGGGGAAAAATATCATGGCCAACTATTTTTGGATAGGGGGAGACCCGGACCTCCTGATGTCTTTGTGATTGGTACCCACACTAATTAATAAAGGTGGGCTTAATATAATCTAAAAAATATTTAAATTTATACTTGAAATGAAGACAATGAAATTAATAATTTGTGATGTTATTTTCACTTTGAAATGTATGTGAGTAAATGATATAGGCATTCATTCTGACATTGATCTAATCAAACACCCTAAAGCCCAAGAATAACTATGTTAATATCTATTCTTCAATGTTTCAAATAGATACAAAATCACTTTTGCAGAAGATGAAATAATTTTATTTATTTGAACACACATAAATAATCTATATTAAATTAAAAACAAAGAATTATTTAATACAAATAACATTATGTACCCATCTTGTCTATTACACAGTAACTGGGTTCTAATGGAATTGAATGGCAGGCTTAGAATGGTAAGTTCTTTATTTTATCACAAATAATTATGGGCTTGTTTCCCACTCAAAAAACATAATAATAATAATAATAATAATAATAATAATAATAATAATAATAATAATAATAATAATAATAATAATAATAATAATATATTTTTAATGGATTCATTGCACATACAGTTGGTATCAAGTGATAAAGTTATAAATACTTAAGGGAGAGTACTCAATATTCTTCCACCATAAGTTTTTGATTACATGGTGCCTAAACCATGTCATGTTAATATTTCAAATGGGCCTCAATGGATATATTAACACGTCTACTTTTTTATTGTAGTTTTTTTCTACATTTGATAGGGTAGTACAAAACCATGGTTTTGATTTCCATGGAAGGGGTTGTTATAGTGACATTTCCAAGGTGAAACCAACCATTGATCACAACATTCTCAATTTTTTTAAGTGAGCACTATAGACACCCTATTTTGGCCATAATTTTGTTTTGGCAAGATTTCAGATTAATTTCTAACAAATAGTGCAAATTGAGCCTAAGAATCAATGAATGTGCCAACTTCATCTACCCATAGTGCTTAGAATTATGTTTAGGCCTCCGTATTTGGGTTATTATATTGTATGAAATAGTAACTCCTCACATATTCATATCCAGTCAACTTGTGACGTAGAAAAATGACAAATTGGCTTTTAGAACCCATAAAGCAGGGCACTTAAAAAATTCATAAAGTGAAAATATGCTAAGCAAAATGAAAAGACTAACCAAGTCAAATTAAATTCTTAAGTGAAATTTCCATGTGAAATTAGTGAAAATAAATTTTGTGAAAACAAAATTTCAATAAAAATGAGGTCATGATGATGTCATCATTCTCAAAGTTAAGTAATTGAAAATATCTTCCCTAAATCCTTAAATTTAGAAATGGAGATCCATGCTTAATAAATGGGATTTCGATCCCAAATATTATTTTTTTGTCCCCTCCTTAACTCAACTAGGGTTAGTATAAACTTAAAAGTGGTTAACTCTAACCTAATTTCACGAGTTAGAGTTAGTTTGGAAGACTATAAATACAAAGCTTCATCCATTGTTAAACAAGTTTATTTTGTGTAAAGTTATTATGCTAAAACATGTTCAATAATATCTTTTAGTATAGTGTTATAATGGTCATTTGTTGAGAGAGCCAATACAAGCCAAGCTAAAGCCAAAGTCAAACTTAACATTTCCAAGGTGAAAACGAGAGATGATGCAAGGATCACCATTGCCAAAGATTCTTTGATCACACAACTGAGCACATCCATCCAAGGTCAACATACAACTCTTGATCTCCAGGAAGGTAAATAATGGTTTCTTTATCTTCTATTGATAGTTAATTGCATTTTTTTCTTTCTCCTTGAGTGTCTAAGATAGAGATGTTAGTTTTATTAGTGTGTTTTTACTTGATTTTAATCATACTAACATGATACTAATCTCCCCTTTTGGATTCCTATTGATCACATAATTACACACTTGGTAGGACTTCACACCCCACAAGCATAAATAAAGTATTTTTGGAGAATTTTGGAACTAAGAATATTTCATTCTAGAGCTTAATTTATTGATTTTTTCAAACTTTTTAGTATTTGGCTTGTGACAATGGATTTTAGAATTCCTGATTATGTAACTACCAATTCGTAGAGGTAAACCATGAATTCATCGATGAATCTATGAAATCATCCCAAAAAATCATGAAATCATCCTAGTTTAGTCTTGGCACTAAAAAAACATGAAATAACAATCTCAAAAATAGCAAAATAATTGAGCAAATCTACGAATTCATCTTATAGAAAAACAAATATTTTACTTTGCCTTTTGAGCTAACTATGAAATTGTTTTATATTTGTGAATTCATCTATTTTAGTATCAAAATTGTTATTTGTAGTAGTGAAATCATATATTCATGTAGAAAAATCACATTTTATGAGTTGTGAATTTGTGATACCAAATTGCAAAATTATTTACTAACTACAAAATCACTAGTAAACTGGGAAATCATTGATCTCTTTTTCTATGTTTTCTTGTAGGTTTTCTAGAATTTTGAAATCATTTGCTTCAACCATGTAATTATTTTCCATAGTAGATAAATCATGAAAATAAGTTTTGAAATCATTTGGTAACCATGAATTCACCCACTTTAAGTTTTTACATTTGGGTTTTGCTATGTTTTTATATTTGAATAATTTCATAATTCATAGTTTACGACATAACTACAAAATCATTATAGAGAGCTAAATTTTGTGTTTTCTTGAGCTAAATGGAAAATTTTCACAATGGATTGAAGAAAAAATTAATACACTAACTTGATTGCAGATAATTAGGCCAAAGAAGAAGAAGTTTGAATGTTTTTTTAATCAATTTTTCATTTGGAAAAATTTAAATTTTACAAAGGTTAAATATCCTTCACATTTGGTTAAGTGTTTTAAAATTTACATAAAAATTTGTCTTTTTGAATTTAAAAAACTTTCAAAATTACAAACACAACAAAGGGGCCAAAATCTTAAAGTATATTTCAATTTTGTGTTAGTAAAAAGAATCAACATATTTAGATAGATCTCCTAAATGCTTTCTTGATTTTTGTTTGTTCCTTAGCCTAGTTTCAAATTATTTAGAGTAGATTATTTGATTTCAAAAAAACACAAACTTTAGAGTGTATTCTCTCCCCCTATCCCCTTTAGGGAACTCAGGTGACCAAAAGCACATAGTTTATTTATTTTATTTGAAAAATATGTTAAAAATAAAGTCCTATATGCTCTCCTCAAGCTCTAATCAACTTGGGTGATGCAAAAGCAACCTATAAAGTCTTTCCCTTTTAATTTATTTCTTTATAAGCACTTTGATTATGGGTGGGAATTCATTACCTCCTCATTATTTCTTTAAAGGTGTATTAACTTAGGGTTTCATCTCCTAGCATCATACCAATCCTACTCTATAACTGGTTATACAAATTAGGCAAACCATGTTGGGGATCAACCAACAAACTTGATTACTATGTATAAGCAACTAAAAATGGAATTAAACTAGAATAATAAGTAACTAGAATCAGAAATAGTGAAGAATAAGAGATACAAGAAACCACCCTAAAAACTTGTATTAAACTCTTTCAGAAGGAAATACAATGAAGAAAATCACACTTTCTCACACCTCTCAGATGTACAGATCTCTTTCCCTCAAGAGTTCTCTCTCTCAATTACAATCAATTCCAACAACCTGGATTGATACACATATAAAATAAAATGTCTTGTACTATTCTATCTTACAATAAGTTATGAAGATCTAATCCTATTATATAATATTAGGATTCATGAGCATGCATTTTCCATCATTTGATATGCCTCTTAATCAAGGGTTCAAATCAGTCCTTCCAAAAATAGAAACACAGACTCAATACCAACATTTAATCTAATCATGCAAACAATCTATTCATTTACAAAAATAGACTTTTTGGACACACAGGTGACTGACGTCAGTCCCTGCCTGTCTGCACATGACCGATGTCAGCCGATCTATAACTGATGCCAGTAGCTCCTAGTCGACCCTTGACTGACGTCGGTCGCACTTGACCGACGCCAACAATTGTGTAACTCCAGCAACCTATAATTTGTTCATTTAGTGAAGCTTTTAGCTCCATAACTCAATAATCTCCCACTTGGAGATAAACAGCTGCACCAGTACCTGTACAGCAACATCTTCTAGCTTCTCCATCTTCAAACTCAATCTTGAAGACCAACAAAAGTTGAATGAAGATTCAACTTCTCCTTTGTTACTAGCTTGGTTAACATATCAACAGTGTTCTTATCTGTATGGATCTTTTCCAGCTTCAAGTCACCATCCTCCAATACCTATCTAATGAAGTGGTACCTAAGATGTATATGTTTGGTTCTTAAATGAAAGGCTGAATTCTTAGCCAAATTAATTGCACTTTGACTATCACTGTATAATATAAAACTCTCTTGCTCCTTTCCCAACTCTTCCATTAACTGTGTCATCCATATCATCTCTTTGCTAGCATCTATGATTGCAATGTATTCTACCTCTATAGTAGACAAGGAAACAACCTTTTGCAACTTTGAAATCCAGCTAACCATCATTCCACCAATAGTGAACACATATCCTGTGGTGCTCCTCCTACCATCCAAGTCTCTTGCCATATCCACATCTACATATCCATGTAGAGAAGTGTTTGACCCTCCATAGCATAAATGCCTACTGCTGGTCCCTCTCAGATATCTAAGAATCCACTGGACTGCTTTCCAGTGCTCCTTCCCTCGATTGGCCATATACTTACTGACAACTCCCACTGCTTGGGCAATATCCGGTCTAGTACATACCATTGCATACATTAAGCTCCCAACTGTGGAAGCATATGGAACTTTCCTCATGTAATCTACCTCATCATGTGAATTAGGACACTGTTCTTTACTCAACTTGAAGTGTCCAGCCATAGGTGTGCTTACCGGTTTTGCATCCTGCATATTGAACCATTTCAACACCTTGTTCACATAATCCTCTTGAGACAAAATCAACCTGTGATTTTTCCTGTCTCTCTTAATACTCATGCCAAGGATTTTCTTTACTACTCCCAAATCCTTCATGGCAAATGTGTGAGCTAATTTCACCTTAAGCTCAGAGATATCCTGCATGTGTGAACCTGCAACAAGCATATCATCTACATACAGCAACAGGATAATATATCTACCATTATCCAATCTCTTAAAATAAACATAATGGTCAAATTGATATCTACTAAAGCCATGCTCAGTCATAAACCTGTCAAATTTCAAATACCATTGTCTAGGAGCTTGCTTGAGACCATACAAGCTTTTCTTCAATCTGCATACAAGTTTCTCCTTACCTTTGACCTCAAATCCTTCCAGCTGATCCATATATATTTCTTCATCCAAATCTCCATGAAGAAACACTGTCTTAACATCAAGCTGCTCAAGATACAAATCTTCAATAGCAACTAAAGACAATACAGTCTGAATAGACGTCATTTTTACTATAGGAGAAAAAATTTCACCAAAATCAATACCTGGTTTTTGTGCTAATCCTTTCACTACCAACCTGGCCTTATATCTCATCTGTCCATTCTCTCCTTCCTTCAATCTATAGATCCATCTATTTTTTAGTATTCTCTTTCCCGCTGGCAACTCAACCAAATCCCATGTTTGGTTCTCTTTCAAGGAATCAATTTCCTCATTCATGCCAAGCTCCCACTGATTCCTGGATTTCACCTATATTACTTCATCAAAACTCTCTGGTTTTCCACCATCAGTGAGCAATAAATAGAATAATGAAGGGGAATATCGAATTGGAGGTTTACTTACCCTTTCTAACCTCCTGATGGGCGTCTGAGACTCATTCACAACATGTTGTCTACCCAAATTCTCTGACAGTGACTGACCTCAGTCACCTCCAAGCCTGTAACTGACCGATGTTAGTTCCACATGACTGACGTCAGTTCTTTCCTGACTGACATTGGTCACTATCTGACCGATGTCAGTTCTTGTATTGTCGACATCAGTTCCTACCTGACCGACGTCGGTCTTTGTGTTTTCTTGTCTGTGATTATTCTTTCCCGTGAGCTCATTTTGGATCACCACCTCATCTAAATCAACATTGCTCTACTCAGATTGATTTAGCTTCTTGAGCTGATCACTGTACATCACCTTCTCATTGAAAACAACATCATGGCTCCTAATTATTTTGTTAGTTCCTAGATTCCAAAATTGGAATCTGAAATCTTTAGAGCCATAACCAATAAATGTGCACCTCATAGACTTAGCATCTAGCTTCTTTCTATTTTCCTTATCAATGTGTATAAAAGCTTCAGAACCAAAAACTCTAAGAAATGAAAGATTTACCTTTTTACCTGTCCATGCCTCTTCTAGAATTCCACCATTTAGAGCTGTAGAGGGTCCTCTATTAATCAGGTAAACTACAGTATCTACAGCTTCTACCCAAAACTGTAAGGGCAAACCAGCATGTAACCTCATACACCGTGCACGCTCCATTATTGTTCTATTCATCCTTTTAGCAACTCTATTTTGCTGAGGTGTCCTTGGAACCATCCTTTTCTTATGTATTCTATTCATATAACAATACCAGTTGAACTTATAGCTGTAGAACTCACCACCATTGTCAGATCTAAGGCACTTCAATCTCATACCTATTTCATTCTCAACCAAAGCTTTCCAAATCTTAAAAATGTCAAAAACATCAGATTTCTTCCTTATGCAATAAACCCATACCTTTCTTGTAGCATCATCAATGAAAGAAACATAATACTGTGATCCTCCAATAGAAGCAACTTGAGCTGGTCCCCACACGTCTGTGTGAACAAGCTCCAACTTATGCTTCTTTGTTGACCCAGTCTTGAGAACTATTTCCCAAAAATACAGTGCTCACAAAAATCTAGATCTATGCTTTTCAAATATGAAAGCTTATCTTTTGACTTAATAATATTCATTCCCTTCTCGCTCATGTGGCCAAGCCTCTGGTGCCACAAATTTGCATCTACATCTAAAGTAGATAATACAGAAGGAGAATTATCAATAATACAATTAAATAAATAGAGAGTACCTACTCTCTTACCTCTATCCAATACAAGTGCACCCTTGGAAACCTTCCAAGATTTAGCTATGAGAGTTACTGTGCAACCCTCATCCCCCAACTTTCCTGTAGAAATCAGATTCCTCTTCAGGATGGGAACATGCATGACATCTCTCAACACCCATGTGTTGCCATTCTACATTTTCAGCTGCACTTTTCCTTTGCCAATAATTTTACAAGGCTCATCATCCCCTAAATAAACTATTCCAAAATCCCTATGGACATAGTCACTGAAATATTCTCTATTTGGGGTTGCATGGAAAGAGGCACCAAAATCTAAAACCCAATATTCTATATTATTATGCAAAGAGAATATAAGAGCATCTTGTGCAACAATACCTACAACTTTTGCTTCTTCTTTACCTTCATGCTGATTGTCTTCTTTAGGTTTTGACAAACAATCTTTCCTTGCATGCCCTATCTTTCCACAATTCCAGTAGGTTATCTTCCTACCATTTCTGAATTTGGATCTACCTCTCATCTATGACTTAGACCTTGATCTCCAATGCTTACCCTTCTCTTTTTGCCTTTCCCTGCTTTCAAAACTTAAAGCATTCCCTGATGTTTCCTCTATGCTTTTCCTGCGAATTTATTCATTCAAGATTACACTAACAACATCATCTACTTTTAAAATATTTAAAGCAGATGCAGTATTACTAACTACCATTACCAAGCTATGCCAGCTTTCAGGTAAAGAGCATAAGATTAATAGAGCTTTAATTTCATCATCAAAAACTATTTTGACTGAATTTAATTTATTTACAATTCCATGGAAATCATTTAGATGATTAGATACAGATCCACCTTCTTGCATTTACAAATTAAATAACTGCTTCATAAGATATACCTTATTTGAAGCTGAGGGTTTTTCATATAAATTTGCTAAAGTAGTCATTAACTCTACCATTAACTTTGCCTGTGATAAATTAGATATCACAGTAGATGCCAGACTCAATCTTATAGATCCAAGAGACTTTCTATCAAGAACTTCCCATTCTTCATCTTCCATGTCTATGGGCTTCTTTGAAACCCCACCTAACGGTAAGTATAGATCTTTCTGATACAGATAATATTCTATCTGCATTGTCCATAATTGGTAATTCTTGCCATTAAACTTCTCCATTCTTAGTTTACTTTCTTCTCCATTGCTTCTCCCACTCAAATAGAAACTCCTGTGAGTGACCTATAATCAACAAACACTAACCAGATTTAAAACACCTTTTAGTCAACTTGAGCTCTGACACCACTTGTTGGGGATCAACCAACAAACTTGATTACTATGTATAAGCAACTAAACATGGAATTAAACCAAAATAATAAGTAACTAGAATCAAAAATAGCAAGGAATAAGAGATACAAGAAACCACCTTGAAAACTTGTATTAAACTCTTTAAGAAAGAAATACAATGAAAAAAATCACACTTTCTTCTCACACCTCTCAGATGTACAGATCTCTTTCCCTCAAGAGTTCTCTCTCTCAATTACAATCAATTCCAACAACCTAGATTGATACACATATACAATAAAATGTCTTGTACTGTTCTATCTTACAATAATCTATGAAGATCTAATCCTATTATATAATATTAGGATTCATGAGCATGCATTCTCCACCGTTAGATATACCTCTTAATCAAGGGTTCAAATCAATCCTACTAAAAATAGAAACATAGACTCAATAACAACAGTTAATCTAATCATGCAAATAATCTATTCATCCATGAAAATAGACATTTTGGATGCACAAGTGACCGACATCGGTCCCTGCCTGTCTACACATGACTGATGTCGGCCGATCTATAACCGACACCGGTAGCTCCCAGTCGACCCCTGACCGGCGTCGGTCACACCTGACCGATGCTAGCGACTGTGTAACTCCAACAACCTACAATTTGCTCATTTGGTGAAGCTTTTATCTCCACAACTCAACAAACCATTGGATAGGATAGTGGGAAGAAATTAGTCTGACTATCCCAATAGGTACCCATGTTATATGGTAACCAAACATTATTACTATGTAAGGGTCATAGTTAGTTTAATTGGAGCCTTGCTTATCACTTGGGATTGAAATATTTACTCATCGCACTTATTTTTGCTTACTTGAGATTGAATTTCCCAAATAGTTTAGGCATATGCCTAGAGTGAATGTATTATACCAAGGTCAAGTTTGTTTTTGAATCAATGTGCCTAGATTGAATTAAAGTGATTTAAAATTTTTTAGAGTTAGATTAATTTTTTAACAAGTTTTTACCTCGACTAAGTGTATTTTCAAGTCTAGCTTTGTGCCTTGTTTCCAAAAACCTAGCATTTGCCTTTCCATTTTTAGACCTAATCTATTTAAATTTCTAGATATGTGTCTTGTTTCCAAAGACCTAGTATTTTCCTTGGTTTTAAGATTTTGTTCATGCCTTTTGAGTCTAGTTTGTGCCTTGTTTCCAAAGATCTAGCATTATTTTTTATTTTTATACCTAGATTAGATTTATTCGAAACACTTTGCTAAAATACAGGATTCAAATTTATTTTCCATTTGGCCATTTGTGCACAAGACATTAAACCTTGGAGATATCTAATTTCAAGTTTATCATTGATGATTTTAGTGAAGAGATCCATTACTAAGCAAAGTTTAAACTATTTATGATAATAGACTGACTTTTCCATTTAGACAAAGTTTATAGAAATACCAAGCACCGACCAGTTATTTTAGACCACATTTCAAGTGTTTTATAAAATCTAGAACTTTTATTCATAATACCTTAGTCATGGATTTAGATATGCTTTGCTACACACATAGTGGAACCATGTATAATCTGAATTATGAAAATGTAGTCATGAATGATGCCTTTTTTCAAGACCCATATGGTGATGATGTAGTTTATGAGGTGGATCCTTATCCTCCTTAAATTACTCAGTATGTGGAATAAAGATAAGATATGTTATCACACTACCTAGTTAATACACCTTATCCAGGTCAAGAATAAGAATGCATAGCTCAAAAGTTTTCCATTTATTCTTAAACAAGTCCAATAATAGCCTTACTATGTTACCATGTCACCGACCTATGACCCATACTTGTTTGATCATTAATTATTTGAAAATAAGGATGAGGTTTTAGTTATATATAGAGAGGTATGGCCAATTTTCCAAAAAACATTTCCCTATGAACACCTACCTAGTCTAGTATGAGTGCCTAAAAACATACCTTATACCTAAACTATCAAACATGCCCCTACTAGTTACCCTTAAGCACTCATGCCTATGTCACAACAACATCTAAATATGCTTTCAAAATGAAATGGCCCCATCAAGGACCAATTCATGTAAATACAACAATAATATTATACTTATCTTAATCTATCATGAAATTTCAATGCCATGGTCATATCGAATGATCCACTTATAGAACTAATTCATTCAACATGAGTGCAAATTGATTCATTAGGTCAAGATAATCTATTTGTGTATCAATTTTACCAAATTACTTAGATAGGAAACAAGTTTAGTTTCCCATTAATTGAGGAAGTGATTATGGATTCTACCCAAGACCATGTGCCAAGTATAGTGGATAACATGCCAGTGTGTTCCAATTCAAGCCAAGGTGAGTTAAATGCATTTCCAACTAATCCATAAAAATAAGTACCTCTTACTAATACCATGAGTGGTTCACAAAATAAGGGGTATAAATGCCTAGTTCTTAACCACAAAAAGCTACCCCCATTCCTCAACTAGCTTCTTCTTTAAGAACACAACAATAGGGGATAAGTAATTAGGCTCTAGCTAATGTGTTACCTAAACAGGTGATAGATAATATTCTATATCCATAGGCACAGACCAATTTACCATCACAACAAAGGAAAAACACTATGTCACCTCAACAAGGGGGAAAAAATGTTCCATCTCAGTAGGTAATGGCAAATATACCTTAATAGTCATAGATCAATGTGCCTCAATAAACACATACATTGTCTAATCAACAATGTATCTTTATTGGTCAAAGATAAATGTCAAAAACCCAACAAGCATATAATTCACAACATGTGTTTTTTCAACAAACATGTGATAATGTCTAGCAAGTACCTATTAGGAAACCATTGTCTTTTACTCATCAAGTTTCACATATTCAAATATAGGGCCTTGGTCAACAACAAGTACCATTTATTCAATTGGGTTTGACTAGTTAGCAAAAAGTCCCTACTCAAATTCGATAAGCACAATACATCCCACAAATCCACATACCTCTATCAAATCCTCAATTCCCCTAGTCCCAAGGCCATATTTGAAATATAAACTATAATATTTACCAATAATGTATGCAATATCAACATCCTCATACAAATGCGTAAATGCATATTCCTAATCGATTGGTTTGTTATACCAATATTCCATAGTACTTCATACCTCTATTGTACCCTAGTCAAGGTAATCCACCTTTGACCACCCAAACATAATCATAACCAAATGTGCCATCAAGTTTCTTGGCCCAAGAACTATAATAGATGAAGGATGCAATTGCAGCCATTCAAATAAGAAAGTAGACCAAGAAGTTCAAATTGGATGACATATGTTCATACCCATTTAACATGGAGTATTTTCATATACCATTTCCTCTAGGTTATGAGAGACTAAAATTTGACACGTATAAGGGTAAAGGAGACCCTAGAGCATCTACAAAAGCTTTTTGTCTCTTTCTAGCAAGTGGACTATAGTGACATCTACATACTTTTTATTTTTCCTTTAAGTCTAGATGTACAGTGTTTGAAATGGCTTAGTAAGCTTCCAAAGAACTTTATATATGATTTTAGTGATTTTTTGGATAAATTTGTACAACATTTATCCTACAATCTCAAACACAAGATTTCAGTAGTAGATTTAAGTCAAGCTAAGCAAAAAGTTGGTCAGAGCTTTGTAAACTATTTATAAAGATGGAGAGTGATTGCTATTTTCTTCACCAATAACCTTGTAGATAAATAATTGGCAATTGTATTTACTAAAAATTTGCATAGTGAAATATTTTATGACTTCGAGATTTAGTGTGCACACACATTCAAGGAGATCATTGGGAAAGGCATAACAATCAAAAAGGCCATTATCAACAAAGAGACTATTAAATTATCTTCTTTAAAATATAATTTGAGCCAAAAACAAAACCTAGGTCTAAAAGAAAACTCTAGCCCAATCAAAAGGTAAGCATCTACACCTGCTTAGGCTAATTATTATGAAAAACCCAAGACATACAACCACAACAAGAATGTTATAGGTAATAGAGTAATTGAGTCATGTTATGTCCAAATGATGCAAACACCATGGAATCAACCTATGTCTAAATACAACTTATTCCACAAATGTAGCCTATGAAAAAAGCATAACCTATAACTCAACCTAGGATAGATCCTCAAATGTTATAGCCACCACCTTTGAAAACACCTCCTTCAAGAAGAAAACCCACTCCTAGAGTCTTTGGTGACCTTGGTGAGCCTATTGAAGCAATGTTTTGTAAACTAGTCGTGACCCATATGATTAGTTGGTTGATTCCCAAACACTTTACTAAGGGTATACCATATCCAAATTGGTACAAAGAAAATGAATTCTATGAATACCATCATTTTTATAGGCATTCTATATGTCATTATGTATGGCTAAATCAACTTATTGAGAATATGTTAGAAAATGGAGAAATTTAGTTAGATAATAGAGCATTTACTTCCAATTAAAATATAGGTATATACCAAAATCTTTTTCCACATCATAATAATACCAATCAATAGCAACAACAACAAAGATCTCATCCATAAAAATTACAACAACATTATTATCAGTAGTAACAATAATATCAACTATAAAATGGAAGGAACCAAGGCCAAAATGACCTCAACAACGAATAGACTTACCACATAGTTACACATGACTACAATAAATTTTTAGGTCATATTATAGGTGGGAATATTTCTACCATTACCATCATTCCCTGAACAAATTCCAATAGACCAGGACTTTTATCTAATAATGTCAATCAACCTACCAATGTTGATACTCCTTCCTTGACCTATGACTATAGCCAAGCACAACATCAACCAAGGATTACCATTTTAGGACCCTATGCTTATAATTCCTCATTTCCCTGTGACCATAACCAAGTACATCGTTAATCAATAATTATCCTCTCTATCCCATCTTCATGATTTTCTAGTTACGGTAGTCTTATTTCCAACACATATTATGCAATTACACCACAACGATTTAAAATAACCATCCTAGGCCCACATTCCCTTACCATTAAGCCAATCTAACCCATTATGATGGGTAGAAGAAATTCAATTACAACTCTTAAGGAAAATATGTATGATATTATGGAACAAATAAAAAAGACACCCACAAAAATATCCATTTTAGATTTGTTTTGTATGTCTACCATCCACAGTAATATCTTTACAAAACTCCTCAGCCAATCCTAAGTGCCAAACAACATAACACCAAGAAAATTTCAATATTTGGATGGACACCTATCCCCAAGCCAATAGTTAACCTTTGACCAAAGTGATATGTCATCCCTTGGCCCTCTCCATAATAACACACTATACATTGAAGTTGTCATCTCATGGCACAAAGTCAAACATGTCCTCATAGACAATGGATTGAGCTTGAATATTATATTTCGAAATTTAATCAAGCATTTGGGATATATAGTAGTTGACCTTTAGCCAAATACTATTACTATCAAGACCTATGACAATGAAGAGTAGGAATAATAATGAACCATAAGTTTTTCAGTGATCATTAGGCCTTTGACCCCCAATACACTTTGCCATGTACTAGACCTGGATTTGTCATATAATTTTCTTTTGGGTCAACAATGGATACATGAAATCCATGCAATCCCATCAAAATTGCACTGGTGTATTAAGTATCCTCACTTAGGGATAGATGTCACTATCCATGGATATTTACATCCATATGAACAATGCAAGCATTTGGAGGTTGAATATGAAATTTAAAATTACCATTGTGGTCTAGACCTAGTTCCAAAGAAGGAAAAAAATAAAGCAACACTTTTTGAATTGTCAAAGGCCAATCATATATACTCTAATAGCCTTGCCTTATCCTCACATTCATCTCATATTTAAATTTCTAATCATTTTACTATTTCAGACAATGGTCTAGGAGAGTATTTTACCCATGACACATTCCACATATCCAATCTTCCACATAATCCTAAGACCTATGGATGGCCCAAAGATAAGCCACTTTACATGGTATTACATCTTAATTCCTCTCTATACTTAATAACCTATCAATGATTAATGGATTTTATGGTTATTATTTGACTAATTATTATTTTAGTTAAGCTAAATATTATATATAGATGTATGGATAGTTATAAATTTCTTAATTATATGATCATTAACATGTTGATTTGGCTATACTTGTATGTTTGTACATCATGATCATGTTTATTTGGTTTATTACAATAGTATATTATGGATTTTTTAATTTATTCAGGTTAACTGTCTTATTTTTTTGAGGTGGATGTAGGATAGATCCATCCATAAAACTATGACAATGGGAGGGCATCATCAGAGAGGGTCGATAGAATGAAAACTAAGAACCCACACATACCAAAATTAGATAATATTGATAAGTAGGAGGTATTTTTCAAAACAAGTCAAATTATGATATTTCTATCAGGATTCAACTATGTAGTTTTTTGAATCAAACTCATTGATCCATGTTTCATGAGTTGTGGTTCACATGAACCTATCTCTCATGAGAATGAATTATCCACTTAGCACTCATTACATCTAAGTGATGCTCATAGGGGTGAATCATTGGGCCTTCTCAAGAGGTCACCCATCCTAGTACTACTCCAACTCAAGCATGCTTAACCATGGAGTTTCCTCCAAGGTTAACCCCGCTTAGATTTCTAGCCCATTTGTAAAACATTGAACAAGTATTGTGCCTTATGAAACATTCATTATAGAGCCCCTTAAGCTCATCAATTGATAATTAGGAGTTTTTTCCATAGCGAGTCAAATTATGATATTGCTATCAGGATTCAATTGTGTAATTTTTTGAATCAAACTCATTTATCCATGTTTCATGAGTGTTGGTTCACATGAACCCATATCTCATGAGAATGAATGGTCCACTTACCACTCATTGCATCTACATGATGATCATAGGGGTGAAACATTGGGCCTACTCGAGAGGTCAAAAATCCTAGTACTAATCTAACTCAAGCATGCTTAACCATGGAGTTGCCTCCAAGGTTAAGTTCACTTAGATTTTTACTCCCATTTGTAGAACTTTTTATAGACACTAGAAAATTGCACATGATAGTTCTAGATGTTGAAATACCTCAGGATCCCCTAGGGACCAACTAACCCTTCTTGACCCATTGACCAACCCATCAGACCTTGAGTCAAGTTAGATACTAAACTAACTAAACTCACTAACTTACTAATTAACCCTTCACCCAACCCCTTTTTAACCCACCTTGACCCCTTTTCCTTTGGATACTTGACCATACTTTATCAGTTTAACTATTGATGATTAGGCTAACCATCGATGATTAGGTATTTCCTTCTTACACAAATAATAGTTATGTACAAGCTAACATGTCATAATTAAATATGTCTGCCTTACCCATTGCTAATAAACTCCAAAGCATCAAAGTCAACAGGCCAACCTCTTAGGGAACCTTCTATCCTCCATCTCTCTTTAAAGGAGTATACTTCTGATGTTGAATGTTCTCATCATCTTTCTCCCCCTCATACCATGCCTCAAATAGTTATCAATGGTGATACATATTTCTCTACCTTCCTTGATAACAAACTTGTATCCCTCTCCAATTACCTCAACACCTTATCTCTCCACACCCCTATTGCTTTGGTTCCTCCTATGGATCCACCTTATGTTATACCTCCCCATCTTATAGTTAGTGTTACCTATACCCAACCTATGATCACCCAAGCATCTTCTTCCATCCATGACCCATCTTCGACCACAACTGAAACTCAATCAAACATCCCAACCAATAGCCTTACACACCCTACACCAGCCAACACCTCCAATGTGGGGGCAACCTTGCCTATTGTTACCCATACCTCATCCACCATGGGGATATCTTCTACCCCTATTTCCACCATTCCCCTTATCACTACCAACCCACCAATTCCCACTCCACTTCAAAATTTGGTGCTTTCTATACCTATTATCCTTACACCTATTAGCACAAGAGTTACCACTCAACCCAAACCAACTACCAACCCATTCATACCTCCAAATCAACTCATATCAATGCCTCAATAAATACCCATGACATCCTACCAAGATGTTCCCAATCCACAAGGATACATATCACCTTCTACCCAACCTTTTGCGCCCATTAACCCTTATGTGGCACCATCCTAACCTTCAATGACCACATACCAATATGTTGCATCTTCTCAACCTTCCATCACTTATCCCTATATTATTTCCACCCAACCTCAACAAAACTTACCACACAATTATGGAGATTCTCAACCCCAAATAGATTTGGTCTAAATGACCAACCTGAAGTCATCTATCTTTAGGGCTCATAACCTCTTATCTTATGTTCAAATTTTTTAATAAACCTATTCATCCATCTATCCCTATCTGATCTTATCCTCCCCAATTAGAACTACCCAAGTTTTCCAAGTTACAAATAATTTTGCCATTATTGATATTTTATTGCATATGAAGATGTTCTTCTCCTTCATACTTTTATAATGTCTCTATCTAGACCAACATTAGATTGGTATAGTGCTCTCACTAAGTACTCCATCTTTCCTTTTCCCAAATTGACCAAATCTTTTTAGATAATTTCTCAGTAAATATATGTAAAAAGGTCTCTATTACCAATCTTTGTCCATTAGGGAGTTTGGTGATGAATCAATTGATAATTTTGTAGCTAGATGGAAAGGTCTTATCAATTATTTCTCTTTCTCTTTACCCCAACCTAAATTTATTGAGTTCTTCTCTCAAAGTTATACGAAACATATTTCCCTTAACCTTCAAGTTCAAACTTTTAGAATCTTCAATGAGGATTTCACCATGGCACGTAAATTATAAATATGAGCAATTGATGAGGGAACATTAAAACTGAGGAACAAAAATTATAGCTTAAAATATAATGACCCTTCCTCATCAAAAACCACAAATCATTCTAACCATCCCAAATACAAACATAAGTCATTCATAAACTTGATTTTCCTTAAAACTACTTCACCACCAACTGTCAACCAACCCAACCAAACTAGTTCTTCTATCTCTTCCAACCAACAAAACCAAAATCAAAACTGAGCTACCCCAAAATAATACAATCTGATAGGGGATTCTTATGGTTCAATTTTGGAAAAAATTATCAAATCTAACATCATAAAACTTCCTCCCATAAAGCATCCCCAATAATTTGATGTTTCTCACCCTACACATGGTTGGTATAATGAAAACTATCTATGTGTTTTCCATCATGTCATTGGACATGATGTTATTAGGTGCAACACCTTTAAAAATATTGTTCAAAACATGATTGATAAGGGATAAATTATATTTGATAAGCCTAATGCACCCCTAAATCAGTCCCTTGCTATCTTTCATAAACATTTCCCCAATCATGCCCCTTCTACGAACTATAATGATAATAAACCAAAAACATCTCATGCTCATGAGGTCGATACCAGTTAATGTTATTATTAATGAACCTATCATTGAGGATACCATTACCTCAGATACCCCTATTTCTTTACTCTATGAGACCATGGACCTATTTGTATCTCCATTGATAGAAATACAAAAGGAGGCAAATTACATCAACTACCTCTTCCCCCACTCCACTTATTGAAGTGGTGGAATTACCCACCTTTCCTTTGGATAACCAAACAAAAGAAAAAACCATTTATATTCCTTCACTTAAGACCATAAAAACTTCCTCCCCTATCATAGAACCACCCATTCTCTCTTCGAGAACCATCCCAACAGATGAGATTACCTTGTCTAATCCTTCCATAGAGGAAACATCCTCCCAAATATTGGAATCTTCCATCGATGGAAAAGGTGAAGAAACCATTTCCTCACCTCAACCCATGGGATTAATCTTCAAAACTAATGACCAAGTAATTAAACCCATTTATAAGCCTTTCTCTAGATTGGTCTAAAGTCTAGAGTTCACTTCTCAACCTAATCTGGATGGAGCCACCTTTTGGCATCATCTTGAGCTCCCCTATCAAAAAGAACTTAGACCGTCAACCACTTGCATCCTTTGTTACATCCTTTCAAATTTATACCTTTTTGATATTATAGGATTCAAAAATACCTTCTTTTCATTCTAAAGAGATCCTCCCCTCTTCGTTACTACATACATCAATCAAACCTGCATCAAAAGGGTGATGATTGATGGAGGAGCTAGTATTACATTATCTCTTCCCATGTTTATGACCAAATCCAATTACCTAAGAATATAATGTCTAAATTTATAGTGGTCCTCCATTCTTTCAATGATAATGGCCACTACCTTGGGGACAATCATCCTTCACATCCACTTGGGACCTTGTACAATTCCAGAACTCTTTTACATTATATAAGACAAGTTATAATACAATGTCTTAAATGGACAACATTGTATCTATGCCATGATTTGTGTACCATACACCTTACATAGATGTGTCAAATTTAAACATGAGGGTCAAGTCGTTACCATAAAACCTTACCCTAGTCCTTTCACATCTTGTAACATGACATATCAACCCAATAATGTTCTTATTCCTCCCTCATCCACCTCACCTCCAAACAAAAATAACCCCATCCTAATATCTATGAAGCTTAAACTATCTCATCTATCCCTTCTTCTTAGATCCTTGTATAAGACCCATTGGAACACACATTCCAATGTCTCTCACTGGGGGAGTATCATCTTTTATCCTTGGATGCTTTCCCTACTCATAAAGAGTATGGTAACCTTGACCATGATCCTATTTATGACCCAACTATTAGAACCATCATAAATTTCAATCCTCCCAACCATCAAAGCAAATTAATATATCGGGGATGTGATCATCCACTTCTTTATTCCACCACTACCTCTACCATCCGACCATTTACCTCTAACTTCTGCTATCTAGATAAATTAGATTTTGCCAAATTATACCTTTACAGGTGTGCCTAGAAGGTATTTAGCCTAGGTTATTATGAACATGGACCTCAGGAGTTACCATACATTAAAAAAAAACCTCATGATCTATTTGGCCTTGGGTTCATGCCACTAGAAGAACCCACTGCTTCACCAAAACCCATCGCCACCATTAAGGAAAACATCCCATCCTCACCAACCCAATCTCATTAAAATTATAAGGATTTTTAAATCATTCCTCCTAACATTTTTTAGTCAATGTTATTATTTTAGGCCCCTGACCTATCAAAGGGATGGCCAAACTAAAATCCTTCCTCTCATTCATCCTAGAATAGTATAAAATGATTCTCCTACCATCAACAACATCCAACATCTAGATGATGATTCCATTCTCATTTATTTTTGGTGTAGGGGATTCTTCTATCCACAAAGCCCTTCCTCATTAAAACCAAACCATGTTGAACAAATCTACTATTGATAGCAACTTGGGTACTTAGGATAACCCTCACATTGTCAAGATTGGTCAAGCCTTAGATTCCCTAAAGCAACAAGATTACCCTTCTTTCCTTCATGACCAAAACATATCATTTTATTGGTTATATCAATATATTCCCCAAATCGACCCTTTTATATCCCTCCACAACATTGTCATGCATCCTAATGCTAAGCTTATTTGTCAAATGCTTCTTAGGATGCACCCTTACATCACCCTTCTAGTGAAAGAATAGCTTTAATGTCTTTTGTCTATTAACTTCATCCAACCCATTGATTATCCTCAATGGGTTTCTAACATCATTCCCATTACCAAGATTACAGGGGGACTTCCAATCTATATTGATTTTTGTGACCTCAACCTTGCTTTCCCAAAGGATCACTTCCCTTTGCCTAACATCAACCAACTTGTTGATCTTACAACTGGCCACGAGATGTTATCTCTCATGGATGGTTTTTTGAGATATAAGAAAAAATTTATTACCACCAAGGATCAGCATAAAACTTCTTTCATCACCCCATGGGGAACCTTTTACCACAGGGTCATGCCATTTGGTCTAAAGAATGCTAGACCAAATTACCAGCATGAGACAACCTACATCTTACATGATATCATCCATAAAATTGTAGAAGACTATATAGATTATCTCCTTGGGCAATCTAAATACCACAAGGATCATATAGATTTTCTCACCATCATCTTTGAATGCTTAATCCATTTCCATGTCAGACTCAACCCCAAGAAATGTATTTTTGGGGTCCTATCTGGAAAGCTTCTTAACTTTATCATCTCTCTTCGAGGAGTCAAAGTAGACCCTAAAAAGGTTATATAAAATTTTGAGATACCACCTCCAACCTATCTTAAATAATTCTATAGCTTGTAGGGGAAGCTCCAATCCATATATCAAGTCATCTCTTAATTATTTGATATATGTCAACCCTTTCAACACCTTCTCAAGAAATATACATATTTTAAGTGGACTAAAAACTAACAATAAGCCTTTGATTAACTCAAAGAGTACCTCCTTTCTCCACCCATTCTTACCCCTCCCAATATAACAAACTCTTCTACTCTTATAATTCTACTACTAACCATTCTTTAGGGGTAATGCTCACTCACCATGATGAAAAAAACAAAGGGCAAGCTGTCTACTACATAAGTTGCACACTTATAGAGTATGAGACTTGGTACACCCATTCTGAGAAACTTTGCCTCACCTTAGTCTTTGTGTCTTCCAAACTTCATCATTACCTCCTCAAGCACAAAACTTTCATCATCACTAACACCAATCCACTCAAGTACGTGCACTTGAAACCATACCAAAACTAGCGTATAGCTAAGTGGATCATGATTTTAGGTAAGTTTGACCTTGAGTTCCTCTAATAAAATTTGATTAAAGGAAAATTAATTTCTAACCAATTATATGAATCTCCTCTACTAGACAACCAACCACTTCCTCTTGAATTTCTATATGAGTACATCCATTCTAACCTTTCTACTATTTGTAGTGTAGAAGCATCTCCATTGGACATATGGTACAAACAAACCTTCCACTACCTCAACCTCAACATCATTCTTCCCAACCTATATTAGAATTCTTGAAGAGCTTTATCTAGAGTACATCTCATTATACCATACTAGGGGAAATATTTTACAAGCATGACTTCAATAGCCTCCTTCTCCATTGTCTACATAGTCATAAAGCTTCCCATACTATCAAGGAATTGCATGATTTTTTTTTGGGAGACACTGTATTGGTTTCACTATCACTAAACATATCATTTACCTTGGATATTATTGGCCCACTCTCAATCAGTTTTATTTTGGTAATGTCAAAAAGTGTGTTAAATGTCAACAACATGCCAATTTACATCACATACCTACCCATGGCCTTTAAGTATCTAAAGACTATTGGCCCTTCTCATAATGGGGACTCGATCTCATTGGGTAAATCAATCCTCATTCTTCTCAGCATCACCAATCCATTATCACCACCATCAAGTATTTCACCAAGTGGGTGGAGGCCATTCCTCTCATCTCAACCAAAGCTGACAAGATAGTCAACCTCATCAATCATCATATCATCTATTGTTTTGCTGTTTTATACAATATCATCATCATTAATGACAAATATTTCAAAAAAATCAAATATAAGGTCTTTGTGATGCATTTGGCATCATGTTAAGCTTTTCCTTGCGTTATCATCCACAAATAAATGGACAGGCAGAATCCTCTAACAAAACCATCACAAAATGTTAACCAAAGTGGTTAGTAGTTTAGGTCAAGATTGGCACTTGTATATCCCTTTTGATTTATGGGCCTATCACACTAACATTCAAACTGTTATGAGTGCTACCTGTTTCTCTCTAGTCTTTAAAGTAGAGGTAGTTTTTCCCCTTAAAGTCCATATTTTTTCTCTTTGCATATCTTTGCAAGACATCATTTCTGAGAGTTATTATCATCAAGAATGTCTAGTATGTATTTACCTACTTGACGAGCATCACCTCGCAATGCTTAACCATCTTCATGTCTACCAAGAGAGAATCAAGTTCACCTATAACAAGCACTTGAAATAATGATAATTTAATATCTAAGACCTTGTCCTAAAGTAAAATCAACATGTAACCAATATGGAGAAAAGAAAAAGATGCAAGTTTTCTTTTAATTGGCTTGGACCCTGCATCATAACCCATAAATATAGATCAAGAGACTACCATTTGTCCTCTCTTGAAGGTAAATCAGAACTTGATCCTCTTAATACTTCACATCTGCATCCTTTATTTTGTTAAACAAGGATAAAGCTCACATTCTTGTCTAGCTTAAGATTGTACCTTAATTTATGATATTTTCACCTTCATTTACCTATCACTATCCATTTGAGGACAACCAATTACAACATAGAACCATGTGATTAACCATCACAATTATAGCCTAATCATAAATATGCGTACCACAACTCTACCCATGGCATGGTTCTCATGGATACTTTTCATCCCTAATCAAATGAAATCCCATGGTCATTGTATCTCAAAACCACCCCTTTCACCTATCATTAACATTTTATGATAATTTTTTTTACCTTATAAAGGTAAACCTCTAAGCCAATATAGACTTATCCATGTCTAAACCTAACATCAAAATAATTTGGGATACAAAAATATCACTTGGGTCACATGTCTCTAGCATTGCAGACTACTCCCTTGAAGGACAGCTACCAAATAAACAAATCCAAACTTAGACCACTCCCTGGAAGGATGGCTAAGTCAAATTTGTTGAAATGAAGCATTTGAAGCTTCCTGCATCGATCAACTTCATAAACTTATCAAAACAAAAGCAATAAAGGACCCTATATCAAAATTAGAAAAAACTATCCCAAGGAAGTTGCAATCAAATTTCATATATAACATTTGTAGAATTCTTGCATCGATCAGTCTATACCTTACATGAAGACATGGACTTGTCTATTATGGTTGTTAGGTCACCTATAGAAAGGGAAAATTTACCCACATAAGGTTACCTTACGTATCACCCATTTATTCTTCACCTACCACCCATCTCTCCTTTATACCATTTATAGATCAAGGGATTATGAGCTTACTTGACACAAGGTGATCAAAACACCTTTTTATCAACCAAAGCATGATAATGCAAAGAATTTGGAAGGCTTATGTTCCTTAAGTTAATATAACTTCAATTTTTGTTTTATCTTTACAAATGAAAAGGCATCATGATTTTTTATTATCCTCTCATCATTGCTTCATGCAGACACATTTCCTGTGATTCTTATCTCTTTTCCCATATCTAGTTTGTTATGTAACTTACGTTACTGTTGATGTTTAAAATTGCGCTTGATTCTAATCAACAACAATGGGAAGTTTCAAGATGTAGGACTTGCATCTTGAAACAACCTCTAGATTTTAGAGAAACTAGTCTCTTCTGTGTATCAAGTGTGGGGGAAAAGAAAGATAGAGAATTAAACAGAAACGCAAATGCAAGAAATGAAATCTAACTATGGTGATGCACCTAAGTGTAATTTTGATCCTTAATCCTAAGCACAGTGAAACTATATGTAAGATTCAATTACATCAAAGAGCAAACTATGGCATGATTAATGTAATAGATAGAAACAATAGAAATAGAGGCTTGCAATTTTAGACTATCTTCATAATGATATAGGAAACATCAACTAAGGCACATAACTCTCTCTTCTCATTAATTTTCATTCATATAAAAGGCACAGTTACACAAACTTTACAACTTAATAAAATAGAATAAAGGCAAATGATGTTCTTGATCACAACTCTAGCAAGCCTAATAAACTCTTCCCCCCCCTCTATTCTTCAGAAAACTCTCCCTTTATAGCCTCAAATGACTCCCTCCATCATCACCTTTCCCACACAATTCTACTCTGCCCTTGACTCACAGGGGACAAATAGACGGTGCTTTCAATGTTTTCCAGCCCCAAAAATCTACTCGATGAACTGTTCCATCTATTGGAATTAACTCCAGTTGAGTTTCCCTCCAGATTGATCACACATTCCCAAATTTATGGCCCAATAATGAACTCTAACTGAGCTGAAAGTGCCTATATGGGATCCTCTATTCTGTTGAAATGAAAAGAACACTTAGTCAATTCCCTGAAGATCTTATTTCTTAGGAGATACTAGAGGATGACACTTGGTATTTTTTGCCTAATTTATCAAAAACATGCAACACTTTCTACTTTCCTTATATCTTGCTCAAGAATGCTCCACCTTCGACACCTATCGCAATCCACTTCTTTGATACTTAGCAATTTCAAAAAAATAAAACTCACCATATTCCTTGCCCGAGCAACCTTTAAAAAGGGGGAAAGATGTATGTGGCAATCTCCATTTGCACTTTAGCTATGCTTGTAGAAAGATTCAGGATGCTTGTTAGGCTCCTACAAATGGTGACACTTGGTGGCTTCTACAGACCTCTAAAATAAAACCTGAGACCCACCATGATCTTTATTCATCAATGAAACTTGAAGATTATCTCTTAGACATTGACATGTGGAAGCTTCTGCATCTTTTGGGAAGATACGTGGCATTTTACACTGCTCTTGCTAAGGGTATGTGGCAGCTTTCGCTTCTCCTAGAAATGGAGTAGAAAGGGGCTCAAAGAATGACACTTAGTGGCCTCCACTTAAATTTGACACTTTAAACAAAAATGAAATAACATTATACTGCCTTTCGAAAGGGTTCCTGACCCCTTTGGTTTTTTGGGACACTCCCTTGAACCGTCCGTTGAACCCAAATTGGTTAATGGGTTCAATGGTTCAACACTATGCACCATTTACACACAACCCAAGATCTTGAACCAAAATATTGAACTGAGGCACTGAACTGCCCTATTGAACCTAAGCATTGAACCAACTATCTCCTAGATGCTGACACGTGGTGACTTCCACATTCTTCTAGAAAGGTAGTTTAGAGCCCTCCACGACTGCCACTTGGCATTTTCCACCTGATCCTGATACTTAGCTTATTAAAACCTTTTGCCAAAAAAAAAGATGAAACACATGTGCTAAATAGGAACGTAGATGCCAACACATGGTGCATTCCACTGAGTTGTTGTTGGACATGTGGCACGTTCTGTGGCCCTCTTGAAAGTTATGAAAAGTGCCTTGAATGATGCCACTTGGCCTGTTCGGTAACTCAAAAAGAAACACTTGGTGGCCTCCACCTGAATTCAACACTTGGGCAAAAAATGAAACCAAAGAATAAAAAAGGAAAATGAACCCATGTTCAAATGATGCCACTTGGTAGCTTCTACTGGTCTTCGACACTTAGATAGAAAATGAATCAAAAGAAATGAGCCCATGCTTTGTTTCAAAATTTTGTCGTCATGACCAAGGTATGTGAGAACAAAATCTACATGCGCAACTAAAAATTAGAATGCAACATAGAGTGAAATTTTTACTCTACAGTTACTGGCAACCCTTAGGACTTTTGGGCCTGCTCAGAAAGAAACACATCTCCCACTCTGTCAAAATTACAAAATTCACAACTTCAACAATTTTGTCTGGTAGGTGGACCATTCATGGTCAGATAACCCTTGTTTGTTCTATAAGTCAGTGAAGGCTAAATCAACGTGAATAATATCCTTGTGCAAAAAATTTTGCAAAATTTGAACTGTAGCCTTCAACTTGAATTTGAGCTGGGAAATAGGAACCAGAATAGCTTCCACTTCTGAGACTGAAGAATCATCCCATAAGTTCTGAAAAAATGTTTGATCATTCTATTTGGCCAGCAGCAATGGTTCAATTTGGTCAACCATTAGCACCGTGATATCATCAAGAAATGGAGACGAAAGGCCAATATCAGGAAATGGAGATGAAAGGCCCAAAATGACTAGATCTTTGATATGCTGCTTCATCTCACTGATGCCTTCTTTTATGATGTCGAGGAGCTCTCTGAAACTATTGGCTATGGAATTGCAACTGAGAACCTCTTTGACTCTCTTTTCTATGACCATTTTGTTAGTGATTCTTACAGCTACCAATGTCACATCTGTTGCGTCATAGAGCTTCTGTAACAATGTTTGAGAGTCAGTGACTCTATCAGAGACTATAGCCAGAGTGTTCTACACTGAATCTCCCACCTTTTCACACAATCTCTATGCATTTAACAGGAAGGTGAGGGAAGGCCTGAGCTGTAAAATCTTTGAGGAGATTCTTTTACACATAGATTTGTAGAGCTCCTTTACCAGTTTTATCACTCTGACACTCTTTGGCCTATTAGCCAGCTCTAGTGTCAGTTGTGCCACTCTCTGTTGCTCCACTTGGAACTAGGCTTGAATGGCCATAGTATTATTCTATTTGGTTAGCAGCTTGTGCTACCATTCTGCCTTTTCCCACATCAGGGTCCCCACCACAACATTTATCTACGTGAGCTCTGCCTTCAAAGAATCATTTTGGGCCTAGACTACTTGGTGAATCTGAAGGGAAATAGTATCTTGCAACTATTTATTCAAACTTGTTATTTCATTATCTTTCTTGTTGATTTCTTTAGTCAAACTATTATAGTTTGCCTTTTCCTTGGCCAAATCGACCTCCATCTTTTGTAGCCTTCTTGACATTTTCAAGTAGTCTTCTGTGACTGCAGAAGTGGATTCGGTCAACAAATCAACTCTGTCCTAGGGCCTGAAAAGGGACATGTTAATGGCTACTGCATCCATTGAGTAATCTTCAGGTTGCATCTGCTTGACTGGCTTGATAACATTTGGGATTGCCTGGTCCTCATCAAAAATGACATATGTACCCAGACTAGTAGATTCATAGTTCCCATATGGGTCGCTATGCATCATAGCCAACAACTAGTTGTTTTCTTCTTCTTGATCATGCTTGTTCCAATCGCCTAACTCTTCAACAAAAATCCTTTCTTCCTTATTTAACATAGCATGATCTGCCTCTAATCTTGTTGTTGGTTCATTGGTGATATGGTCTTTTGACAGTGGTTCAGATAGAATTTTCATCTTCAAACTATATCTGGTTCTTAGGATGAGGTGAGACCAGTCAAGAGACATATATCCTCCTATTTTTGCTATAAAGTCTCTGGATAAACATAAACCAAAAATGGGAGGTATATCTATGACTACTACATCTTGGTTGACAATTATATTGGGACATGTGTATAACTGCAATGGGATTTTTTTAATTCTTCCTATGGTTTGTACTATTTTTCCATCTAGCTGCATAACTCCTTTTGTAAGGGGTTCATATTTTAATTTTAAAGCATCAGCTACTTACTTTGGCATCACTGTAGTACTAGATCTTGAATCTATCAATGCATTATGCAAGAGTTTCTTTCCAACTACCAGAGTCAAATAGAAAGGCTCAGGATTGGATTTACTTACTTGTGCTGCATCATTCACAAAGGCTATTTTTTGATGAGGAACTGTATCTTTGAGCTTTTCTTTTCCAGCAGGTCCTTCTTTGGTAACAGCACTTTGGGCACTGCTTGGCTTTGCAGAGCTTCTTGTAGCAGTCTCTTTTGTTCAGGAATAGCCAATATATCCCATATTGATACTTGGGTTGGATTCTTATTTAATTGATCCACTAAATTTATCGGTCCCAAAGACTGAGTTTTTTGGACATAAGGATATCTCATTTTTTCCTGAGTTTGGGCAGGAATCCCTTGATCTTGCACCGACTGAGGCCCTTCTTGTCTAATAGCAGCATTCCTTTGTCCTTGAGATGGAGGATTATTCATGATTTGACCACTTAAAATCTCAGGCTATTCCACCATTTTCCTCTTTGATCTGGTGTAATAATCAGATTGCACCACTAGTCTTTGGGAGGTAGATGCCTCGTTTAAGAAAATTGATTCTTCATCTTCAACCCATGAGAACAATGCATGTTCTGGGGCTATTTATTCCTCTTGTTGCAAGGACATTCCTTGCATTTGAGCCACTAGGACTAAATTCTACATACAAGGAGACTGGTAGGCTTGATTGTCACTGGTACAAGCAAACTGACCATCCATTCTTCTTTGCTCTGCCACCCTTTGTTGTAGATTACCCCTTGGAAAATATCTAGGTGTATGAGCATTATTGCAAGGGAAACACCAAGCATTAGTATCCTCCACATAATTATTTTTCCCTAGAACCATCTCCTTATTTGAGTTGGGAGGAATGGTCTGTGAGGGTGTGGGGACTGCAACTAATTGATTCATTGGCTGATGGTTAGTTTGTTTTAGAGGACCCTGATATTGATTTGGTTGGGATGCAAACCTATTTCCTTGATAGCTTTGATATGGAGGCTTAGGATAAGGGTTATGCTATCTCTTTATATTGATCAGCTCATTGGAAAATGTCCTTAGGATGTTCTTGATATCATCCATCTCAGATGGTCGAGCAGAGGCAGGTTCTTTCGCAGATGGATAAGTGTACCTAGACACAGGTGGGCTTATAGATTTAGGAAATTCTTGAGGTAATGGCAAGGAAATTTCTAAGAACATGGCCATGGGAGGCCTTAGAGGTAACTTTCCCACATCTATTAAGTGATTCTCAGCTCTAACCGCATATTCATAAGCCTCTGGCAAAGTGTGTCCTCCAAGTGACTGAATCATAATAGATATATCTAAATTTAAAGCTTTGAGATAAAACACTATGGCCATACCCGGTAGTGGTCTAGATGTAGTAAGGATTTTATCCCAATTCTTTTGAAATTTGGTATTGAAGTCAGTCATGTCTTCCTATGGTCCCCTTTGAATGGTGATTAACTATTGTAACAAGGAAGACTTATCACCCTTCTCTGCAAATCTTTCAAAAAACAAATCTCTGAGCTGGTCCCATGTAGATATGGTATTAGGGGTCAAAGGCCAATACCATTCTAAAGCTTTCTCCTTAAAAGAAGCTGCTAATAATCTTATGGCCACATTTTGCTGTGTGATAACATGTATGGCACAAACATCTAATACATCTTGAAGATGTTATGCAGGTGTTTTTGAGTCTTGCCCACTAAATTTGGGCAGAGCTTTTAGAGCATTCACTGGGATAGTATCCCAAATTCCTGGTGGTGTTGGGATGATTAAGGGACTACCAGTGTTCCAGCTTGCATAATTTATTGGGGGTATGGGGGCTCCCATATTTGGTATCGATACAAATTGGTTAGCTCTTCTTCTTGGACTTGTTACCAAAGGTGGTAAAAGAATACCCAAATTTGTAGCTGATTGTGATCTAGTGATTGGTCCATAGCTCTGACTCCTCATAGCTCTCTGGTTCATATGGTCTTCAAAGAAAATTTAAGACTGGTCCCACTGGGTGTGCCAAAAACTATTGATGTTTAAAATTGTGCTTGATTCTAATCAACAACAATGGGAAGTTTCAAGATGTGGGACTTATGTCTTGAAACAAACTCCATATTTTAGAGAAGTTGGTCTCTTCTGTGTATCAAGTGTGGGGAGAGAAAAAGATAGGGATTTAAATAGAAACGCAAATGCAAGAAATGAAATCTAACTATGGCGATGCGCCTGAGTGTAATTTTGATCCTTAATCCTAAGCACAGTGCAACTATATGTAAGATTCAATTACATCAAAGAGAAAACTATGGCATGATTAATGTAATAGATAGAAACAATAGAAATAGAGGCTCACAATTTTAGACTACCTTCGTAATGATATAGGAAACATCAACTAAGGCACAGAGCTCTCTCTTCCCATTAATTTTCATTCATATAAAAGGCACAGAAACATGCACAGTTACACAAACTTTACAACTTAAGAAAATATAATAAAGGTAAATGATGTTCTTGATCACAACTCTAGCAAGCCTAATAAAATCCCCCCCCCCTCTATTCTTCAAAAAACTCTCCCTTTATAGCCTCGGATGAATCCCTCCATCATCACCTTTCCCGCGCAATTCTACTCTACCCTTGACTCACATGGGACAAACAGATGGCACTTTCAATGTTTGTTGGCCCCAAAAATCTACCTGGTAAACTGTTCCATCTACTAGAATTAACTCCAGCTGAGTTTCCCTCTAGATTGATCATGCATTCCCAAATTTATGGCCCAATACTAAACTCTGAGTTGGAAGTGCCTATACGAGATCCTCTGTTATATTGAAATGAAAATAACACTTAGTCAATTCCCTGAAGATCTTATTTCTTAAGAGATATCGGAGGATGGCACTTGGCATTTTTTACCTGATTTATCAAAGACACATGGCACTTTCTGCTTTCCCTATATCCTGCTCAAGAATGCTCTACCTTCGACAACTATCGTAATCTGCTTCTTTGATACTTAGCAATTTCAAAAAAATAAAACTCACCGCATTCCATGCCTGAGCAACCTTTAAAAAGGGGGAAAGATGTACGTGGAAATCTCTACTTGATCTTTAGTATACTTATAGAGAGATTCAGGATGCATGTTAGGCTCCTACGGATGGTGACACTTGGCAGCTTCTGCAGACCTTTGAAGTAAAACATGGGACCCACCACGATCTTTATTTAGCAATGAAACTCGAAGATGATCTCTCAGACATTGACACTTAAAGGCATCTATGGCTTCTGGGAAGATACGTGGCATTTTTTGCTACTCTTGCTAAGGGTATGTGGTGGCTTTCACTTCTCCTGGGAATGGAGTAGAAAGGGGCTCAAAGAATGACACTTGGTAGCCTCTGCTTAAATTCGCCACTTTAAACAAAAATGAAATAACGCCTTACTACCTTCCAAAAGGGTGCCTGACCCCTTTGGTTTTTTGGGACACTCCCTTGAACCACCCATTGAACCCAAATTAGTTCAAGGTTTCAACAGTTCAACACTATGCACTGTTTACACACAACCCAAGATCTTGAACCAAAATATTAAATTGAGGCACTAAACTACCCTATTGAACCTAGGCATTGAACTGACTGTCTCCTGGATGCCGACACGTGGTGACTTACACATTCTTTTGGAAAGGTAGTTCAGAGCCCTCTGCGACGGCCATTTGGCATTTTTAGCCTGATCCTGATACTTAGCTTGTTGAAACCTTTTACCAAAAAAATAGATGAAATGTGGGTGCCAAAAAGGAACGCAGATGCTGACACATGGTGCATTTCACTGAGTTGTTGTTGGACACATGGCACGTTCTGTGGCCTCTTGAAAGTTATGAAAAGTGCCTCAGATGATGCCAGTTGGCCTGTTTGGTAACTCAAAAAGTGACACTTGGCGGCCTCTACCTGAATTCAACACTTGGGCAAAAAATGAAACCAAAGAATCAAAAATGGAAATGAACCCGTGTTCAGATGATGCCACTTGGTAGCTTCCACTACTCTTCAACACTTAGACAGAAAATGAATCAAAAGAAATGAGCCTGTGCTCTATTTCAAAATTCTGTCATCACGACCAAAGTACGCGAGAACAAAATCTACAGTGCGTAACTAAAAATTGAAATGCATCGTAGAGTGAAATTTTTACTCTACAGTTACATGCATAATCAAAGGCATCATCACAACTATAATCATAATCAAACCATCAATAACCATAATTAGACCACACATGATCATAAAAATCATATCCATGAATAAAAACAAAACATCATCCATAATCATCACATTCCTAAGCTACTAAGTCCACATATCATAAGCATAAAACATAAAACATCAAAACATGTCAATCATGAACCATGAACCATAAACCACATCTATATATCATCATGAACATCATATACATAATATACACCATGTCATGAAAATAAATAATACATGTAATAATGTATATATATCTCTATCTCAAATCATGTACATCATGATATATAAACACATAGGTTGTTATCAAAATCATGTACACCTATACTTATACATCACATCATATCATATCATGCCCCTAGGTCACCACTACCACTATCCCCACTTGCACTACCACTACATCTAGTGCTAGTACTCCTAAGATGCCTACCTATCCACTCACCAAAGTGGCCCACTAACCTAGAGTCACCATAGCTAGCCCACTTGCTAAAGTGGCTTTGTACTTACCCCATCAGGGCTAGTCAAGACACTATACCAAAACTATGGCCTCATCATACCTCAACTCCTCTAATATGGCCAAGTATTATGCTATAGGGATATTACTTGGTGGTCATTCTAGTGCAACTACTGCTCCTACCCTTTGTCTCAAGGTGTCCCTCTCTTGGGTCACCAAGCTTAGTGAGATCCAAACCTAATCTCTCTCACCTATAATGGTGAAAAACTAACCCTATAATTTCATAATATGGCCTTGTAATGTGGCCACCTATCCATATAACACTATAATCTATGCCTATGTAGAATATAGTGCTGCTCTTGCCTATCCTTCAAGGCCACTAGCTAGATCAACATCCATGGCCTATTGGCCCCCATCATCCCACCCAAAATATGCCATTATATAAAGGCTTGGTACCATGCCACATAGACATCAATAGAAATGACATCATCAATGCCTACTCTAATAAGTAGCTCCTCATGATCTAAGACCACCTCCTCTGGCTTTGGCTTGGGTAACAAAAACTCAACATCCTCCCTCCTATACCTCAGGAATGGATTTAGAATCCCCTACACTAGGCTTAACTACCTCTAAACTCTATCAAATGGGATGAGGTCAGTCTCACCTTCTCTCTTCCCATAGATCCATCTCTAGCTCTAAAGTGATAATGTATGATAGTTATAGAGGGCCCACCTTAAAAATTCAACATATGGCCTCCAAACCACATCTCCCACAACCAAGCCATCCAGTGCATCCTGTACCTCTTCTAGATCCTATAAGGGCATAGTCACCCCTCCATCACATGAAGCCCACTCTAAAATCCATTTAAGCATAGCCCTCTCATGGTAACCCCAATAGCCTCAGAACCCTAATGTGCTCGTATGCCCAATGATGGAGCACAAACCCCTTATCGATCCTATATTGCCTATGAGCTTGAAATGCCTAGAGCTCCCTATATCTCTAGACCAACAAAATTAGTGCCCATCCAAACACTATCCTACCAAGCAACATATTCACTAACACTCCTAACAACAGATAAATAAACTACCCACTGATCAAATTAGGTAATGCATAATAGGACATTACCATCATCATCATAGTCATCAAAAGCCTCTCATCTATAACCCTCTAGGATAATGAACCATAACCAAAACAACCAGCATGATACCTAACAAGGGCTTGATACTCATCGTACAGGTACTCCATCTACTTGTCCCTCTCCTCACTCTCAATATGGTAAATTAGATCCCCCTAAATAGGGTGTCATGTGATCCAATGAACATCCTATAGTAGGATTTTCATCTCTCTTATCGATAAGAGGAAGGTGTTCTTGGCCAGATCCCATCTCTTGATGAGGGCCATGATCATCATTGTATCTCATGACAAGTGCTAATAATATCTCATAGCTTTGAGACTAACCTCCTCCATGTGTGTCCATTCATCCCCGATCATTCCTCCATGGATCTCCATAAAGATACAAGGAATATGATCCCTCATCTGGATTTGATCTCATGCTTGTGAAAAATAAAAGTTCTCATGCACACTTAGTTTTCCACTACCATTGTTCATTTTTATTTACTTCTTCATTATACCCAAATCCACCTCTTTATTAACCTAAACCCACTTAAATCAACATATTATAATATTAACACCACAACCATTACCTCTATATCATTACTTATAGCACTTGAAAGAGACCCTCACCCACAAACATTTCAACACCTACCCTAACCCATGAAACCAAACATATAACTCTTTTATCAAAAAACATCTATTCTAACCTATAAAAATTTTAACACCTTCCCTAAACCTATCAAACCAACAACCATTTAATCACATGTTATCCTATCCTACACTTGGAATTTCAACCCTTTAAAACATTTTTCCAATATCATTTTTTAAAACAAACCTTCCCCAATCACTCAACCGTCGATGATCACTATGACCGCTGATGGCCAAGTGACCCTTTTGCTTCGGTAGTTGACCATCGATAGTCGAGTCTAACCTTCGATGGTGTTAATAATTTAAAAACTTTAAATTAGATTTAATATGACCATAAATTAGATCTAAATTGTGCACATAACATAGATCTATCATGGTTCACCCAATGTGGGCTACATCGACCAGGAAAGTCCTAAAAAAAACTGTAATCAACAAACAAGATTACAATGAAATCTCACAAAGATAGAATATCTCATGTAGAAAATGTTGCATTAATGAAAAGGTTCAATTTCACTTGCACTTGCATAATACTATATCTCACAAGCTACTATACCACACTCTACAATAAACACTTGCACTTTACAAAAATATTTGCACTTTGACTCTGATCCTCAAAGCCACACCTTACAAATAAACCATCAACCTCTAAATTTCACATCACACCTGTACATATAAAAAACCAAGGAAAAATCCACCAAATGAGGTGAAACATGCCATGTTTATCCAAGATAAGCATCATCCACTAAAAGACACCTCAATTCCACCTAAGCAAGCTTATCCAAAAGCTCCATCAAGAAGGAACATGCCAAGTCTATCTCTCTTCCTTCAAAGGACACATTTTCTAAGGACATGTGATCACAACCAACTCTTTCAAATAAGGAAGGCATTCCATTTTCCAATAAAAAACTAACTCCCTAAGATCAAGGAAGTCAACATGGAAAATTGGCATCTAACAACTAACTCCACAAAATATGAAAACATAGAAATTAGAAATACAAATAATATTCCACTCACATGTGGATCAAGATTCCTCAAAAGGTGGAGTATGGAAAACTATTCTCCCCACATTTGTCAATCTCTCTAGGCCTTAAAAATATATCCCTATGGTCATGTGATAGCCCCAAAGGGCTCCACACTCAATAAATAGTCGGGTCAAACTGATGATAGTCACTGTGTGTGACCACCAGCTATAAACCACCTAACCCTACCTTCCTAAAAACCCAGAAAAATAACAAAATTCAATAAAAATGTTACCTAATTCTATCCTATACCCTACCCCCAACTGAAATATTCTTTCAATTTTAAATTTCATCAACTGATTTTTCCAATCCCAAACAAAACCTACATCTAGGTCAAACCCCCAAAACCTTATCGAAAATATCCAAATACATTAATTTATTATTTTAAAACACCACTTACCTCATTCCTCAATCATTTTCATAGACAAAGCCCATATCATGCTATTCAGATGTACTTGTGTCCACTTTGAATCCTCTATCCTAGTAGATCACCTCAATACATGCCTCCAACCAATTAACAATCACCAAATCAATAAAATGCTCAATCAACCCTCTCACACAAAATTCCAAATCACCAAAACACATGAAAAGAATAAAATTCAAATTACAAAAAGTGAAAATGAATTTTCATTTTTTATTTTTATGTTTTATGGTATTAGGGTTTCCCCCTAACTATCGACGGTCAAGATAACTATCGATGGTCAATTTTGGAACCCCTGACCATCAATGGTTAGGAAACCTCCCTTTCCAACATTTTCTTTTTTCAAGCGCCCATACTTATGTGCCAAATTTTTGGATATTACCTTCTCCTCCAAACCAAAACCAACCTATGGGAGATTACTCTTCTCTATCCAACCATTAGACCATGTCTACCTTGATGTTGGCCATTTTTGGCCTGAACTATCACATTTTTATGAGGATCTTGCCTTGGTCCTTTTTAACTCCACTGACCAACCTTACCATGTTAAAAATTTTAATTTACACCACCTCATGTACAACTAGACCATTTGTGTTTTTCAAAAGAGCACTTCCTACCTTAGATACCTATGAAAACACCAACCCTGTTTAGGAGATTTGATAGGAATGAACCAATCAGCTATGCCTAATGCTATAGCCCTGTTACCTCATCACCAGTCCTTTTAGAACTGACCTTATTTTTATAAAAATTGGTAACCTTAGTTTGTGTGTGATCTTAGCTATCACACTTAGTCATATTTTGTGTACATGTTTTGTGGTTTAAATGCCCAACCACCCTTTTATCACCAGCCTCATGACTCACCATACACTGCTTATCAAACCCTTAATCAATTTCAGCTTCACCTCATTCACTCCTATTTTGAGGGGGAACACCTACTCCCATACTCAGAGCAATTAGACCTTTGACCAAGCAATTCATTTTTGTTTTGTAGATTGATAATTCAAAGATGCATAACAAAAAAGGGAAAAAATGTAGACACTAGAAAACCATACATGATGGTTTTAGACATCAAAATTCTTTAGGACCACCTAACCCTTCTCTACCCACTAACCAACTCATCAAACTCTGAGTCAAGTTATCTACTAAGCTAACTAAACTCATGAAATTACTAATTAAGCCTTCATCTAACCCTTTTTTGACCCACATTGAACCCTTTTCCTTTGAAAACTTGATCATCGATGGTCAACTTGATTATTTATGGTTAGGTTGACCATCAATAGTCAGGTCATCCTCAATTTTACATAAATACCAGCTATGTGCAAGATAATACAACATAATTAGATATGTCTACCTTGCCCATTGCTAACGAAGTCTCAAGTGTCAAAATCAGTAGGACAACATTCTACGGAACCTTATATCCTCCATCTTTCTTTGCCTATAAAATGAGGGGAGTAGGAGTTGAGATCGATCATCACAAACATTCTTGCACACATGTATTCAAGTTTCCTAGTGAGTCTTCTTTCAACAATTTATCAATAAAAAGAGAAATCTAAACCTTTGCTGAAATTACTTTCGAGACAAAATACTATTACTTTGTTATAATTGCTATAGCCATCAACCATTTAGAAAGGAACATGTATATTTATACCTTTGTCTTATTAATTTGGTTTCTGACCTCTCTTCCCCATTAAACCTTTTTTGAATCTTTGTTTCTAACTATCAGACCCTTATTTTATCACTAAGACATTCTACAAACTCTTTTTCTAAAACTTTTAGAAATCCATAAGTAACCACCAATAGTCAACACAACTGCCGATGATCACCTTTAATTGTTGATGGTTACCTAACCATCGACGAATAGCCTAACCATCAACAATCAGCCTAATCATTGATAGTCACTATGTCATGAAATAACAAGTTATTCCTACCCCTTATCCCCAACCAAATCTAACTTTTTGTGTCCTTGCCTATTCATAAACCCCTACCTAATTTTATGAACCTGACGTAATCTATTTTAGCATTAGTATTGACCCATTATTACTATATTTAGTTATTTTCTCTAACAAATGTTCACTTATTTTTGTATTTCATTTTAGTTTATTTCTATTATTTGATGCAAGTATCTTACTTTTATCTCTTTTAACTTAATTGTTAGCAAAGAGTGGATTGATAGCCTCCTAGCAAGCTCATGTTTATTGGATCTAGCTCACACTATGAAATCCACCTAGCTATCTTGATAATAACCCCTTTTGTTAGTTATTTCTTATCTACATGTCATCCTTCCAAGATAAAGAAGAGCTCTCCACACTCATCTGGATTACACACACATCAACAACCAAGTTCTTCTACCACACCCTTATTACTAGTTTCTTATCTTCTTCCTTAACTAATAAATGAACAACAATTAAGAAAAACACCTTCAAAAATTGTTGAGCCTTATGAAACATTCATTATAGATCCCCTTAGGCTCATCTATTGATAAGTAGGAGGTATTTTCCACAATGAGTCAAATTATGATATTGCTATTAGGATTCAACTATGTAGTTTTTCAAATCAAACTCATTGATCCATGTTTCATGAGTAGTGGTTCACACAAACCCATCTCTCATGAGAATGAATGGTCCACTTAGCACTCATTGCATCTAGGTGATGCTCATAAGGGTGAAGCATTGGGCATTCTCAAGAGGTCACCCATCCCAGTACTACTCCAACTCAAGTGTGCTTAACCATTGAGTTTCTTCCAAGGTTAAGCCCACTTAGCTTGCTACCCTATTTGTAAAACCTTTAACAAGTGTTTTGAATTATTAAACATTCATTATAAAGCCCCTTAAGCTCATCAATTGATAATTAGAAAGTATTTTCCATAGCGAGTCAAATTATGATATTGCTATCAAGATTCAATAGTGTAGTTTTTTGAATCAAACACATTGAACCATGTTTCATGAGTATTGGTTCACATGAATCCATCTCTCATGAGAATTAATGGTCCACTTATCACTCATTCCATCTAGGTGATGCTCATAGGGTTGAAGCATTGGGCCTTCTCAGGAGGTCACCCATCCCAGTACTACTCCAACTCAAGCAAGCTTAACCATAGAGTTTCCTCCAAGGTTAAGCCCAGTTAGCTTGCTATCCCATTTTCAAAACCTTCAAAAAATGCTGTGCCTTATGAAACATTTATTATATATCCCCTTTAGGTCATCAATTGATAAGTAGGAGGTATTTTCCATAGTGAGTTAAATTATGATATTGTTATCATGATTCAATTGTGTAGTTTTTTTAATCAAACTCATTTATCCATGTTTCATGAGTAGTGGTTCACACAAACCCATATCTCATGACACTTAACACTGAGTGGTTCACATGAATTCATAGATAATATGTTTTTATATTCACTATTTTATTTAAAGGGCTTCTAACATGCTTATGGTTGTTATTACAGTATCTACATTGAAAATGGTTGATTCTCATGTTTATCTAGTTGTGTGTTTTCTATGTTTGAGATTTAGGATTTTACATGTTAGTTTAGTTAACATACCTCGTGTGCTTATGTTACCTTAGCATGTGCTTTGAAATTTGTGAGTATTGATGTTGTCTATGGGATATATATGTGAATATTTTAGAAATGATAGTGTCTTGCTTATTAATGCATAACTTATAAAAGAAAGGGAACTTAATTGTTTTGTTAGTTGATTTTTAACTTTAAATAGTTTGCTTAGTGTGGTTAATATTATTAGAATGGTCATCATGATTAGTAAAAGTGATAATGGTTATTGGAGTTTTAATGTTTAAAGGATTCAATGGAAGTCATTGTTAACATGTATAAGGTTTAATTATTACTTTTGTTTATAATACTAAAAAAAAATATAATTATAAGGTAAAGTTCTCAAATTAAGATAAATTAGTATTGACTTGGGCTATTTGAGAATCATACAAAACAAACACTATAGTTTTGAGTTGTATGGACTCTTTTCATTGAGCTCACTTTCATTTTGGTTGAGGAATTGTGGAGGTTTGTTATTATGCAGGAGAATATAGTAGAAAGAGGAGATGTCTAGGGGTAGACAACAAAGATAAAATAGGAGAAAGGAGGACGATTGGATAAATATTTAAGAAGGGCAATTGGAATTTGGAAACGCTGTGACTCCTTTATCAGGTTGGTCTATTGATTAAATTCATATTATTTACATATGAGTTAAATCAAAGAAAATTTTAAGGGGTTATAGTTTTTAGTGTTTTGAAATCTATTAAACCAGGGTATGTGTTTGGTAATGCAGATGGCTCATCCATCCATATAACCATGTATATGACTCAATGAACCCTAGTTTCAATTATGAACTCTAAATTAGATTACCATAATTAATTTGTTGATTAAAGTATATGATTTCATAAACCCTAGTTCGAATGACTTTGGATATGAAGTCTTTGCCATAATATATAAAATAATAATGTTTTTAATGAATAAATTCTATGTATTTATTGGGATGAATAAAAATCATAGGAAAATTTCAAAGGGCATTATTATTTTGTTAGTTGAATATATTCATTTTGATCCTATGTGGCTTGGCTATGCTTAATATATTAAATTAGGTATTGAACCATTTAGTTCAAAATGTAATATACATACTCGGATGATGGCACAATTGGGTTTGAAGAGTTAAACTCATTCCTTTAAAAACTGGTTATAAGTCATTCCTTGTATTTATACCCAGGCATTAGGCTTGCTCTAATGTTTTAAATCGGGTCAATATTAAAATGGGTAAAACCAGACTTGGGCACGGTTTTATGTATAGGCTTGAGGGTATCTATTCTATAAATTTTACCAGGTCTAGCTTGTAATGATGGATAAGAATTTAAACCCTAATATTTTGTTCGAGTCTCTAAGTAATTTTGTTACAAGCAATAGAACTAACATACATCAATAATCCTAACAGTCTAATCACTTCAGTACAACTTGAACTGTAATGTAATCTGAAACTTGACATCTTCTTCCAAGAATAATGACTATAGCAATTGAAGTAGAGTAAGCAACTCGTTCAAATCAATCCAAATGTTCTACAAAGACTAAATTCAAGCAATAAAAAAACACTGCTATCAGTACCCAGCTTCTATGAAGAGTAGATGGATACAAACAAATACAACATCAAACAACATTAAACCTCTGATCAATTATTTTATGAAAAATATCAATATACAAAACACAAAATATGCTTTTTATCATAAGCACCTCGTGGTGAAATCTCACACAGGTAGTTTCTTTAGGACAGTGTTAATAAAGGTCTTGAGCATTCTAATATACTTCCATTATCTAAAAATTTGAAACAAAAGAATGAAATAGATTTAAAAGGAAATGGCAAAAACTTAAAGAATCTTCTGGTAACCTATAGATAACATAAATAATGAAAGAAAATAAGTCGCTCTACAACATCTTGAGGTTCAAAAATGAAACAGCGAGAAATCTTCTCATCGAGCTTTAGTGGCATTGTGGATTCTAATCAAATTTTGGCATTATTCCCATCAACATCTTTAAGACTTTGACTCACATTCTTCAACCCTTTTTACCACTTCCTTCACGGTAGGTCTTTGATCTGGGTATTGTATGACACAATCCATTTCCACCTGTAATAACTGAACCATGTCCTCTTCAAAATTGTGATTCCTAAGGAGTTCTATGTCAAGCACTTTTACAGTCCACTCCTCGCAAATCACTGACTGCACCCAACAAGAACCTCATTGACAGATCTAGAACCTCCGAAAGCAAGACACCAAAACTGTAAACATCAGTCTTCTATGAAATATTCTGAGCATTGGTAACTTCTGAAGATGACCAGCATCGATAAGGGCGATCTTAGAGGAGACAATGCCCCACTTCCTCCCGGCCGCCCTGAGGAGTAAAACCGTTACGGATGAGGGAAAGTAATAGTCAGAATAGGAGAGCAAAGATTTTACAAAAGACAACTAGAAAATACTATTTTTTTTAATAATGGGAAAACTGATAGGTAAACTTATATTGTCCCCATTTATTGGATGTTGTTTATTGTTTATGATATTAGCAATTTAAATTTGGTAATAACATTTCTAAAAATTTCATCAATTAATTTTTTTTAAATTTTTTTATCGATCAAAATATAATTAAATAGTCTTTTAATAAATTTTATTAAAAATATATTATTTAATTATTAAAAAATTTTAAAATTTTCAAATACTTTTAATTAATAGATAATATAAGTTACTATCAATCTTATAGTAATTTATTAAATATTAAAAATTTCTAAAAATCTAAACTATAATTATAGATTATTATGCACACAATACTATTTAACACAAATATTATAGAATTTAATAATTATTATTCAAAAATAATTGTTCTTGAATTTGTACATAACTATCATATAACACTTGTTTTAATTTTTTGGAGTTGAAGAAATTAGTGTGTTAGCATGTAGAGATAAATCATTCTAATCTTTATTTACTCTATTTAACCATAATGTATATTTAGCTTTTGAAGTAGAGATTAGTTGTAGAGATGATGTGGCATGCATGGTATGGGTATTATAACGAAGTTTTCTCTCTTTTGTAATGTGATCCCAAAATTTCCACTCATATCTAACATTTTTGGATTATGTGTATTTAGAAGACACCAATCAAAGCATTGAATGAGAGAGGTCACTCCTATGTGAACCATTCGATTAGTCAAAGGTAACCCTGGACACATTCTCCTACCAGATTCGAATAGAATGCATTCAAAAAAAATTCCATTATATTTTACCTCTGCGTCCAAAAATCTCTTTGGGAAGAATCTTTTAGGATCCTTCCATGCTAGTGGGTCCCTTCCAATTGCCCAAGCATTCACATACAATTGGGTGTCAAGGTATAAAATATCCATCTATTTCACAAGAAATTTGAGCTTTGTGGGGGATTAGAAAGGGTCGTAGAGGATGGAAACACCAAGTTTCTTTGACCATTGTATGAAGATAATTAAGTTTTTCAATCTCTTTCTTGGTAGTTATATTTTTACTATAGTTAAGATTTTACTATAATAAAATAAATAGTTAAAATAAAAACCCTACAAAAAGAATCATAATTGTGAAAATTACACTAAGTAAATATTTTTATAAGTAAATTCCAAATATTTAAGAATATAGGAAATAGATTAACACATTCGTATAACATCTAATTTATTATCTAGCTTGGCCAAGATCTAAATTTTAAAGTATATAGAGAAAATATAAAATTCAATTTTATTGTAAATTTTGAGAATAATTTTTTTATAAAATATACACACAAACCATTTAAATTTATTTTCACTATATTAATTTATGTTTAGAAATACAAAAAATCAAATAAAAGGTCACACCAAATAACTAAAACGAAAAATATAAAATTTTAAACATACCATATTTACCACTTAAGTGATTTAAAAATAACTATAATAATAATTTAGTTTACATAAAAACTTTAAAGCTTTTCACCCAACATTACAAAATAGATGAAAATATAACCTTTACAAGTATTAAGATAGGGTCCCTAATTTTATACAACAAGAACATTAAAATTTTTCAACCAATTTTAAATATAATAGATTCTTAACCCATAACCTTAATAAAACTTATGAAACTTATTATTCTATCAAGGTCAAGTTTTCCTTTTAAAGACATCTTCTCTTAGAGGCCCACCTCATTAAAGAAGATGTTTAACTAAATCTCCAATAAATTATAAAAATAAATGAATAAAAATCTATTAATTAAATAATTATTTTAAAATTGATGAAGATAATAAAATGTCAAAATTGTTATATTATAAAAATATTGAAAATGATATATTTATATTAAAATGATTTTTTTTATTTTTTATAAAATTAAAAAAAAAGTATTTAAAATATATATATATATATATATATATATATATATATATATATATATATATATATTATATATATATATATATATATATATTTAAAAAATAAAACACTTTTAAAAAAAATAAATTAAAATTTGCTATCTAACTCAAATTTAGTAAATTTCTCCCCGGTCTCTGTTTTGATCTCCAATAAAATATCAAGGAAATCTCTCCTCTCGTTTATGCCACCCTGCAGCCGCTCCTCTATGTACTCGTCAAACAAACAAAACATAAAACTCAAATGTTTGGTTGTCTTGCGCTTCACGCTCTGCGGCTCCAAAAACCTTTGAAAAGGGAGAAAGTGTGCCACATTTGGTATCCCGGCAACCACCATTATTTTAGTGATGGTATTCTTAATCTTCTATGATTTTAGAACAAATTCATAGAAAATATGATTTAACATTTGGCATCAAGATCCCGGTGTGGCCGATGTCCATGCCAGACGCCTACAACGAATCTTTTATTTTCCATAAAGACGGTGAAAGTTGAAAATCTTTTAGAGTGATAAATGAGAATCTTTTTTCCAAAGTAGATTTTTTCCAACGATATTTCCCAATGTAGAGTAAAATCAACTGAGAAACGTGTCGTGTCTAGATGAATAATTCATTTCAAAGTATTAATACTGGAAGATTGATGTGAAACAACAGCTCATGTTTGTCCATGTTTTTCGTTCATTTTTATTTTTACTTTCATAAAGACGGTGAAAGTTGGTCACCAACACCCAAGTGACACGAGAGAATCTTTTTTCCAAAGATATTTCTCAATGGTGAGTATATAGCAGAGGCAGAAACAAACTGACGGCTTTGAATATTTCAAATAAACCTATCGTGTCTTACGAATACTTTGACCATTTTGAGAGTAAGTTTGAATTTTACGGCAGATGGGAGCTCGCACCATCTACACCCACTTTCACGCATCACGCATCACGCATCACATTCAAATTTAACATCTACACTTCCAAAGTGTATGTTCCTGTCAAAATATATGCATAATAAAAAAAGTGTAACATAAAACAGAAGTAGTGATGTGGTTTCAGTATCTCTCGTTAAGAAGAATATTTACAGTTGTATAAAAATAAAAAATATATTTTGAAAATTTGATGAAGTGTAGACAAGCTAAGTTTAGAGTATATTGTATTTAAATTATCGTTTTAAACAATTCAACCATTTAAAGGACTCACCTGTACATTAAAACTAACGATAAGTAGAAAAGACTATTAGTAAACTTTGATACTATTTTTTAATTTCAAAACAAAGGTACAATTAAACATTATTTTTCAACTTAATACTATTTTTTATTAAGTGAATACATGTTACTCATTCATCATATCCACACTTAAAGATTTTCTCCTTGTTTTATATTTCTATCAAACCTTTTAGCTAAATTTGTCCCCTTCACTTATTTTAGACAAAAATGTTTTATAAAATATATATTTATAAAATATTATAAGATTTATCATTGTAGGTTGTTTCAAAAATTCGCAGCTCTTTATTAATTAGGGAGATGGAGGAGTAGCAACTCTATTTGTCCATGTATATATTTCATATTTCCCCATATGGAATAAATGAATGAGTGGGTAGGATACCATAAAAATATAATGCTCAAGGTTAATATAACTTTTATCTTTCTTATTTCATATTTTATATTCTCAACTTGTGTAAATTGTTTGCTTCATCGATATCTAATGAGCTACATCATTATTAATTTTCTAAAATAAAGATAATATCGTGTTGTAGAAGTTCAAATATCATATTTTCACACCAAAAATATTATAATAAATGGATGCGTTATACTATCTTTTATATTATTCATATGAACATCAAGTACTAAAGCCACATCATAACATTTACAGTTCCATTATTAAGATGTTCATTGGGTCTTCAGTGTCTTACCACTACACTACCATCTCATGAATAAAATTAAAGAAAATCTTGTTTGTAATATAATATATGAAATGTAGTCCAATATGAATGGTGTCAAAATTAATTATGACATATCTTTTCTAGAGATTATTTATAATGTTATAAGGAGAGGTATAACCTAAATATATTATACATAAGGGGTGGGAGAGGCAAGTGTAATCTTGTTGTTGAGTTAATATGTTATAAAGAGTTCAAACTTAAATTTGACACCCTTTTGAATTTTATAGGAAAGTTTTTCTTGATACTTAGAAAAGGTGATAAAAAATTTGCAATATAGATAGATATCAAGTAGTAAAAAAATTTATGGCATATATTTTATGTTGAATATTTCTATTTTTATGTGGAGAGGTGTAACCTACATTGATATACAAGGAGGTGGGAGAAGCCACTATAATATTGTTATTGAGTGAATATGTCAAGAAAATTGTTGGATTTAAATTTCACATTATGTTGATCATTGTAGGATATATTTTCTTCTTACTTGGAGAAGGTGATCAAAATATTATAATATGTTGGATACACATTTAAATTTGTAGGCATCTTTCAAAATATTTTCTGAGCTTAATGCATCAATAGAGATAGATTGAACCCACCTATGACTAATCAATAATAAATATGTGAATACAATGATAAATTTGCTAATCAACATAAAAACCTTCAATAGATAGAATCATATAACTAGTCAAAGATAGTTGCCTCAAGAGACACACACACACACACACACACACACACACACACACACACACACACACACACACACACACACACACACACACACACACACACACACACACACACACAATTTGTTATTATATATGTTGAAAACATCAAATTTGACACACATTGGCATACTTGGACATTAGGTATGCATTTGAAACTTGTGCGCACTTTCCCTCTATCCATCCACCCTTTGTTTTCTTGGTCAAATCTATTTTACAGATACAACTATTTAGGATTAGCATAATCTATACAAGATTATTCCATAATCATAATTAGATATTCTCCATATCTTAGACCAATAACTGCTACATAGTTGTGGTTACCAATAATGTTTATCTATGCCAAAAATGTAATGCATCACTTAGTGACTATTTTTCAAATTCAAAAGTCTTGATAAAAAAATTTAAACTAAACATGTTTCATGGCTCAGTCATAGTTGGAAATGATAAAGAGTAAGCTATATATACAAGTGAATCCTAAGGTTATCACTCACTTTCTCACAACTTGATCACTTGGGAATTAATTGATAAGTAATTGAGAACTCTATGAGCACTATTTTGAGACATTATCACAAACACTTTAAAATATGAAAACCCCTCAACTGAGAAGCCCTTGATCTAAGTTTGAATACACATGAAAGTATAATTTTTATGGTCCCATGTCTCGAAAACCAAACATTACATTACATTTTATTCTAGATTGATCATGATTGTGCAAGAACATGTAAGTGGAATAACTATGTGTGGTTTGATCCCTCTTCAAAGTATTATAATGTATATGATGCTTATCTATTAAGTATGAAGTGATTGGTGTTATCCAACCTAAAATATTATCTTTTTTTCCAAGGGTCATCATTTGGTCAAAAACACAAGTTTCATTTGACAGAATGTGAATAAAATATAGATCAACACATAGGACCAAAGGTGAGCACACATATAAGAATAATCTAGAGACACAAACTTAGGGGTCAAAGGAGTCACATACTTACACAACATATATGTAAAATATCAACAAATTCAAGATAGTACTGGATACCACAAGTATCATAATTTTATTGGTAGCATCTGGGTAGGGTTTGAGTTTTTTTTAATGATCTAAGTAGAGAAATAACATATTCTGAGCATTTTCAAAACTAGTGATGACTATTGTGAGTGATATAATGTTAAAAAAGCTAAGTACATTTGTTCCCTCTAACTTTTTTAATTTCAAATATTTTTTGAATGTAATATCTATCTATTGCTTTTTCAATTTATATTTGTATATTATTGCTACATTTTATACAGTATGAATTTGTACTAGTTTTACACTATTTTAAGACACCTAATTCAAAATGAGTAAAATGCCTTTGTGATCCTGATCATTCATTTGAGTATAAAAAAATATTCTACATTAGGCTTCCACTTACACTTGACACATTTAATATTTCATTATTTGGCCATTGTAATCGTGGGTTTAAAATGTTTATATCTACTATTGGTAGGAATGGTGGGGATAATTGTGTATTTTATTTATCAATTATATCATATATTCATATTTAAGACAAGGACATGTTATGAATCAAAATGTAATAAAACTAAATATGATATTTCATACAAATAAATATTAGATCTCCTTAGTAACACACATTTCCTAAATATTGAATATGAGATGTTCTTAGTTACTACTCAAAGGGAAAGGGCATGTATGTCTCCTTTCATTCCTCCTTCTTTAAGACTTCGTGGTACCAATATTCAACATTCGTTTACTCTTATTCACCCTAGGATTATATTGGATATGAAGTTTTATGATATAAAAATATGAAAAAATAGGATATATAATCATGTAGGTAAAAATGGAGACAGTCAAAATATCCCTCCTAATCTTCCTTCCTCACCTAAGGTACCAGTTAATGTAATTAGATATTATGATTTCATAGTTTAAATTAAGAATAATCATACGAAACTCTACATATTAGAGATTCTAAAGAGATTCACTATGTATAAGGACATTCTTAATGCTTCACTACTGACATGTCCTTACCCAATAATGCAAGACCAACTTATTTTGCATCCATTACTAATATGTTAAAAGATAGTGAAGATAAAATTTATTTTGAGAAAGAAGATTTAACTACTCAACATAATCTTAAAAAAAATCCTGCATTTAATCCAAGTTATCCATTGCATCCATTGTTAATACATTAAATGAGTTCAAACTATTGCAATTAGATGTAGAATTATCTTCATTATCACCCTTAGACATTCCCACTATCAAATAATTTCTTCCAAAATTTAAGTCCCTTTAAATATAACTTAAATGTTGGTGGTAAAAATAAGAATGGGCCTCTTAGTGTCTTTACTTATACCTTTTATTTGATAAAGGATGCCTTAGGTGACCAATTTCAATGGCCTAGTTTTGAGCTATTTTATGAAAAACTTACTAGAGACCAAACCAAGTTGATGTCCTTGGATGTCATTCCTAGATCTAATGATGAACTTATTTATAGTTCTTATAAAGGAAAACCAAAGCCAAAATCAAATCATGTACCCTAAAACATGCCTATAAAATCTATCTCTTCTTAGTCTTCTAAGCCTTATGAGTATTTTAAGACCTCTAAGTCTTCTAAGCCCAAATGACAATCCATAAAAAATAAAACATATAGTACTTGTGACTTTTATGGAGGGACTAATCATTCTGAGATTAAATGTTTTAAGAAGATGGAAGATTTAAAAGCAACAATAAAACAACACAAAATATATGTTCCCTATCCTTATTATGTGTTTAACCCTAAAATTTGATTTGGATTGGGATTAAATAGATTATTAAAGGGATATGTAGAAATGAAATGGTAAAAGGGTGATAATAAGATATATAATAGGCCAATTATATTCTAAACTTTGATATAAACATATAATGAATTTATCATGCCGAGATGGTCTGAATATGGAAAGTAAAACTATGCTAGATATAGAAATCACATAGAAGTAAAGTACTTATCTTGTTCTTCTGTTAATGAAATTTTGGATCTATAACAGGTCAAAAAAAGGTAGGAAGGATATTATATAACAATCATCACATTCCAGATTTGATGCTTCTAGCTCTCTAGATAGTAACATCAGCTTCGGATGGTTATGTCAATGTTACTCTCTAATTTAGATGTTAGTGTTATATATAGAATATATATTAAAACAAGATGAAGCCACCTAGATGATTTTAGTTTTATATTTACCTTTTATTTCACACATTCAAATTTGAGTAATGAATGATTACTCCTTGTAAAATGGGAAAACCCTATAGTTTCAACTTTAATGTGACATTGTGAAAAAATGGGTTATTGGGCATATGGTGTTGAGCTGACCCCAATGATCCCACTATCAATAAATACTACCTACATAGCCAATACTCTAAAGAGGGCCTCAGAGTGATGTATTTCTACCATAAATTTTGGATTGTGTGTGCATCATATAATATGTGGAAATTAAGTACAACAATGACCTAGCTTGTAACTTGGAAATTGTGGATCTTGGGTTACTCCTTTAGTAATTCATTAATATAGGTGTGTATTCTCTATGACTAGTATGAAAATATGAATAAATAAGGAAGATTTATTTAAATGAATGATCTTTGAATGCTATTTTATCAAAATGCTACGTGTTTCTTAGGTGTTGCTAAGTGAGGAATGCATGAGGATTGATAATATTTTTATATCAATCCCTTAGGAGTAATAATTCACATTAAATCAATTAGGCTAACCATTAGGATACATTTAATTTGTAAATTGGATGACTTTACATCACTAGACTCTTACAATGAGACATGATAGTAACATCAACACCATTGTCTAATGCAGACATTAATGTCCATGAAGAAGGAGAGAAGGTACAAGTTTAGAACATGTAAATATGTAGGATAAATACATTCTAAGCATTATAAGCAAGATAAAATACCTAGGTTATCGACACAAGATTAGTTAGACAAAGAGATAGGCCAAGGGGCATAGGATAAATTAGATGTGAGTCTTGGAAAAGTGAAAAAGGTAGATAACTGAGAGGAATAGACAAGTTTTGAATTTTCCCAGTGTACAAGACTGAGGTGTTATATAATCTCAAAATATAATCTAAATCCCCCCTTTAATCTAGTAATGAAATTACTATTTTAAAGGAAAGGAATGTATACCTAAGTATGTATGCATACATTGCTTTTTCATGTGCCCAACTTGAGTGCTTTGCTAGTGACTTGCCTGCAATGAAAAGAATATTACAACATAAAATTAGTTCATGTATTTGGGTTGAAATTACTTAAAATAGATTTAAATTTAAATAATAAGTTTTAAGAGTACACCTATGTTTAAATGTAACTGCCTTACCTATTTGGAATTTATTTTGAAATATATGTATCATTGTAAGGCTCTAAAACTGAGGTTAGGAAAAATAAAGGTAAATATTTAAAATTCATATATCCAAGGAGATGAATATATAGATACAAAGAGATATTATAAGGCACGTGCCCTCAACTTTAAAGCAAAAATTAGTTTTCACCTAGTAGTTGAGATTAGTTCGACCATACAACCTAATGATGCTTATAACCTAGTGAATATGGATGATTAATTACAACATAAAAACTTGGAAAGATTTAGTGCTTTGATCACTTCAATCATACTAAAGAGGTGAACCAACTACTTCAATAGATTATCTCGATAAAAGTCTATGAGGTATCATTAAGAAAAAAGTTCATGATATGGTAAAAGTCCATAAAATAGTTTTAAAATTTGAAAATGATTTGGATTTTGTAAAATTGGGTACATATTTCATAACATATACACCTTAGATATTCCTCATGTTGAAACTATGTATAACATAAATACCATTGTATAAAATTCTGCCACAATTGTGAATCTGAATCATATAACTATATGTTTTGGCCAATTTAGTAAAATGTGTGAGTGCAATGGGATGATATGACCCAATCACCCCCATGATGACTAATCAATGCCTGCATATCTAATACTTTGAATAACTAAATGAATCCTAAACAATTCACCAACTTATAGTGCTTTGTGTAAATATGCCCCTTTAGATACATGAATGCATCTAGAGATGGATTGAATAATTGATAATGCTTTGTTTTGACTTGGATAAAAGAGGATTTTAATGTAGTTAAGGACTACTTCAAATAATTTGAATCAAATTTGGTTATAACAATGAATCTTTTCCCAGTGTGCATTAGTGTACATGTTACTCAATATTGAAATTAAAAATTAATAGAATATGTGACCTAGATGTGCATTTATAGTAACTCGAAAGGGTAAAACATCACACTATTATCCTAAAAATATAAACCAACCTATGAATTAGGGTCTCAATTTTGAAAAAAGACTATTGATTCGATGAAAGACATGATCAACCCATAAAGGTTAAAAATAACTACCATTATTGACCCATAATAGCCAATCTTATCTTGAAATGAAACATGTGAATCTTAGAATATATAATGTCTTTAGATATGCATAAAACATTTTCCTTACATTTTAGAACATTTTTGTAAGCATAAGATAGAAACTTAGAAAGGAATAGGTCCCTATAGGTTCTTAAAATAGAGTGATGTGGTGAAATAGGTCCAAACTAAGTGCTTAAGTAAATTAAACTGAAAGTGCATCAAAATTGACATTATCATGTATTCATGGAAAAAATGATTGACTAGAGTATGGATAGAAAATATTTGTTTCAGATGTTATTGGAATATTAAAAAAAATTATTATTATTTAAAACTTTATTTTTCATTGCCTTCATTTTTTTGTAATTAAATTTTAAGTGTGTCCCACTAGGTGGCAAAATTTTTTTTTTTTTTTAAATTCAAAAATAAATTGTAAAAAATAGTCAATGATTTTTTTAATTTTATTTTTTTAAATTGTATTATTATTACATCTTTATATATATAATCTGAAACACATTTGCTTGATTAATATCATTGAACAAACTCAAGATATTTTATGGAGAGATTGGAAGTGTATATGACCTCTTTATACTAAAAATGGGACATGCTATAATTTTTTGACCTTTTAACATTCTTGTGTTTACTATAAAATTACTGTTGTAAGTTTTTTTATTTTTATTTTTATGAAAATATAAAGATAAATCAAATATCAAAATAAAATTTAACAATAATGATATATATGAAATTCAAATGATAAATACTATTTAAATAAATATTTGGTCTCCTTATATTTGATTTTTTCAAACACTCTTTTCATAGGAACATAAATAAGGAAAACAAATCTCTTAGATATTTTGGTAATTAGAATTTTAGTGACACAATAATAATAAAAGTCTAAATAAAGTGTTCTTAACAGATCCTCTATATATTATAATCTTTAAAATAAAATAAAATAAATAATTAAAGGATTTTATATCAAAAATGTTTCAATATTTTTACTACTTCAATGGTCCCAAATGAAAATTGGTTAATTTAAGTCGTTGCTTTCTATCACACAATTCTTATGAACCCTTTTCTAATAAATTATTAATAGCTAAATTACCACATTTATAATAGCATTCATAAATATAAATTATGAATATTAGATAATGATTTGTAATGCCTTTTACTGCTTCCTACGGGGCCAAATCCATCTCCAAATATGTTTGTATAATGTCTTTCAATATCATGCCACATAAATGATGTAAAGATTATAACTCACAATCTTATATCCAATACCAAATGATGCATTCATATTTTACACTATCTCACATTTTTTCCATGTCACCCTAGAATATTTTTATGGTTATGCACTTTCTTTTCTTTCTTGCAAATCAAGAATTAGAAATAGAGAAAGAAACTCTTGGGTTTTAGTTGGTGATGACTCAATTGTCTTTAATCACTTTCTCATATTCTAATATTATTCCATCCAATCCCACCAAAAAATGAGTGACATTGTTTATAATCAATTCTGATTAAAATTTTGTGAAATAGGCCAAAGCACTCTTGCTTCACACTAGATCAGGAACTATGATCATTTTTTTAACTGCCAAAAAATATTATTGTTTCTTTCCATTTTTTCTATATTAGGTTGAATAAGGATAAATAATATTTTATGTTTATAAAAAATGAGAAAAATTCAACCATGGTAATAATTTTTCAAAATAATACTTCACATATATCCATTTTACCCAAAATTAACTTTAAATCTTCCCTTAATTTGTCTGAAATATTATTCTCAATTATAGTTTTATTTATTGTAATGTACATAGTCCTCTAGCACTTTGTTAATTTCCACATCATTAAAGGTTTTAATCATGGAGAGATTTTTTTAAAAAAAATCCATTAAAACTTCTATTCATGTACTTATAATGTCTTCATTCCATTTATTTATGTTACACCTTGTGCCTAAATTTAATATTATTTCTCATATTATTTTCTCTATTTCAGGTTCATTAGTAATTACCATGTTTACATTATCATTTATCCTTCATTAAAATTATAAATAAATATATATATATATATATATATATATATATATATATCCAACTTTGATAATAAATTATGCGAAGACCTTCCTCACCATTTCAAATAGAAATTAAACTTCCAATCAAATTTTGAGTAACATTTGTTGGTGGAGCATGTTCTAAAAAAATAGATGAATTAGAAAAAAAATTATGAGCTATAGTATCATAATAATGGGGTGGGACATAATAATATAAATCAGTTGATTAAGAAATAGGAAATAAGGTTGACAAAACTATATTAGAATAAATAGGGGTAGCACTAAACATGTCAGGGAATAAAACATCATCAAAACTTTCAAATTATTCCCCGCCCCACTCCGCCTCCTACCCTTCACCCCTACCCAAACCTTATGGTGTAGGTGTAACACACCACCATAACATGCACATAACAACACAACTAAATAATTTATTTTTTAAATTATCATATTAATAAGAAAACATATATTAAATTAATGAAGTTGATTATCAAGTTGACACTGAGCTTGAATACAAAAATTCCAATAAAAATATTCATAATTTACTTTCAATACTAGGAAATGTCATTTTGATTTTCTCATAATGACTTTAAATTATCCTTATAAGGGTAGAATAAAGGTTTATAATATCAACTACCACATTTATATTTGAGTTTAATTTTATAATCATTTTTCTATAGGCATAGAGATTCAATCAAACTACTTAATATATGGTTAGAGATTCATAAAATAATCACAATCAAGGAAGAACTAGTTCACTGACAAAGATACTGGTTTTAAGAATGTGGGGGCATATGACATAAATGTGCAATCATTATTATAATACATATTCATAAACAATTCATGCATATGGATAGACATATGAAAAAAAATAAAACTAAAAGTTACATATTTGAAAATAATTACAAGTTCAATTAAAATTTTATATCAATTTATTATAGTATAGAAGGGATTATATTAATACATGTTCATGTTACTAAATTAAAATTTTCAAATTTCTCAAGTTCAAAAGTTTCAAATGGTATAAGAGTTTCAATTTGAATCTATATCTATCTACAAAAATGTGATTCATCTCATGTTTCATGTGGGACACATCAAAGTTTAATGACACTCAATGTCCATGGTTTCTCTTTATCAAGCCATATTTGGTGGTTTCACCCATTCTTCTAACATGTTTGAGTCTAGTGACATACAATATTTATGGTTGAAGTTTAGTAAGCCACATTTGGTAGTTCCACCACTTCAATTATTTAAAAAAATTAATGTAAACATTTAAATGGTAGTTGGAGCATACAATCTTTGAAACTCAAGGGCTTTCATTGGTTGTCAAATTAAGATTTGATCAATTTGAGTTTACCATAGGTTCAATATTTCTCCAAATGCCTCAACAAGTGAAAACAAACTTCTCTACTCTCAATTTATATGGACACTAGATTGCATACTCTTTCAAGTGTATACTTTAGTTGATCTCTTTTTAAAATTTAAATTTTTGAGTTTCAGATTTTAAAATTTTAAATATGGATGATAAATGCTTTCAATGACATTTTTTCATATTTTAAATTCATTCACCTTCACAATCAAGCTTCACATCAAAAGGCAAAGTGTGTATACATGCATAAGTTAAGATCTCCTTTACTATAGTAATTTTACTTCATGGAATCACCAAAATAAATTTAGGGAAAATGTAGATGCTCAAATTTAATCATTAAAGTGTTTGATAATGATTAATCCTGACATCCTTACCTTACTTAGCCTACTCTCCATTACAATAACTTATAATCTATATTATTTTCTTCACTATTATTTATACTATCCAAAAATTACCAAAAACACTATTCATGCATCCCTATTCTACATACAAGTTCCTATAAACCAAATACTGATAGTCTATATCCTTTTTGGACAAGACTACACTTGGCCGACAGGGCCATATTGCAACATTTTCCCAATGCACTAATGGTAAATTTTAAAATTTAAGATGTTTATTATTAAATATACAATGCTTTTTATAAATGCCATTTAATGAAAATATTCCAAATACTCATCTATATAATTACATCAAGGCCTTTCCAACCATCATCTACAAAATACTTAGAAATTCCAATGTACATTGACAAAAAGGGAACTAAAATATCCAATTAAAAATATTAATTATTCTAATATTCATAAGAAAATTCTAAATTTATTTTATTTTAGGTCAAGGGTACTCATTTTCAATCATTCAAGTCAATCTATCTAGTTATATTCATATAGAAAATGTTAAGATTCACACATTCAATCTAGGAGGGAAAATTACATAGACCTGAGATCACTTTTAGATAGATAGATAGTACTCAAAATATGTGGAGTTTTATTATGATAAATTAGTTATTCCACTTAATTGATTCCCCACTTTGTATTTGATCTCTATTTAGTTTATTATGTGGGAACTTGGGTTTTACTTTTATGGATATCCCATGCATAAAATTGGCACACGTAGATAATCAGTAAACCCTCAAAATCATTCACATGTATTTAAAAATAATAATAATAGCACAATCAAATAGGAGAGCACAGTGAATGTACAAGACTATAAATGTTATAAGGTGTTAGAGATTGTTAGTGTAGACTTTTTTCTACTATATGATTTTACCTACATAGTCTAGTTAGCTTGCTTAGGTTTAATAATGTCCATTGGAGATAATAATCCCACATGCATGGGGATGTTAGGACATGTTTATTTTATACCTATATAATGAGACTTCCTATGTACTTTTTGGATAATGTTATAAATGCAAATTTTATTTGTGAAGATAGGTTTCTTCCTCTTGAGATGTTAATTCTGATTTCACTACTCCATATAGATTTTATTTTTGATTTCAATCCTATCAATTAGATACTCAATTATGTATCACTCTGACATGATATCAGAGTTTTACTGGTATCTGAATGCCATTATTTTTTATGAATTATAGCATTCTAACTTGTTCAGGTGTTTTTTTTATTTCAACTTTCAAGGGTTTATTGGGTTCTATAGAAAATACTTGTACATTTATACACATGGGGTCTCTAATTGTAAAAAAAATAACATCATTATATTCATAGGGTGTTAAAACCCTAGGATTGATTGTAAACATGACCTAGTTTTATGACAATAAATCTTTCACCATTTTTGGAGGTTTTGAAGGTGTTTTTTAAAATATACAGATTATGTACTACTGAGTACTCAAACTAGAAAATATTTTATGGGGTTTTATATATATATATTTTTAAATATGAAGCGGGTCTTTGTTTTTTTTGAAGAAACCATAGAAAGTTTTCAATATCTGAAGATTGCCTTGCTATTTTTTTCACCATTTTCCACTAGTTCAGTGACTTTTATAAAATTTCAAGACTTATAACTTTTTAAAAATTCTTCCATGTGATGCATCTTCCATGATAGCACCATCATTATAATGTTACCACATCCTTCATCATGATTTGAATACAACCCTAAGCTTGCTCATCCATAAGCTAGCATCCCTAGTCAGTCAACCTTACCTAGTGTGAATGCGTAATCTCAGCCATATATGAATGCACATCTATGTAGATCCATGATTCAAAATCCCAAATCATGTATCCCTATCTGGTGTGGATGTGTACCTATGAACATGTATGGATCGATGCACCCATGTGCTAACATCCTTGAGCAACTGCCCCTACCAGATGTAAATACATGAATACAATAACCTCAACCCTATGCCTACCAATTTCATGATGCCATACCTAGACACAACTATCTAACAAACCCAAAAAAATTATGAACATGTAGTTTATGCTCCTACTCTTATTCAACATCCAAACAATCATCAAATTTAAGATAGTAAAGGGTGGAACTATTCATTTCAAAAGTGGAAAAAAAATGGGGCTGACATCACATCCACATAAATTAAATCAAACAAGGGAAGGGTACTCATCCTATCCCTTAGCCCCATGGTCACATGATAATTTAACCATTGGTCACACCCAACCCAAGGGGGATTAACTTTTTATCACAAAGTTGTTCAACCAAATCGTACACACCAAAATGTTTTCAATTTATGCAATTGAGATCATCATTTTTTGTAAGAAAAAAACATTAAAATACATATAACATTCAATATGTTGTTCCTTTCTAATTCCATTTTTAAAAAAAGTGTGATTTTTTTGAGCTCTATACAATGGTGACATTATTGTATCTTATAAATCTAAACCTCTATAGATTTAGGGTTTTGTATTTCTTCTTATATTTTACATAATTATGTAGTTTTTGTATATGTTTTGATTATATATGCACTTAAATGTGTTGATTATATATGCACTCAATTTTAAAGTACCAAACTATGCAATATTCTAAGGAATTTGGTGACTATTACATAGATTGCTCACTTGGATGCATTTTTAGTTGAATCTGGCATGCATAACATTAAGATGTAATGATTGTTTATGGTCATGTTGACTGACTTATCTTAAATTGGGAGATATCAGATGAGGATAGTTGATTTTAGTTTAGTGGTTCTTCTTGGAAAGAACAATTATGCTTCATGATGGATGTACATGGAATTCTTGCTCACATATCAAGACCTTAATCCATTTTTTATGGATAAATTCCTATTCCCTCTAACCCTTGTCAATACAATGACTCAGCCAAATCTTGTGACTATGCCTATAATCACATATTGATGCACATATCATGGGATACACAACACCATGTGGAGCACACAGAGTGTCCCTCCACTATTTGGAGTACTCTTTATACTCTTTTTAGAGATCTTATTGATATTTATATCACTCATCCTTCTCATTTTTTTAATTGTATTTTCTAAGACTATTGTCCTCCCTCCTCCTACTTCAATTGCTTTTCATGACACATTGTTGATGGATAGTTCTCTTTCTTTTATCAAGAGACCACAATAAGATGAGATTCTACTAGACCTTAGATGTCCCATTGTAGATTCTACATCTATTCTTATGTATATTTATACTCTTCCAAAGCTATCACATACTTGCACCTTGGAAGTCTCTATTATTTCCAATTATATTACATTTATTGAGACCTTCAACCACTCATATGTTCATGTAGATATTCATCTTGCATATTTGAATGCTTCATTTGTAGATCAATCTTTGGTTTTGAGAATTGTTGACCCATGCTCTACATTTTACATGGATATTATTTTAGTGAATCTCTCATGTCCTTCTGATAGATCCACTTCAGTGGCATTAAATTTAGTCCTTGTGCATGATCTTGCCAAACCTATGCCACACTTCATTTCTAGACCATATTCAGAGTTATTTATATTGATACCTCATGTTCCATGATAGAATCGATATATTTTTAGTATACTTCCTTTTTCCTTCCTCTTGAAAAAGGCATAAATATTTTTCAATGATGATGGAACTTTGTCATTCTTCAAGCAGAGGATCAAATCATTAACATTATTCATATTCTTGGGAGGGGGACTTCTAGTTTCTTAATTATGTCTCTCTAGTTCTAGGGGGATTCTATCTCTTCTTTTAAGATGAATTTTAATGTACATGGGTACCTCATCGGGCCTTTGTGCTAGGACCCAATTCTTATACCCACCTATGTTACACTTAAGGGGGTTTAGTGTAGGCTTTTTCATACTATATGGTTTTCCCTACACGATCTATTCAACTTGCTTATGTTTAATAAATGTCATTAGAGAAAATAATCCCACATTCATGATGATGTTGGGACATGTTTATTTTCCATCTCTATAATGAACCTTCCCATGTACTTTTTGGATAATGTTGTAAATGCAAGTTTTGCTTGTGAAGACAAGCTTCCTCCTCTTAATTTATTCTTTTTGATTCCCCTACTCTATATAGGTTTTCTTCATTCATTCAATCATATCCAGTAGATCCTTGATTGTGTCCCACTCTAATAGAGATCTCTATTTTTAATGTATGACTCAAGTAACGTGGATGGAAAAAGGGGACCACAAAGTTATAGAAAAAAAAATTAAAAGGGGAAAACATAAAAAGACATGCACTACTAAGAACTTGATTCCTAGCTAAGACCCATATAAGCAAAGTGGATAAAATACATTTTAAAACAAGGCTTTTTCCAAAATTTAGTTCCTACAAGTTCATTCAAACATGATACAAAATATATAGGATTCATTATTCAAATGAAATGTATTGAGAAATTATAAAAATTCTACAAGAGTATAAAGCATGCATTGAAGAGAGTCAAGTTAATGCTATATATACTCCATGCCACTAGTTTGCATTATTGAATTATTATAATAAATTAGTTATTATTTTTTATTTTATTGACATTTATGTGCCTCATAAATATCAAGATATTATTTCGCTTACAGTTTTCAAGTATTACTCTCCAATCAGAAAAGGAAGAATAATTTTAGTTTTTGGGGTGTTTGGAGCAAAGGAACAATAATCTCATATATAATATTGAAGTCTAAACCTAGTGAACATAGTCATAAAAATATTTTGTGAAGGTATGCAATATTTTAAAGAGTACACTATGCTTCAAACATAGTTTTATGTTTGGTAATGAATTCATAGGTCAAATCTATGTTACATATGAATGCAAATTATTATTATCAGATCATTATGACTACCACCACATTTTACAATATTTAAAATTCCTTTCTAAACCTTGCATGTTACCTCTTTTCTCTATTATTAAAATTATTTAATTATATTAATTATTGTTGTATACATGAATTTAGCTTAATTAAAATTAATGAAGTTAAAATTTAAATATATTCCTTCTATATCTAATGTAATATATAAATATAATACTAAACTATGCAAAAACAAAAAAATGAAAAAAAAAATCCATTTCAAACGTTTTTGGTGTCCAAGTCTAGGGCATATTATCAAATGGGTAAGGCACATATTCCATTTTATTAAAATAGTTCACCATATGTGAGGTTACAGGTAAAATTTAAAACATTGCATTTTTGGACTTTGTTGGCAATAGTAATGAGTCTTGTAGATGATCTTGGTTTGTCTAAAGAAGCTCACCATGCATGCAGTCATGTGTGAGGTCTAAGTTTCGATTCAATACATTTTATTTTCCAACATACTCAATGGTTTTATAGGATGTCTTAATTGTACACTCAACTAAGCCCCCCAAATCCCAGCTAGCACACCCTAATTCAGTAAGAAAAATAACTAAAGATTGCAATGAACAAAAATATCTCAATTCAAAATTTAAAGATGGTTACTTGATTCTTAATTGCATTTAGTCAAATTCTATAGTTTCAAAAATACTTCATGATTATATTTCTTACCTTTGTCTCATATGCAATAGATACATTACATTCATTCTGCAACTACAATGCTACGAAGGTTATCCCATTAAATTGGATGCATTGTCTTTCTTATAGATAAAATATATCTCAGTTATTTACTCATGTAGGTGTATTTATTTTCCATCAGTTCATATCATTCTATATCATGGAGCTTATACATAGAGAGTGCAGGTCAAATCTAAACCCATCTTTGATTCCCCTTGCTATAATAGTTTGAATTCATTATTTCCTTGTTTGTGTGTAATTCGCTCTTCTTGCATTGTACACATGTTTCATGTCATCCTCTTCTACTAATTATATTTGTACCTTTCTAAAACATATTTGTTTCATGGAAGATGGGATGCAAGCCATACATAAAGGGATTGAGAAGGTCATCGTAAGATGACTTAAATACCCATTAGTAAAAATCTACAAAAATCAACAATATAATGTTAATTCTAATTTGTTGTGTGAAAAAATCCATTTGTTATACAAAATATAGAAAATCACTAAACCCAAGAATGATAATAGTAAACATGTGCACATGGAGTGATCATGACCATGACCTAACACCAACTATTAATTTTTCAGGGACTGTAAATAAAATACAATTAGTAATATATTTAGAGAGAACATTGTAAAAAGTTTATCCCAATGGTTGTTGGGCTTGCTTTTCAACATGTTATTTGGTCTTGCACATAAAAACCAACCTTTTGGTATGAAAAGGAAAGGTAATAATAGTAATGTGGAAAAGAGTCTTTCTTTGAAAGCTATTATAAATTAGAATTTACAGGGGTCAACAAGAAAGAAGAAGAAATGAACTAAAGAAAGTAAATTGCGTATTTGATTTTATAGGTGGAACCTGCCTTTTTATTATGATAAGAAATTGAAATGATTTTGATCTTACTTTTCTATCCTTTATTTAATCTTGCACTAGGATAAGAAAAGGAAATAATAGTAAAATAAAAAAGAATCTTTATTTGTAAATTATTTTAAATTAATTTTTATAAAAATAAATAAGAGAAAAAAAAAAAAAAAAAAAAACCTAATAAAACTGAAAACAAATTTCACTCCTATTTAATCCTGTATATAAAACCCAATTTTTTTTGGAAATAATTTGAGTCTTTCTTTTCCATTCTTATTAGCCCTCGATACAAAATTATTTCCACAATGAATATATAAGTAAAATGTAAAATATAATTCGTGTTAATTACAAGTGGAATGCTTTTTGAATTGAATAACGACTCTCGAAGTATGCATTCGACGATGCTGAAACACGCAGGTCCCTGCCCTTGACGGGTCAAAACTATTTTAATTTTCCAAAACGTGTTTGAAAAGCACGGACGATACCAATGCGGCATAAATATGAGATCGAAGGAGTGTCAATGCGGTACTCCTGTTGCTTGCCTCTTCAATATGTCTTTCGCTTACTCGCTCAGATGTTTACCAGTAGCAAAACTGATAAGTGGCGGAGCTCCCGCCTCAGCTTTGGCTACGACATTTACAGTCTTATTTTTGTTATGGGTTTTGTTTAGATATAATGTGCAGAGAAGATTGCCCCCTGGACCATTTTCATGGCCTGTTATAGGAAATCTCCACCAGCTAAAAGTTCTTCCTCACCGCAATCTTCACGAACTCGCTAAGAAATACGGCCCCGTCGTGTTCCTGAAGTTGGGTTCTGCTCCTACCGTTGTCGTTTCTTCTTCTGCGATGGCAAAAGAGTTTTTAAAAACTCACGATCTGGTTTTTGCCAGTCGACCTGCAAGTGCTGCCGGGAAATACATAGGGTATAATTACAACGATGTGGTGTTCGCTCCTTACGGGCCTTATTGGAGACACATGCGCAAAGTATGCGTGGTCGAGTTGCTGAATGCCAAGAGAATCAAGTCATTCAGCTCCTTACGGGAGGAAGAGGTGTCTCTCGCCATTCGTTCAGTGTGGGAGATGTCTGAGCGGGGCACAATTCCTGTTAATCTCACAAAGATCCTCTGCTCTCTTACAGAGGGACTCATGTGGCGAATTCTCTCCGGCACCAAATATTATTCTCACGAAGACAATCTGGTTGGCAAAGCCCATGAAATCAAAGAAATGATATCAGAGATGTCAAAGATAGTGGGAGCTTTCAACATGGGGGACTTCATTCCTTATATAGACTGGCTTGACTTGCAAGGTATAAAGCGGCGAATGAGGAAGGTGCACAAAGCTTTCGATCAGATTATTAGAGAAATAATAGACGAACACCAGCAGCGCAGGTGGAAAGTGGAGGACAACCAGACTAGTGCTGCTAAGGACATCGTTGACGTGCTGTTGGAGATGGAGGAGAGTACCGAATCTGATGCCCTCACAATCACAACAGATAACATTAAAGGCATTGTTGGTGTACGCCTCTTAACATTTTTTCATCACACAGTACCTGTTATTTTATTTTAATTTAATTTAACTTAATTTGATAGAATAAATTTTGCAGGATCTGTTCGTCGCTGGATCCGAAACAACGTCTAGTACGTTAGAGTGGGCGCTGAGTGCGGTGCTCAACAACCCTGACGTGGCGAAGAAAGTGCAGCAAGAAATAGAATCCGTAGTAGGCAGAGAGAGGTCGGTAAAAGAGCGTGATCTGGCAAGCATGGAATATCTGCAATGTGTGATAAAAGAAACGATGAGATTATATCCGGCCGTGCCTTTGCTATTGCCCCATGAATCAACTCAAGCTTGTGTTGTTAATGAATATGTTATCCCTCACAAGACGCGAATTATCGTGAACGCCTGGGCGATAGGAAGAGATCCAAGTGTGTGGGAAGATCCATTGGCATTCAGGCCGGAGAGATTTCTGGGCGGGAAAGGAAAAGACTAGTTTGACATGTTGCCGTTTGGAGCGGGGAGGAGGGGATGCCCGGGCGGTAGTGTAGGGGATGTCGATGCTTCAGTCTCCCCGACAACATTCAAGCGATTGATGAGCTTTCTTTGTCTAGTGATTTGAGTGAATGCAAGTCAGCAAGCTAACAAAGTGTCTAAGAGCGATTCAATGAGAAGCAAAGCCTGTGTCAGTTCCAAGTTTATGTGAACCGTTGACTCAGCTGGTGTCAGTTCTGTGTGTGAACCGTGGGCACGATCCGTGCTAGTTCTGTGCGGGTGTTTGTGAGCAGTTCTTGGTCTCCGATTTCGTGAAGCAAAGACTAGGTTGTCTTGGGCAGAGAGTGATCAGACCCGGGAGGGGAATTGTTCATTGTAATCATACGAGTGGTTCCGAGCATTATCGGCTGAGCCCGACTCGGTGTGGTTGTTGTGTATGCGGCCAGTTGGCCCCGATTATTGTACATTGGACCGGATTGTCCTGAGATGTGAATAAAATACATGTTACTCCCAGCTTTCTTGCATTGTGCGAATGTCCATTGTGTGTTGGGCTGTTTTCCCGATCTTTGCAAGTGAATGTTTGTTTTCCGCTGCTAATCCGTTTATGTATGCAAGTTTGTTATCCACTGGGTTTGTGGTAAGCTTGTGCAGGTGAACACTGAAGGCGTAGTCCGTAGTCCATGTGAATCCCGCCGCAAAGGGGGAATCCCGACTGGTCAAGCGGTGCCGCACGTGGGTTCCAGGCTTCGAAAAGCTAGCCCCGTGACAGTTGGTATCAGAGCACTAGGTTTGTGTTTTGAGGGATTGTGTTTGCCTGGAGTCAAACAGTCTTGTGTCCCTTCCCCTGTCGAGTCAGTCCAGCGTGGGTCTGGTGTAACTGAGTCAGTATGGCAGGAGATCCGTTCAAGAAGATGAAGCTTAGCAAAATGGCCGGTTGGGGCCGTGGGCAACATCCGAACAAAGGTGAAGGTGCAAGTGGTGGCCGTCGCCACGTTGGTAAGTCGATAGAGCCTGCAGATGGTGAAGGCCTTGTTGAGCAAGTTAATGCCCAGTTCCAGTTGATTAGGGACCAGGTGGGCACGAGATTTGACGAGCTCGAGGAGAGGGTGACTACCTTGGAGCAGCAGGTGATCGAGAGGGATCACACTATCAGAGAACTTACTGAGAAGTTGGAGGAGAGCTTGATGCTCCAAACGAAGTTGCAGGATGAAGTGACTTTAGTCCGAACAGGGGTGTCGGGTTTGGCAATTGCATCAGGGTCCAGTTCTTTTCCAGCTGTAAATCTTCCCAAGTTGAAGGAGCCGGAATGTTATGACGGTGATAGGGATGACCGTATTCTGGATAACTTCTTCTGGAGCATGGGGGAGTACCTGGCAAGTTTCGAAGGAATGCCAGGCGCACAGGAAGTGCGAGTTGCAGCAAGGTACCTTACGGGTGCTGCGAAGGTTTGGTATAGAAACCTGGCTAATGACATTGCATCAGGGAGTTCAACGCGGAGTTTGGACTCTTGGAAGGATCTGAAGGATGCCCTTGAGGCTCAGTTCCGACCTGGAAATGCAGCATGGTTGGCAAGGATCCGGTTGAGTCGCTTGAGACAAGTGGGGGAGATGGGTGAGTACATCCATGCTTTCCAAAGCCTTTTGTTGGAGGCTACCAACATGTCGGAGGCAGATAAGCTGTTTCAGTTTACTCAGGGTCTGCAGCCATGGGCTCAGGATGAGCTCCGTATCCATGAAGTGTCCGATTTTAGTGAAGCAATTGCTGTGGCAGACCGTCTCTCAGATTTCAGAGAGGGTTTTTCATCCGAAAACACCTTGGGCCCTTGCGCACCCAGCTGGGGTGGCGTTGTTAAGGGGTTGGGGAAGTCTTCAGGGAAGCCAGGTGGTGACCAGAGAAGGAGGCTTAGCCCGTTACCGTCAGAGGGATCTAGTGAGTCCGGGAGCACTACCACAAGTGGCGAGATGAAGTCACAGGGTGGGCGATCAAAGGGGAAGCAGTCCCGTTTGAAGTGTTGGACGTGTGGTGGGGATCACTATAAGTGAGATTGTCCGAATCGGTAAGGTTGGTGTTTGCAGTTCAGATGGGGGAATCCGGATGAACTGGTGTGAGCAGGTAGGAAGCGTGCTCACGGGATCTCAACGCTGAAGGAAAGCTTGAGTTCGGAGGTGGCAGTAGTGTAGCATGCTGGGTTGATTATTGCGGATAGTGGGCTCGCGGACTCGAGTGTTCTGCAGTTGGAAGTCAATCAGTGTAGCCGTGTGATTTTGGCTCCCAGTCCTTCGGGTGTCCAAGTAGGCTTGAGCAGTTACAAGTCATCCGTGTTGTGCTGAGGCAGGGTTTGCCCAGGTTGGGTAAGTGGCAGTTTTCCTACATTTCTGTGTTCTCTTGTGCTTGATCTGTTGCACACGTGCAAGGGGAAGGTTGGGCAGAGGAGTGAAATTGGGAGGATGGAATTGGTGTTGGGTCGAGTATGCTAAAGAGTGCAAGAATTGGTGAGGAGTCAGTGGATTTTGCATTGCTTGGTGGCAGTTGGGATGGTGAAGGGTAGCGTGTTCCTTTTTCCTGTTGAAGTGGAGTGGTTTCTTCACGGCCATGGCGTATACCCAGTGAAGCATCAGTTTGGTTCGTCACCGTGGGAAGATAATTGGTCAAAGTTACATCACATTGGTTTCTGAGGAGAGTTCGGTGAAGAATTCGTTACCTGCAGATGGGCCTGGGGTGTTTGATCTGAAGAGTTGTCTTCTACCTGTTATACTCTTGGCTGAGAGTTTCAGTACTGTTGGAGGGAAGTTCATTGGAGCCATTTTCCTCCGCCCCGCGTTTGGGGGTAAGCAAGATCCGGATTGGTCTTGCGAAGCTGCATCAGTATGGTGTGGCGTGGGTAGACAAGTTGTGTTTACGTGTGGATGCTGCCGGAGATTCAGTTGGTTTCTCAGTGGTGTAGTCAGTCGGGTTCTTGAACAGGGAGTTGGAGAGCAGACAGTGGGCTACGTGGTAGTTGAAGCAGCGTGAGTTCAGGGAAAGTTTGGTCATGGGTTTTGACCTGGTCTCTTGACTCAGTTGGGGCCCGTATGGGAGGAGTGTTCTCTTGGTCCGTGAGTTCAGTAAGGAGGCGTTATCTCTGGACTTTGGCGAGTGCGCTTGTGTTTAGAAGGAGATGGTGGAATTGTTCGATGGGGTCACTTGGATTGCTGTAGCGACAGAGTCCCGCAGAGTGGAACATCAGGAGCCGTTTTCCACGCCCCAGTGTTTGGGGGTTGACAAGATCCGGATTGATCTTGTGAAGTTGCATCAGCAGGGTGTAGCTTGTGTAGGCAAGTTTGTCTACATGGTCTCTTAACTCAGTATGGAGCCCGCAGAAGGGATGTTTGATTCTCTTTGGTTCTTGGGTTTGAAGAAGGGACGTGTTGTTCTCTTGACTGGAAGAAGCTTGGTAGGGAGATGCGTTTCTCTTAGCTTTGGGTTTGGAAGGTGGTTGTGCAGATTTCGACCTGACTTGGAAGGAGCTTGGTAAGGAGATGTGATTCTCTTGGCTTTGAGTCTGGAAAGGGGTTGTGCTAATTACTTAACTCTGGAAGAGCTTGAACAGGGGATGGTATTCTCTTGGCTTCGGGTCTGAAGAAGGGACGTGGTGATCTCTTGACTCCGCAGAGAGCCTGGAAAGAGCGTAGTGAACTCTTGGCTTGGGTCTGAAGAAGAGATGGGGTAACCTTGGCTCCGGATTGAGCCCGGGTGTGAAGTTGGTCGACCTATGGTTTCCTGCCAGGGGAGTTTGCCGGCATTGGGGACGTCGCCGATCTTTAAGTGGGGGAGATTGTAGGGGATGTCGATGCTTCAGTCTCCCCGACAACATTCAAGCGATTGATGAGCTTTCTTTGTCTAGTGATTTGAGTGAATGCAAGTCAGCAAGCTAACAAAGTGTCTAAGAGCGATTCAATGAGAAGCAAAGCCTGTGTCAGTTCCAAGTTTATGTGAACCGTTGACTCAGCTGGTGTCAGTTCTGTGTGTGAACCGTGGGCACGATCCGTGCTAGTTCTGTGCGGGTGTTTGTGAGCAGTTCTTGGTCTCCGATTTCGTGAAGCAAAGACTAGGTTGTCTTGGGCAGAGAGTGATCAGACCCGGGAGGGGAATTGTTCATTGTAATCATACGAGTGGTTCCGAGCATTATCGGCTGAGCCCGACTCGGTGTGGTTGTTGTGTATGCGGCCAGTTGGCCCCGATTATTGTACATTGGACCGGATTGTCCTGAGATGTGAATAAAATACATGTTACTCCCAGCTTTCTTGCATTGTGCGAATGTCCATTGTGTGTTGGGCTGTTTTCCCGATCTTTGCAAGTGAATGTTTGTTTTCCGCTGCTAATCCGTTTATGTATGCAAGTTTGTTATCCACTGGGTTTGTGGTAAGCTTGTGCAGGTGAACACTGAAGGCGTAGTCCGTAGTCCATGTGAATCCCGCCGCAAAGGGGGAATCCCGACTGGTCAAGCGGTGCCGCACGTGGGTTCCAGGCTTCGAAAAGCTAGCCCCGTGACAGGTAGCATGGCCATTGTGACGATGGAGCTTGCGTTGGCTCAGCTCATCCATTGCTTTCAGTGGACAGTCGAAGGAGAGTTGGATATGAGTGAACGCTTTGGAGTCACTATGTCCAGAAATGTTCATCTTTTTGCCCTTCCTGACTTGAGGTTGTCCACGTGCCCATAAATTACCTGCTTAACGGTTAGGATTCAATAAATATCTATCTATGATATTTAACTTTATATATGTTTAATATTTCTTGCTTTATTAATAAATTTTGTATTGATTATTAAAATTTTAATTGTATATCATATTTATATGAGTTTAGAATTATGTTTAATTAAATTTTTATTAATAAATTTTGTATTGATTATTAAAAGTTTAATTGTATATCATATTTATATGAGTTTAGAATTATGTTTAATTAAATTTATATTTTATTTGATTATTTCATAATAAGTGATCGATATTTCTAATTATTATGTTGTTTTTATTTATGCAAAGTATATATTTATTAAATAAAATAAATATACATATTTTATGGAAAGTATATATTTTAAAGGTTAAGTATTTTTTGTATGTGCGTGTGTTTTTTTTTTAAATTTTCGTTATTAAATAAAATTATATGCATTTTAATATTTTTCTTAAGTTGAAAATATTAAAATATATTCTTTAAAAATAGACTATAAATATAAATAAATTTAGCATAAATGAATATAATAAATAATGATAATAAAATAAAAAATAATGAAAAAAATAGAAACATATTTTAATTATTATTATTATTTTTTTTTTTTTTTTTTTTAATAAATATAAATTATAAATATATGTTATTATATTATATTATATTTTTGTATTATTGAAAATAATGTAAAACTCTCAAGCAAAAAATTAATGGTAATTATGGATAATATTTCAAAGAAAGAGGAAAAATATTGTTAAAATGATTTAAAAAAAAGAAGAACAACAATTAAAAATATCTAATGAAAATAAAACAATCAATAAATTTCCAAGTTTTAATTATATCACATCTTATTTTTTCCATTTGTTTACTTTATAGTTTCAAATGAAATAAAAACAATTCAAATCTATTTGAAATTTTATAATAAAATTTTTATTAACAATTTTTTTTAGGCTCAAAATTTTATAATTTTTTATTTAATTTAATAAAATTCAAATCAATCATAATTTAGGTCATATTTTAGATGAACATGATTTACCTTTTTTTTAATTGAAGTTTTTAAAATAAAATATATAAATTTTTTAGAATTTTTAATTTATATATAATCTTCATTAAAATTTAAAATTTTATTTTAGTTTTTATAGTTATATATATATTTTTAATGGTTTAAAATATAAAAAATAAATGTTTATCCTTTATATTTTAATACCCAACAATCAAAGAGACAATTACCTAAAATCCATGGAGTGTAATAAAGCAAAGATTAAAGTTGAGTAGATGTGAAAATTTGCATTAAAAAAGTAATTACTGATCAAGAAAGTACAATAGTTTAGGTAGTAGGCAATGGGATTACTCATATTTTAGTTCAATAATTTAGGTAGAAAGCAAATAACATTGGTTCGATAGTGTCTGCATCAAAAATTATTCACCTCATCTCTCATCATTAATAATATTATTAATTGAAATTAATTTCATCTAATAATTAGGGTGGGGGCCCTAGTCGGGTTGGCTAAGTATTTCCGTTGCAGCTCTGCTGGTCTCATGTTCTAGTCTCCCCCCGCCCCGTGGTACTGGTATTAGGCGTGTCTAACCAGTGCCACTAGTCATGTTAAAAAGTTTACCAGGCTTAAAAAAAAGAAAAAAAAATCATCTAATAATTACCTATCATCATAATTTCATCTAAACTTATTTAATTTGTCCTTATAATCATTAGTGTAACATCCCCTTTTATTCCATATCATTCATAAACCTTATAACTACCCATGTTAAATAATTATATTATTATCTTCTAATCACATATCATCAACTTACGAATTTATCATTTACATTATATTGGAATTTAATATCCCAATCCCAATCTTATATAAAACTATTATGTTTTCTTACAAACTTACAAACTAATCCTCACCTAATCCCCTTATAATCCTCATTTAACCCTAACAAGAACCTATAATCTTCTACTCTATAGAAGTTTCCCTCTCCCTACACATTATCTAGAGTTCTCAATTTCTAAAAAAAAATTAATTTTTTTAAAATTCTTTAAAAATCCCTCATCTGATCTTTTAAATAACCATTCATTTTCAATGAATAGGCATTCAGGAATCTCAATGCCAAATCCATGCTATAAGAGCTTCATTACAAAATCTAGCCTATTAAATTATCTTATATATTGTCAAGCAAAGTCATCATCCTTCATTGTTGTTAAAATATTATGAGTATACATCAAATAAATCCATTTGTCTTGGGCACATCATGCATTTTGGAAGATGAACTGATATGCAGTGAGGTAAAATTGTTATTATTTCCTGTATTATTAGCATTTTGATACAACTACCTTGCCCAATCAAAAGTACGTTTAAAATTGGAGTAATTGTAGGTGATTTCCATTATTTCTTACATCCTAAATGTTTATTCCAATTTTTTAATATATAAATTTTATGACCACAATGGGAGGCATCCTTTTAACCCTTAATTTTTGAGCCTTTGTGTGACATGCATGTTCCCTTTCGAGAAGATTAGGCAGCCCCAAACTTGAGATTTCACATAAAATTTTCACCTATAGTTAATCGGTGGCTTTGGCATCTATATAAGTGGTTTCATTAATGCAGCTTCATGATTGGTAGCCACGGATTTGTGCCATAATAGCCTTTTAAAATGCCAACTATACCATGATGTCTACAAACATTTTGAATTAAGATAAAACTACTACTGCATCAATTTCAAAATAATGACATTATTAAACTTAGAAGTGATTCTTTTAGTAATCACGATTTTGAAATTTTTTATTTATAATTACAAAACCACTAATATAGTTTCTTCGAATAAAGTGATTTTGTAGTTGAAAGAAGGGATTTTGTTGCATAGAGCCATGCTTTTGTATTAGTTGTTGCAAACTAGTTGTACAAATATGCTATTATGTAAGCTCTGAAATTAGTAATTTTATTCACCTGACATGCATATTTATCACTCTGAATAATGGAATTGTCCTCTAGTTTTATGTTGGTTTATAAAAAGCTTATAATCTTTGTCATATAACTTTTAATTTTTGTTTAACTACCTTAACTATTATAGAATAATTTATTTATTTTTATACACTTGTTATATATAAACAGTTTTGTCCTGAATAATTTTTCTTAATTTAACACTTTTCATTCAGGTTTTTACCTCTCAGTTTTGCCAACCTATATTACTACCCTTTGTTTGGTTTCCAATTCTTCATTTTTTAGTATTGTTTTTTTGCAAAGTTGAGGACCTTTTTTTGTGAAATTTATGGAATTTTGAACAATATTAAGGGCCTGCAAGCCTAAAGTTATGTTCGACATCAAGGGTGTTACCCCTCAACCCCACCCTATATAACAACATAGAGCATGCCTAGGGATTTGTCCCTAGACCTCACAAGGGGAATTACCCCTTGACCCCTCTTGGTGTTTCCACCGCTAGACCCCCATACCCTAGCCCCTTGTTTAATGCTTCTACTATGCAACATAGCAACTTAGCTGCTAATGATATTATTAATAATTATTAATGTTCCTACTTTGATTGATTTAAACTAACCACTTTTCTTGCATGTCAAATTTTATAAAATCTTATCTTTGCCAAACATCTTGTCTTGCAAGTTGCCTTTCATGTTTTTTGAACTTAGTCTTGCAATTTGCCCTTCATCTTTTTTGAACTTAGACTACTAACACTTTTTGGTACAACGCAATCAGTCAAAGAAGCCAATTTAATCAAATTATTAATCTTTTATTTTACAAGTCAATTTGTCCAAGGCTTGGCTAAAAACATTTTTTTGAATCACTTTGTTTATGATTTGTTTGTGTTACTTATCAAATAATAAATTCATTGGTTTAAAAAAAGAATTCCTCCTTGTGTCCTTATAGATGATTTTTGGAGGATAAAAAACAACTGATAAATCTTTCTCATTTTATTTCTAGGTGTAATGCAACCATGGAAATGACATCCATGCACTTACAATTATTCCATAGGGTTAATTAACATGGATTTCATCACCATGCATTAGACCACACTCTATTTTCCAGTGGAATATAAATATCAAGAACAATTCTAGTTGGGTGTTAAGTGGGCTTCTTCATAAATGGTTACATGAAGTGAGGAGCATTTTGTCTCTAATATGTAAAATGATTAGACAACAACCTATATATACTTGGACCCCATTGTACCTTGATTATATAGGAGAATCCCGTAGTGAACTAGTTTATCCTATCCTTGGACCTTTTGACTCTAATAGGTATTCAGGGCAAGTGAAAATATCATCCCTTAAGATAACTCATCATGATCAAACTTTGGGTGAGGATTGGGGTCCCAAAATAGAACCACTCTTAGTGAGTCATTCATTTGGATGGGTGTCAAGATGTAAGCCTATGTCATTCACTAAAAATAGGATTGTGGTTTTGTTGTTATTATCTATTTATTGTCAAAACTTATATTGGTTGTGCAACCTATAACACACCAAATCCAATCTCTCTTGAACTATCAAATGCTTTTCTTATCTAATAATTTTCATATCACTTTATAAATATCCCATCACCCCACTATTACACTTTGATTCATCTCATCCATTTAAGCTTGCCTTATTAATCTCACCTTATCAAACTTGTCCCTTCTATTCAAAATCATCCAAAAATTATCTACATCTTAGTCATTTTTACAGCCTCATCATCTTATCCCCGCCCACCTTTTTTCATAGTTCCTTATTTAATTTTATCATTAAGGATACCTTCCCTTAGTAAACACTTGGTATCAAACCTTCGCTCTAATGGTCTAATCAAGAACCTATAATCCTTTTAGTAGAATATATCAATCTACCAGCTTATGCTCAACACTTGTCGAACCCCTTCATGAAAAATTAAATCATAGGGTACCATACACTTTTAGTGTCAATTTTATCAATGGATTAAACCATGTTTTCATCCACAACTTGAGTCCAAATCACTCAACAACCAACATACTAGCCTAAACATATAGTCCACATTAATCACATCCAAACATATGTTTCCCTTCATATAATCTAACTATATCATATTCAATTGACAACCCTAGTCCTAACACCCCTTTTGTGGGTATTACAAACCCTATCATATATCCTAATCACATCACCTATAGTCTAAAACTATCATAATAAAACCTGCCAAAGTCTATACTCATACACCTACTTTGGTCTACACTAGAAATAATCCTTTAAGGGTCAATCTTATATGCTTGATTGCATCTAAACCTAATAGAGTTTAATATCATAGATCTAATCAATTCAAATAATTCACCTAGTCTAATCTAACCATCAAAGTTATCGAATCCTACTTGAGTAGATCATCTTAGTCCTGAGCTAGTATAAATTATCAAATCAAGTCAAACCCAATCAAATGTCATTCATGACCTAATCTTGTCTATTTGGATAGTCGAACCTATCCCCCCTATCAAAACATAGGGTGTTGTATTATCTCTTCATCGTTAACAATAAAATAAATTCTAATTATCTAACATTTAGCTAGTGCACATCCTAATTTGATTAACTCAAAATTATTGCATCCTATCTCACATAACCAAGTCAAAATAGAAATCTAATTAGAAAAAAGCCTTTGATCCAAGTGTTTTTCCTCATCACACTTTCATCTCTTTGACTTTTTTTTTCAATCCACCATACCTTCTAATTGAGGCTAGGAAGTCACATGATCCATCTCTTCTCCCATATTGATCCATAGCCTCTAAAATAGTTTTGGATGTTTCCAAGTATTGGAAACATATATCTTTTCCAACAAGGATGCACTCCTTTTACGTCTCCTAGAAATGTGTACCTCACATCCTATATGCTTTTATCCTATCCAACTAATATTACTTCTATTCCATACCCATTCACATTAGTCACTATGTCGAGAAAAGTTCATCTTTTTTCCCTTCTTACCTTGATCTTGTCCACGTGCCCCAAAATTACCTACATGTGGTGGGGGGAGTTAACCATTAAAAATTCAATAAATATCTATCTATGATATTCAAATTTATACACATTTAATATTTATTGGTTTATTAATAAATTTTGTATTGATTATTAAAATTTTAATTATATATCATATTTATATGAATTTAGAATTATATTTAAATATATTTTTAATTTATATGATTATTTTATAATAATTGATCAATATTTCTAAATATTATGTTATATTTTATCTAGGTAAATTTTATACTTAAAATTGGTTTAATTTTTTGTTTCTTTCACATGTCCATTATCTCCAATTCCTATAGTGACTTATCCACCTTCTATGGATGCTTTTTCTCTATTGATGTTTGGTTTTGATGGCTTCCAAAAGGGCATCCTTAGCTCTAGACCATTTCAAAAAACTTATGCCATTGTTGCATTGCACATTTGATGTTCAATCTTGGAAATATATTCCAATCATTATTTTTATGGTGCTCATAGAGTTATTCATGGGTCCATTTTAGGTCGGAAATATATTATTTCCCATTGTGCATGACACCCCAATATTTGATCCTCATGTGATGTACATTCATTCTTATTTAACTAACTCTTCTCCCACTCTTTCTCTTGCCATGTTGTACAATAGTGTGTTTGGTCCTAAATCCCTAGATTTAGGGCTAGATCTAGGTGGAAGGAAGGGTCATCTTATTCTAAATATTTCACATTCTACTTAAATCACAACCTATGGTATTCTGTTGTTTAAAAAAACACACCTATATTTTGTGGAATGAATGTGTATTTTGTGCATACATAAACATTTAGTGACAATTTAGTTTCAAGGGTTAAATGGCTTAATTGTTTAAAATTGACTATTTGAATGACAAATTCATAATTTAAAAAAAATAATAATGTTTACATTTTCCAAATTTCATGTTAAATCATTTCATATATTTTGTAGAAAACATATGAAATGATTTAAGTAAAATTTAAATGAAATACTAATTTGCATGCCAAGTAGCTTGATTTTTTTTAAATGTATTTTTAAAATATTAAATATCTTATAATTTTAATATTTAAATTGTGTGGTACTGTGTAATTAGAAACACAACTTTTTGAGAATGTTTGGGTAATGTTGAAAACTAAAAGAAAAGAAGTAAAAGTGATGTGCAATCTACCCCCATCACTGGTGTCTAAAACATGGATTCTAATCTAGAAGCTATACCAACTTTCATATCTAAAACTAAAATTGAGGACCAATCATGCCACACATGATACCCCTTATGTCTAGATTCTCTGAGAAAATTGTCCTAAAAATTATTGATCTAAACTGGTCTGATTATACAAAACTATATCTAAACCTACTTTTTTGCCTACTTCTAGAAAACTTGATTTTTATATTACTTGGATAGGATCACCAAAAATATGACACATTGGTGTCTAGCGCTATAGTCCAACCTTGATGTTGTTGTCCTGGGTTGAAAGTAATCACTATTCTAGAATTTTGACTGTCTTCCTGGTCTATTCTAAGTGGTTTAATGCTTGGTTTTTGTTTTGGTAGCTCTAAAAATGGATTTTTTCAATTGATAGGAGTTATGATATTTATGGTAAAACCTCTATTTATTGCCTCCTCTTATGATGGTAGGAATAGGTACTCTGCAGTGACTGCCCTCAAAAGAGGAAGCCCTACAAGTGTGTTAATCTAGAAATATACATGATATAACAATGATAATCAATAAAATATCTTAAGATATAGCATGGTTTGATTTGAGAAATTATTAGATCAATAGGGGCATGCCTATATAGACGTAACAATGTAAAATCTTGTGCAATGTACTAAACTCGAACTGAAAGTGTTAGTTGTTAATTTGTTAGTTTTTAGTTGGAGGGATGGAGCATGATGTCCACCATGGCATCCAAGAAAATAGGAAAAATGCATGATATGGATCATGGAATTGCAAGCAATTGAAAGCAATAAAGCAACAAACACACAAAATAAGAGGCAAGATGCAAACAAGGGTAGCCTAAGGGCCAAGTAAATAAGGGACATGCATACATATCACTCAAATTAGAAAACAAGCATACAAAGCATGTTCAAATGCCACATACACATATAATTAAAACAAGAAAGTTGGCATGGAAGGGCCATAGGAACATAAAAGAGTACAATCAAAAGACGTTGGCAAATGTCCTAAGGAATACACATTAGAAGAGAAGGACATTGGAAAATGTCCTAAGGCACATACAAGAGACAAGCAGGAATTGGAAATGCAATCCAATAAGCTACACTAAGAAAGAATACAAAGTGTGTAATAACTGGAAATATATAATCACATCTAACTAACCTAAGCAATAGTGAAAGTATGAAAGACATGTTTAGTACAAGATTAGGTATATACTAAGAGATACATAAGTGTTAGATACTAGTGAAATGTCAATATAATAATCTATATAATCTAGTAAGTAATGTACATTAATATGATAACTTGGAGTTTGTAGTGTAGAAATGACATAACCTAGATGGTGTAGTCATGTAAAAGATTCCCACAGTGGGTATGTATATCAAAGTGTATCTTGAATGTAGATGTAAGACGCCCTCTCAATGGGTAGAGTGAAGTAATCAAAGAGCTATATATCACTGCACACACTCAAATAAGATCAAGTGAAGCATGGTAATATAGATAAACTGACATACAATAGCATGAAACATCAAATTTAAGTCCTAACATAGTAGTATCAATGTAGAGAAAAATGATGCATACAATCGAAATGTTTATATTATTTTGACATTTTTGAATGTTTTTGGATTTTGAAATGTTATATTATTTTTGTATTTTTGGAATATTTTGAACTATGTACAATCAATAAGAATAAACTATGTAGAGGTAGTGTTAAGGCAAAATGATACTAACTAATGAGTCTCATTTGAGACTCTCTATCATGGTGTCTTGGATTAAGGAGTGGAATTGTGTGTGATTGTAAAACACAATGGAAATGCTGAGAATGTGACTTTTAAAGTTGTATATATTGTAAATGTTTTGAAATATCTGAAGTAGAAATTGATTGTGGGCCCCTCTATAACTTTGAGAAGTGTATGCAACTATAGGGATCTTAGGGACCCATCTAGGAGTAGGAAAAGCTCTCTAAACATGTGCTCTATGTGTAGATGCATGAGATCTCAATGAAACCGCTCTAGGTGTGAATATTGTAGGTGGAAATTGTCTAGAATATTGAAGTTATGGAAGTGTATGAACCCTCTGTACTAGAAATGGATGTCTCAACTATGTCTAAATATAAAGTGGAAGAGGAACTAAAACTAGAGGAGAAGCTAAAATTGGTGGTAAAACTGAAATTGGTGGTTAAACAGAAATTGGTGATTGTAAACTGGTAGATGGCTCTGAAGTGAGGAGTGGTAACTCATAAAGAACTCAACTAACTATAACAACCTAATTAGTGTGAATAGATTTCATGCATCTATGAATTTTAAAAGGTTCTACTCTAAGTTTTTGAATCCATGGTTGACCAAGTAACATATTAAAAACTCCTACGATGGGAACTCTAGTGAATGGTGTGGCCACATGCATAGGACCAACCTGTAGTGGAAGTACTATCTTGCCCGATGAGCTTTGTATATGGCCATTAAAACCATTAATAATTATTTCTATTAAAGTGATAACCTACTCTTAATAACCCAAATGTTGTAGTAGTATCAAGGTGTATATGTTAAGACTGGAACCATTATCAATAAGCACACTGTGAATGGGCTGATTATGAATGTGAACTCTGATAAAGAGTGCATGATAATATGAATCTTCCTCAATGATCTCCTACTCTAAGGACATATAAGTTCTAGCTATAACTCTAGAATTGTATACACCGATCATGTTGCTCAAAAGATGTAACTCAATTGAAGGTGCCCTGTATGTATCTAGTGGTGGATGTGCATGATATGCATGATGAACCCCTAATGTGTTCCCTATATCCTATTTTAAATGTTAAGGAAATGAATTTGAGAAATTTTTTAATGCTTTATCCTATGTTTGCTTTACTAGTAGAGGCTCAACTTAAGTTCAAATATCAATAGCATTTGATTCTATTAGGTCCTATATCTTGTGATTTAAACTAATGCATTTATTTATCTATGGCTTGGTGCCCTGTGGTAGTCATAAAATGCCTTTTGATCATATCCCTTTGGAAGAGGATTTGTTGGATCAATTTATTGAGTAGGAGGGAGAGATATGATATTGTAATCCAAAATCTATTGTAAAACCCTGGTTAGATAAACTAAAATATGTGAAAAAGTACAATGAGGGGGTGTTGACAAAACTATTCACTGAGGAGGCTTTAACATCATATTGATTGTAGGTGGATTATACCCTTTAATATCATTGAACTTGACCTTATATGGGACTTTGTTTTTACTCTTATTAGTTGTGTTTGATGTATTAGTGTACTTTAGTTTCCCCATTGAAATTAGTTTGACTTCTCTTTCCCTTAATGTGCAACACAATTTAGTGAAAGAAGATAATCATTTAAACATGATTGATTCATGAAGTGCTGGTAGAATACTTTATTTGAAAACATCTTGTAACTCCTAGTCTACCATGGGGCTATTCATCTTAGCCAATATGGTCTTATATAGAAGAGCATAGTCTGTGAGATGATCATTTGGTCATTATTTCTATTGAGAAATTTGAGCATACGAAACTTTATCAACAATGTTGATACTGAAGTTTGCTAGGAACATGTCAGCTAAAGGATTGAATACATTGACTGACTAATTTGGTAGACTATAGAACCATTATAAAGCATAACCTTTTAGACTCTATGGAAATAACTTGGTAAGTAACCAGTGATTTGGTACATAATCCAAGCATGTTGTGTGAAAATCTCTCAAATGTGTCTCTAGATCACCCTTTCCATCATAAAGAGTAAGCTTAGCTTGAACAAAACCTTGTGGCGAGGATGTACAGGTAATGTGACATGCCAATGGTGTATGTAAAAGAGCAAAAGAATCCAAATCCTATGTAGGTCTAATGGCACCTTGCTCAAGATGTAGCACCTTAGATTGAAGAGATATTATCTCTTGCACAAGGGTTGCCACATCAGGAGATAGGGATGTACTAGTTATAACTAGTGGCATAGAGGTAGGCTGGGCTGCTATAGGGGGTTGTTGAGATATAGTTACCCCCATAGTTACATTTACAACTATTTACTCTGTAGTTTGAGAATATTGACGATTGTTCACTTTTTATTGTTCCTCTTGTAAAATTGTAAGCATTTCATCTTACATATCTAGATGTTTGGTTAAGATTTTTTGAATTTCTCTCTTATCAGTTTCATCAAAACTAATATATTGGGCCATTGTTAAAGTAGGAAAACAACTTGAAATGTGTTTACATGTTTTGCAATAAGTGTTAATAGGCAATGTGCTAGAAAGGTAAAGTACTGAACATAAGAAATGCAAGGTCCTAAAAATAGTGAATTGGAAATTGCACAAAAAGGATACTGAGCTGACAAACATGTAAGGTGGTACCTCAAGAAGCAAAATAGGAGTTAGTACATGCTACTATGAATTTTTCAAAAAAAAATTGTGCAAAATACCATGAATTTTTGAAATTGAAATTGAGTTTCTAAGTTAAGTATTCAAGAAAAAAATTAGAAATTTTATGGGAAAGTGCTTGATTTAATGGAACCTAGTAGATGCAACAAAGATTTTGAAATTTTATTTTTTTAAATTAATATGAATTTTTAAAATTTAAAGTGATTTTTTTATTTTTAATATGCAACTAAAAATTTAAAAAATGATTGGAAAATTACTGGGAGATAGTTGATGCAAGTAGGGTTTGAAATAAAATTATTTTTGAAATTACTCTTGAATTTGAGAACTTAAATTAAATTTTTGGTTTATATGTGCAATCAAAAAATAAATAAATTATTGGATTAGTGCTGGAAAATTATTGGGACCTAGTGTATGCAACTAGGGTTTGAAATAAATTTATTTTAAAATTTACTACAAAATTTTAAAATTTGAGATAAAATTCTGATTTTAATATTCAAGAAAAAATTCATAAATTAATAGAAAAAATAAGCTAAGAATTTACCCTAGGGTTTTCAGGGTTTTTATGTGAAATTCAAAGTAAGCCAGGTTCACCAAATGATTTATTATTTTTGGGAATTATAGAGTTTTATTCCTATTTAATAAATAATTCTGAGTACGATAAATCAGTAAATAATATTCCTAATTAAAGAAACTAATTTGTGAAATTAGATTGTGATTTGCCCTTTCTAAAAATAGTAAGAGAGTAAGGAGAAATGTAACTTAGCTTATTTTAAACTATTTTGATTAAGACATGGTCTAGAAATTTGCATGCATGATTGGGACACTGTCACAAATAGGTTCCTTAACTTTTTTTCTGATTGGATAAGGCACTGAAACTAAAAACCCTGGGCTCTGGTGTTGTAGTCCTCCCTCAACACTATTGGCCTCAAGATCTAATCTTTTTGGGTTTCATTCGCCTGCTCAGTGTGAGACTATGTACCAAATTTTAGGTTTTTACTATTAACAAAGATTCTTGTAGAGATGATTCTTCATGTACTTATATTTTTTATACAATTTAATAAATGTGGTCAACTAGAGAAGAGGGGTTAGTGTGTGTAAGATGCACTGGATGTGCTTCACACCCCGTGTGTGGGCACACTACCTACATACCAATACTATGAAGAGGGATCAAGCCGTATATAGTTCTTCCTTTAAGAGTGCTTGATGCAATAGTGAATGAAATGTAAGAAATTCTAAAATTGGGTATGCTTGAGATGGCTAGGGACTAGTCTAAAGAATTGATTTAGCTTGAAAGTGTATAAGTTAGTTATATATAGATAATAAGGAAGATTGCTTGAGTGATATTACTTGTATTCTTTCTTGATTGAATGATATTTGCCAACCCCCTCCAAATTATCTTTAAATGAGATTATATATGGATATATTGGTCATGGTTTAGATGGAACCAGACTAGGCTGACATAATAAATAAGAAGAATTGGGAAAAAATGGTAAACTAAGATTGAAATGTGATTGGACAAGAGTGATAAAAAGTGGACACCCTAGGGTCCAATGCTACTGTCTAACTTTGGCTCTATTTTCCTAGGTATATGAGATTGGGGAGATGGATTACTCATGAAGAGAGGGTCCTGGCTCAGCTGGGGTCAAGTTTGGAAGGCCAAAGATGATTAGCAATTAATGAAAGTAAGCCTAAGAGGGTCATGAGAGCAAGCAAGAGGGACCTAAGGATTGTATGTCATTATCCATGCTCAATTTACCAATTTTTTAGATTTGATATGACTACACTTAACCCTAATATATTATCCCTAAACCCAGAACAATAATACCTAAACCTTAGAACCTAGACCTTAAACATAAAACCTTAAACCCTAGACTTTATACCCAAGACCCTAAGCCCTAAAACCTAAAATTTAATACCTTAACCCTAAATCCCAATACATAAGCATAAAATACTAAATCATAAACACTAAACCACAAAACCTTAACCTTATACCCTTAATATTAAACACTACATACAAAATTATAAATCATGAACCTTAAACCCTAAACATTGAACCCCAAAACCATGACCCTTAAACACTTAGAACTAAACCCTAATACTAAAACCATAAGCACTAAACACTAAACCTTGAAATTAGAACCCAAAACCACAAACCTAGAACCATAAAACATCAAACCCAAACCATAAACCCTAAATCATAAAAATACATAAACCTTAAAACCTAAATGCCAAAACTTAAACAATCAAACCCAAACACTAAACTATATACTTTGAACCCTAAAACCTTAACTTGGAACCCTAAAAATGAAACCTAAATGATAAAATTAATCTTTGACATCTCCTAAAACACTTCACATGCCCTACAAGAAGAAGCTTTCCACCTGCAAATAAGGTGAAAGAATGAGACCACATGTTAGGAATCCATAGTCTTTAGTAAAAAAGATTCAACATACAAGTATAAAAAACTTATGAAAATTCATTTAAGAGGTAAAAAAATATTATTATTATTATTGATCAAAATGTATACAAATTAGAAAGGTTTCGTCATACTCAGGTGGAGCATCCAATACAATGCTAAAATGGCTAGTTCTTATAAAACTTGTGAGAGAGAGAAGAAAAGATAAGTCTAAAGGTAAAAATGACACTTGTAAATATGATCCAATTAGTTACCTATTAATTTTAAGAGGGTATGGGATGAACCATACAAGGTTTGGAGGTCTTCTGAAAACCTCTAAAAGTGAACCCTTATCATTTATTGTCCAAAAAACTCATCTTTCCTGTACCCTACACACTTGGCCTCAAATTTGGCTTTAGTTCACATGAAAATAAATGTGATGGAGTTAATTATAATTTTAAAGGCCCTCCATGTCCTTGGAATCATCAAGGACACTTTAAAATCACTTTCCCTTAGAGTTTTCACACTTTTCACTAGCTTGTCTAATAGGCCAATTTTGACTGGCTGAGTTAAAACACCTAGTCTAGACACTTAGGAGCTATTACAAGGCATAAGAGTGATATGTGGAGTTAAATTAAGTCTTAATATTTCCATCCATATGATTTTCATCTCTTTAAACCTCCTACAACCTACAAAACACATAAAATAGTGAGAAAAACCATGTTTTTGCCCCCATCCATACAAGTTTATACAGGAAAAAAGAATGTGAGGAGATTGAGAGAGTCCTTTCAAAGGTAAAAAATCTTTAATGGTCATGATATTCCATATGATTGTATTTCCAACCTTATTTATCCATTTGGGTTCTTTTAAGGGTTTTGCAAGGGTTTTAGATAGTTTTAGACTCTTACCCATTGTTCATAAAGATTACATGTTAAAATTTTAATATAATGCCACAAAATAGTTTTATACAACCCTATCTATCTTCTCCAAAATTATTGAGTTACCATTAAAACAATCAAGAGAGGTATGAGTTTCCAAAGTTACTTTATCAAGCTTTTTCTTCCTCTTGCATAGGCTTATTACTGCCTTTGAATCAAAATTTGGGTTCCCCTATAACTCCTTTACCTTTCACAAGATTTACCACCTCTTTTATGACCTTATGAAAATTATATTTTTAATTTTATCATCATGTATAAGGTGAAGGTGATTCCTCATTTGGGCATTAGACCTAATGTTGTTCAAGCAGGATTAAGTTACCCTTGAAGCTCAATATGACCTTTTGATGCTTCCATTCATAAAAATAGAATTAACACATTTTATTTCACCCTAAAATAATTTTTCAACAATATATAATATTATTCTCAAGGTATAATTAAAAATTAACCTCTTTTTGGCTCCTAGACCTAATCCTTTCTTTTAAACCTGATTGTAACTCCTATGGTTTAGAGCACTCTATTAAAGTTCCTCCTTATGTGATTTGTATTTTATGTTGGAATAGGTGTATTTAAAATATATACACCCATTTTCAAGGCCCAAATAACCTCAAATTCACCCTACCACCTCCCTTCTTCAAACGTACATGTCTATGCATAAGGGGAAGTACCCCTTGTCTGAGACAAAATAGGGGTACTTCCCTATTTCCTCATATGAAAGTGAAAATTTTAGGGTAATATATAGGTTTTATGGATTTTATACACAAAAAAATCATCCCTCCATTAGGTCATTTTCCCATCTAAAGGCCTCAAACTCTAAGGCAGATAAATCAAGTAAGGACTATGTGTGAGCCTTTTACAAGTGGAATGTATATGCATCATGAAAACCCTTTTCTCTATTTGATTTAAAAAATCTAGTCTTATAAAGGATATTATGTTCCTTATGGGGGGGGGTTCCATTAATTTATTCCTTACTTCAACCTTCCTTTTACTTCCCCCTTTAATTGTCTAATCAGGACTGAGTGCCACTACCCTGACTGTGTTCTTGCTCCCTTCTCAAAAAGACCCTTGTAGTTATCTTGAATGGTTTGACCCTATATAAAATGATTCAAGACCCTTTCTTGAATCTTTCTATGGTGACTTATTAATTTTTAGACCACTTTTTACCCTAAGTTCAATCAATACAACACTCAAATGCCATATCTATCTCATTGTCTGCTCAGTCATTTCTAGTTGATTGTAGGTGCTCATTTAGATTTAAAGGAATATGTATGAGATTATTTCTTATGAAAAAGATTTTATGGATATTATCATGGAACTAATGAAAATTTTCTAGGCATTATACATCATGTTAGCCTTCCCTTAACCTCTTTGTAATCACTTTGATAGCAAGACTGAGTCTCTGCCCTGTTCTAATTGAGAAATATGGTTTTGATTCCTGTAGGTGATGTGAGCTCTTTTGGGCTTAGTCATGATTGTGGAAAATCCTTCTTTAGATTCCCCTTATATCCTTTGAAATTTATTCATGCTTTCATTGAACTTAAGTGACCTGAACAACACCTAAAGACATTTGCCAACTCACTACCTATATTACCCTATTGTAGGTGGATATGTAGGAGCCTATGTATGGACTAAGAATGCATTTTAGGCTTTGAAAACTCACTAATCATCTTCCCATTATGGACTCCATGTTTAATGAGATATCCTTCACTTCATAAGGTCTTATGAACATGAGCATTTGTCTTATTTATTCCTTGAAGTGTTAATGGTCACTTTGTAATCCAAACCCTGTAGACACTATTGCCTAGTTTCAATGGCTCTATGGGCAACTTTGGGCCTTCAAACATCTACGTTATACTTTCTTTTTGCCTTTGAAAATTACACAAATATATTATCCTACATATTGAATATAATTCAAAACCATCATAATGCATTATAGGCAACTGCACCCTCATTATGAAGTCTCCACAAAACCCTAAGGATCACTATTTTGTCATTTTAGGGAAAGGATTCCTATATATAGTCAATTTATGTTTGAGATGGTTTACATTTCCTCTAACCCTTTTGATGTTTCAAGTATGTTTTCCCTAAGTTTATCATATGTTATGACTTTAAAATAAGACCTTATCATGTTCAATTTATCTAAACAAAAAGCCCTTATGTCTCTGTCAAGACACCTGTAGGTGGACAAATTATGCACAACATGCATCAAACTTCTCTAGTTGGCATGGAATGAGTTTAATGCATTATGCATTATATTTCAAGGGTCCAAGGCCTCCCTTAACACATTCAAATGAATTTTTCATATCTCACAAGGATTGAATCTAATACCAAGGCTTTGATGATGTCATCATGAAGGTTGTAGGTGCATTGGTTGTATGTATGGGCAATAAGTGTAAAATAGAGGAACAAGATGGACAAAAAGTCCTCATGGGCATATAAAACTAATTGTCAACCCTCTACATACATTATTGAAAAAATGACCTCTTAAAACAAGCTTCAAACATTCCTTTCAATGTGGAAATAATCCTTGTAACCACCTGTATATGCATACTCCAATGGCAAACTAGGTGAAGTGTGTCTATGCATGCAAACTATGAAGATTGTTTTGGAGAAAGAAGTTACAGGGTGAAGGGAAACATGAGATCACTTTGAAAAAATTCAAATGAACTTAACACAACCATATGAACCCATGACAAAACACAAAGTTCTTACAAATAGTGAGAACTGTTTGTTGCAATCAAAAGAGACCAGTCTATAAATTTTGGGTTATTGGCTCATCGAAACACCATAAAAAATGAAAAAAATCATGAGATACATGAGATGACATATCCAAGATAATATGGAACAAATATAAGTAATTGTATTTTATATAGATTCTCAAAAAAAAACCTGTAGGGTTCACATATTAATAGGCAGATTTGCATAGTCAAATTGTTAGCAATGGTTCATAAAGCACAGTTGATATATTTTCAAAATAATTATATTAAAATTTATATATCAAATTTTAATATCATATCCCCAGATAATTTTTCTTAAAACCTCTTGAGCTGTCTGTACCAAGTACAAACTTGCAAGTCACTTTTGCTTGCCAAGAAGGGTGAAAAAAGAGATGAACAATTTTGAGAAATAAATGAAACCTCTAGATTAAAAAAATCATGTAAATAAGCATGGGGAAGATGAAGATTCATATTTTAACCTTTTAAAAGTTGCACACTTCCAAAGGAGGTCATATAAGTGCCATATTCTTCTCTTTTCACTAGAAAACTACCTTTTCTTCTGATAAACCTACAAATTTTAGTTACCAAAAATGGATTAAGACTTATTAAGACATATTTAATGTTAAATCACCTATTTTCACCTTCAAATTTCCCAATAAAATGGTATAACTCATTAAATACACCCTTTTTAACCCCTAAAATGACCTTAAATGATAAATACACATAAAAACTAATTGACCAAGGCCAATATAACATCATTTTACATTAATTAAACTATAATTAGCCTTATTAAAACATATTAAACCCCATAAAACACCTAAAATACTGAGTTTTTATCTAGGGGTGCCCCAATTTGACCTAAAAATCAAATTTAGTCAACAAGTTCTTTGTTTTAAAAACATAAAGATCGACGCCAGTCACTGTTGATCAACACCAATTTTTAAAAGATATATGTTGGTTATAAACCAACTGATGTTGGTTGAAAATGACTAATAATAGTCACCTATCAACCCTTAGGCAAAAATTTTATGATCATAAATGCTTGTTAGCGTAATTATTAGGATAAAATCTCCACAATAAACTTATGGATCAAGAAAATGTTTAAACCAAAGAATTATAAACCCAATTTTGATAAAAAAAAGTTGAATAAATCTCAAAAATAGAAATTATTAGCTGTGTTTTTCTCTACAACACAATCGATGTCGATTGGCCTTGACTGATGCCAGTCACACAGAATCGATGTTGGTCACTGTGTAACTTATGTATGCACAAAGATGTTTAAAAAATGAGAGAACAAGATTAAAAATTGATGTTAAAGGACTTTTTAATGACTTTAATGGAAATCTAAGATTTCCAAAATGTATTCCTTACTTGAGAGGGATGCATGGTCCCACTAGGTGTGCCAATATGTAGAGATGGATTAAAAGAGGATTAGTTCAAACATTAGTCATGAAAAATACAAAAAAATATATAATAACTAATAATTTAGGCCAACCTATTTAACTTGGTATGAAAATGACAATAAGAAATAATTTAAGGAAAGCACATATACCTATTACCTTTCTTAAAAGTGTTCCATCATCAAAAATTGGATCCAAGCATGTTTTCTCTTTGATTTAGTGTTCTTATCTTTGTCAACAATGGATGTCAAGATCGTCCATTATCTCAATATCACCATGCATAATCTAGACTTATGATATTAAATCACTAATATGTCTATCAAATGAAGCTATCCTATTGCAAATAAGGCATTTATTAAACTACACAAATGACTTGTGGAGAGAATAATGCATTATAAGCTTACACAAATTAATCTTAAAAATGTGAGTGAGAGGCCTCTTATTTATATATTTTTCATATTATTCAGGATTAACCATGATCATCCATCTCAAGGTGAATATGTGTGGCCATGAATTAATCCAATTATGTAATTAAAATCCATAAATATCCTCATAAATATTTGGGAGGAAGGGGCATTAATGAGGCATAGGTACCCATAAACCTGATATTTGTTACATTTATGGCTTATGGATGCCACCCCATTGATCATGTCATTAGGTGATATAGATATTAGGAATCAATTTCTAATAAATAAATATTCAATTTACTCCATGAAATTCATACTTAAGCTCATAATTTGGTTTAGTTTGCCTAAGTAAGATTATACATTCTCTAGTGTAATTCTTTGGAAATCAGTGCACAATTAATCAAACTAGTCAAAATATCATATTACTAGGATATAATTTGATTGGAGAGGAATTAGAAGTCAATATTAGTTACATACAAACTAGTATCTCATTTAGGACATTGTCGACACAAAATAACATAGGCACGTGACATGTGCTTCCGAATTAGAAAAAAAGAGTGATCTAGGGCACTAAAATAAAAAATAATCATTTTGACTCTAAATGATTTGATCAAAGTTAAGAATAACCTAAAATATATTTCCCTATTTAGGGATACATTATCCTTAATTGGCACTTGTATAAGATAAGCTCAAACTATTTAGCATGTTTAAGTGATTTTGGTCTAATTTGTGCATTTGAATACAATTTGAGTAAGATAGATAATTTAAACATAACAGTGTTAGGAATTGGATGTCTACAATACTACATGTAGGTATGTTATCACTCATACATGACATATTCTTGGATTTATGATATAGTCACTCATACTAGACACAAATGTAGCTTATCACCCTAGTACACTCTATTTAAACTTAAACCATTAACCCTAAACACCACAAACCTTGAATTTTGAACCCTAAACATAAACCCTATACACCATAAACCTTGAATGTTTAACCCTAATACATTAGACATGAACCCAAAACAATAATACCTAAACCCTAAAACCTAGACTTAAATATAGAACCTTAAAACCTTAAATCCTAGATTTTACACCCTAGAACCTAAATTTTAATCCCTTAACCCTAAATCCCAAACCATAAGCCTAAAATCCTAAATCCTAAACCCAAAACCATAAAACCTTAACCCTATACCATCAATATTACACATTAAACCCTTAACATGAAATTCAAAATCATGAACCTTAAACATTGAACCCCAAAACCTTGACCCCTAAACTCTTAACACCAAAACCCTAAGCACTAAACACTAAACCTTGAAAGTTGAACCCTAAACCACAAACCCAAAACCATAAAACCTCAAACCCAAAACCATATACCCTAAATCCTAAAACTAGATAAACCCTAAACCTTAAAACTTAAATGCTAAAACCTAAACAATTAACCCCAAACACTGAACTATAAACTTTGAACCCTAAACCCTTAACCTAAAACCCTAAAAATGAAACCTAAATGACAAACGCTAAAACTAAATGACAAACACTAAACATACATTGTGGAGAACACACCACAGAGCAATGATGCAAGTATTGGTAGTTATGCTCAAGCCCCTCTCCACTTTCAAATCATAATTCCTACACAAGAAAAAAGATTTAAATGTAGGGAGAAAACATGCCATAAAAAATTTAATAGTATAAATGATAATAATTTATACCCATGACCCACATCATTATTTGAGAATAACTCACAAACATGGGAAGATCCAAAATGCTCTGGCCCTTTTGCTCAATGATTTAGAAATAACTATGTATAGAAGAAGTATTTCACCTCATACAAAGCAAGCACAAAGAGGCAAATTTTGATCTATCATCATTTGTCATCATGCCTCATCATTCTAAATTAATTTCTACCATGCAAGTGTAAATAGGACATTATCTTATTTCCACCATGGAAATCATTCAATGATTTCCCTAGAGTATTCCATCATGACCCTATCTAATCTACTAGACATGAATGAGAATAATCAACCTAGTACACTCCAATTAGATAAAAAAAAATCAAAACACCATTCAATATTCATCTAAAAAAGATATTATTTAGTCTGAAATAAATTTCTATTGACTACTAGATTTGAACACACTCTATTAGATGAGAGAGTGACTAGGGATGATGAAGGAGTGATTAGTTATGATGAGGACCAATGAGGGAATGATTAGGGACAATGAGGGATTAGGATAGATGAGGAGGGGGTGATTATGGATAATTAAGGATGATGAGGTTTGATGATAAAGTGATTAGGGATGATGAGAGACAATGGAATATTATGAAATATTGATTAGGGATGATAAGAAATGATGATGATTAATGTGGAAGTTATTACAGATACGAGAGTGTGATTAGGGATGATGAGAGAGTTATTAAGTATGATTAAGGTTGATGAGGGTTAATGAGGGAGTGTTTAGGGATGATCAATGACAATGAGAGATGATTAGGAATGATGAGTGAGTGATTAGGGATGATTAGGGTTGATGGAGTGATAAACAATAATGAAGGATGATGAGCCAATAAGAGAGTGATTAGGGATAATGAGGGACAATGAGAATCATTGGGTGAGTAAGTAGGGATGATAAGTGAATTTGAAGGTCAATGATGGAGTGATTAGGGATGATGAGGGTCAATGAGGGAGTGTCCTATGTGAATTTAGAATGCTATAATATGACTTCAATCTATGTGACTTTAAAATAATGCATGAGATTAGAATTGAAGAATGCATTGCTTGACCATCTATTTGACATTTATTTTAGAGTAAATGATATATTTTTAGAATGAATTTTTAATGGTGTTTCAATTTATTCTATTCTAAATGGAGTCTATTAGGGTGACTAGATACATTCATGTCTAGCATAAGTTATCATATCATGACTATAGGTAGATGTCATGTATGAGTGACCATATCATGACTATAGGTATGTTACAAGTTACATGATACACGACAGTCATTTATGCATATTGATAGACCCATTGATTGAAAACCCATAGATTATTTAAGAATCAACCTTCAAGCTTGGGTATTCAATCGGGTAGGGAGTACTCGTAGGACATATTCAATTAGGTAAAATATGGGGCATGATCAATGGTATAGATATATTACACACATAACATGATTTTTAACCTTATTTCTCATTTTATCTTCCAATCTTGAAATTTTGAAAACTAAGTACGAACTATATTGAATTTTAAAAAACTAACTTATAAATGATAACTCCTATAACCCTGGAGTTATTTTCATAAGATGCAGAGTGGCCCTAATTTGTTATATTTAATAAAATAAATTTAAAGTATAAGAATACAAAATTTAATAGAAATTAAATGCAAACTTATTACATATATTTTACTAAATATATCCTTACAAATACAAACCAAAAATCAATAGTACAACAAAAACAAACACTCGGACTAAACACAGAAACAAAAATACAACAAAAAATACATAAACATCTTCAAATGAAAAAACAACTACCTCTAATTGCAAAAAACAAAAAAAACATGCATGTCTTTGAAAAAGGCATATGCCCTTTTCAACATTTCAATATTTTTTTTACATTTTCCCTCCAAATTTGTGTTGGGTAGGGCTTGGGGAGCTTCAAACTTAGCTTGACACTATGCATGGAGCAACCCACTTAGTTTCTAATAAATTTAGGAGTCTTTTTTGTCTTTGTCGACACATTTGATCAAGCAATTTTCATTATTTAAAAATATTATATGAGTTTGTAGAAGAAAAAGTGTAGTTTTAGAATATATATATTTTTTAAGTTAGAATATTATTTATAATTATTACTTAATTTATATATAACATACCTGATTATAGACTATATACATATCGTCACAAATTTCTTTATAACTTTTTGAATATTAATCGAACGTTTATAAAACTTATATCTCAACAATCTAGACACTGTCAACTATGCTTTACAAAAATGTATTTTAATGAAGTTAAGGTCAAAATAATGTGTTCATACACTTGAAATTTCAATTTTCCAGTTGTCTTGACTTGTAAAATTATTTAAAAATTATATATATATATATATATATATATATATATATATATATATATATATATATATATATATATAATACAAAATTAATAAAAAATATTCTCAACAATATTCAACATTTCACCTATCCATATATGAAGTTTCATACAAAAATTCATTCGTTTATTAAAAAAAAGTGTGTTCATACATGTGCAATCTCCTTGTCTTTTCACAAAAAATGACCAACCTATTATCATAAATACATCTATTTCATATATTTTTATCATATGGGTATTGAAAAAAAAATTTAGAAACTAATTTTAAAATGTCACAATTTATGTTCTTATGTCATTGTCAAAATTATTTTCAAAGTGTCTCTAACATTCTCTTTGAGTTTAACTATTGTTATTTTCAGGAAAAAAAAAAGTGTAACTTTATACCCCTCTTTTGTCCCCCCTTATCCTGCATCTACTCATGTGTTATAGAAAAAAATGAAAACCCTAAAGTAATTAGGTTTTTAAGCTCAAAGATTGGGTTGACCAAATGTTTAACCCTAAATTTAGAGGTAGACTCCTACTTGGGTAGATAGGGTTAGAATATAGAAATGACAATTCATAAGGGTGATAATCATATCTAGAGTAGGCCAATTAAATGTTAAAATCAAATATAACATATGTTGAATTTATTAAACTGAGATAAGGTAAAAGTAGAAAGTATAAGTATGCTAGATACATAAATGACAAATAAACAATGCACTTAACTGGTTCTGATGTTAACACCATTTTAGATCTAGAACACGCAAAAAATAGACTGAAAGATGATTTTAGAATAGTCACCAAATTCTAGATTGAATTCATTTAGAGCAATGGACACTAACATCAACGTTGAATGGTTACATCAATATTATTATCTAAATCTGATGTAGGTGTTCTGTATAGAATACTTGCTAGAAAAGGATGCAACCACTTAGACTCTTTTGGGTTTGTCTGAACTTTCACTCTGGTGCATTCAGATCTAGGTAATAGGTTATTGCTCCTCACGAAATTGCAAAATCTTAGTTCTTCATCTTCGTAATGACTTTGAGAAAAATGGGTTAGTAGGCTCATGGTGTCGACCTGACCCCAAAGTCCCCTCTACCTACATAGATAATACTCTGAAGAGGGCCTCAAACTAATATAGTTCTCCTCTAAGTGTTGGCTTTTTGTGTGAGTCATGTAATGTGTGGAAAACAAATACAACAATGACCTAGCTTGTAATTTGAAAAATCAAGCTCTTAGGCTACTCCTTTAGTATTTCAGATCTGTAGATGTGTTGTCTCTATGACTGATATAGAAATATGATAAAATAGGGAAGCTTTGCTTAGTTGAATGCCTTTTATAAGTTGTCTTTGTCTCTTTAGGTCCTTTCTAAGTGAGGAATGAATGAGGGTTGATCATGTATTTATATCAATCCCTTTAGAGTAATAACTCGCATTAAAGAACTTAATCTGACCATTAAGATACATTTCATTTACAAAATAGATGACTTTAAGGTATTGGACAATTACGTCAGAGAAATTTGGATAATTTATATCTTTATAAAATATTTTTATGTAAAACAAGCGAGGACAAATTCAGGGAGATATTTTGGCATATATCTATAGGTTTGATTAAAATGTAAAACACAAAGATATTTTTAAAATATAAATATGATAAATGAATAACACAAATCCACTTAATAAAAATAATATTGAATTTAAGAATATCGTTAAAATGCATCTTTATTTTTAAATAAAAAATAATATCAAATTTATAAATAACATTTTATTATGTAAAACAAGCAAGGAGGACAAATTCAAGTAGATAATTTGACATATATCTATAGGTTTGATTAAAATGTAAAACACAAAGATATTTTTAAAATATAAATATGATAAATGAATAACACAAATCCACTTAATAAAAATAATATTGAATTTAAGAATATCGTTAAAATGCATCTTTATTTTTAAATAAAAAATAATAACAAATTTATAAATAACATTTTATTATGTAAAACAAGCAAGGAGGACAAATTCAAGTAGATAATTTGACATATATCTATAGGTTTGATTAAAATGTAAAACACAAAGATATTTTTAAAATATAAATATGATAAATGAATAACACAAATCCACTTAATAAAAATAATATTGAATTTAAGAGTATCGCTAAAATACATCTTTATTTTTAAATAAAAAATAATATCAAATTTATAAACAACATTTTATTATGTAAAACAAGCAAGGAGGACAAATTCAAGAAGATATTTTGACATATATCTATAAGTTTAATTAAAATGTAAAACACAAAGATATGTTTAAAATATAAATATGATAAATGAATAACACAAATCCACTTAATAAAAACAATATTGAATTTAAGAATATCTTTAAAATGCATCCTTATTTTTAAATAAAAAATAATATCAAATTTATAAACAACATTTTATATTAATTATTTATTTTAATGTATGGATATCCCATGAGTAAATAGATAGCATATAAAACCAATTTAAATAAAATGCAACCTATTACGTTATAGCCACATCACGGCTCTTATAGTTGCCCCTGCATATATTTTGACAAGAACATACACTTTTGGAGTTCTTACATAATGTGCCGACGCTTCATTTTTTACCCCTTTTGGAATGTAGATGTGACATTTGAAGTGAAAGTGGAAGTGGGTGTAGTGTCAACGTATTCGTTGAGACACGCACGACACGGTGGTTTTTAATATTCGAAGCCGTCACTATGTTTGGGCCCACCACCACTATTATGCCGTGTGATTTTAGCCTCCAATTGGGAAATATCTTGGCTGTCGGTGACCAACTTGCACCGTCTTTATGGGAAACTTCCAAACATGAGCTCTCGTTTCACACCAAACTTCGAGTAGTCATTTCACTTGACTTGAGATGGTTAACCTGTGGCACTGCACATTGATGTGCTACCCATTTATGGTCAACCCGTGCCACTGCACATTAAAAGTTAGCAGAAGTAGCACATAAGGAGAAGAAAGAAGATCGAAATATGGCAGTGCAATCTGGGGCATTTCGTGGTGCAGAAAAAAAGTTACTTTTTGGTGTTCATTTGTGAGGAGGATATTTGGACGTTCTCTGATGGGATGGGGGACTTTTGAATGTCTCAGGGAAGTTCTAGAGTCTCCAAGATGTCTCTTTTTTGAAGGGACGATTTGGAGTGTCCTTTCTCAGAGGGAAATGTCTCAAGAACGACAGTAAATATGGCAGAGGTGGCGGAGTCGCTGGGGGACATCTCCTTGACATCTTCACATCCCAAAGATGTCTCCAGCCCAAAAATCACCAAAAATCATTATTTTTTTGAGGGGACACATTCTCATGAAACAATGTTATTATCATTATTTTAAAATAATAATAATATAATTCATTAAATACCTATGTAATAAATGATTTACACAAATTATAAATATGAAATATGAAACGAGAAAGATGAAATTAATATTAACTTTGAGCATTATGTTTTTATGTTACCCTTAACTTTGAGCATTATGTTTTTATGTTACCCTATCTACTCATTCTTCTACTCCAAATGAGAAAATATGAAATATATATACGCACAAATAACATCACCACTCCTCCATCTTTGCAATAGATAAAAGACTACAAATTTCTAAAACAACCTACAACAATAACTCTTATAATATTCTAAAATGTAAAATATAAAATAAAAAAATTAATTAAAATGTAAAAAAAAAAAAAAAAAACTATTAAATTTTAAAATAATGATAGATTGCACTTTTATTTAAAAACAAAAAATAATATCAAATTTACAAATAACCTTTTCTATTCATTATTTGTTTTAATCTATAAATAGATTTCCCGAATGAATTGATCGCTGAGGACAACAATTTAAATAAAATACCACCACATGAAATCATCTCGGCTCTTGTTCTATCTATATAGTCACATTTGCACCCTTCTTTCTATGCATATATTTGTACTAACATACATACACTTTTGGAGTTCTTACATCATGTGCTACGCTCCTTTTTTTCCCCGTTTTGGAATATGTAGATGTTAAATTTGTACGTGCAGATGCGTGCGAGCTCCCATCTGCCGTTAAATGCATTCAAACACGACACGATACGGTTGGGTGCCATGTGATTTTACTCTCTCCATTGGGAAATCATCTTTGGAAAAAAGATTCTGATATGTCACCATGGCATTGGCCCATATTCATTTCGTACAAAATGAGCTGTTGTTTCACATCAAACGTCCAGTATTCATTTCTCTCTTTTCTTGGTCTTATTCACTTCACTTCGACTGCGTTATTCATTTCTCCAAATTCAACATACAAGTATTCTTTGAGTGCATCTAGATTTGGCGGAAAATATGCCCCTTCTACACTGGTGATCTCGCACAGTCTTCCATTTCGCCGTTAGAGTTAGCAGAAGTAGCACAGAAGAAGAAGATCCAAATATGGCAGTGCAATCTGGGGCATCTCGTGCAGAAACTACCTTGAGTGCAAGAATTATTCAGTCTCTCAATCTACCAGTTAAGTTTCCTTCTCACTTTCTCTGCATCTCTTTGCATTATGTGTTTAAGTTTATAAATTCTGTTTACGAGTTTTCCTGCTCACGTTCTCTGCATCTTTTTACATTAAGTGCGCAAAAAATTGCACTTAGGTTTACAAGTTCTGTTTCTGTTTTCTTTTTGTCAATGATGCTGAAGAGAGAATAACAAACCACTAAGCTAAATGGTATTTATATATAATTTACAAGTTTTAAATTCAAAACCCCAAATTCAGGGTTGCCCACTCCACAGACCACTAGGCTACAGAAATAATTTTCGGATTATAATAGCATACCAAAAAAAAAAGTTTGTTTCAAACCAAAAAATATTTTTGAACAGTTTTGTCCAAACCAAATGCTTCGAGCCACCGATATTTTGTGTTAAAATTCGAGAAGCCTCTTTTAACTAGAAAAAACCAATAACCATATCAAGGATTGATTCGCATAGACCCCTTGATTTTTTATTCTACTAAGGGAGCAGATTTTGCAAATGAGTTTTGTATGGATGTTATTTTGGTTTGAGGTTCAAGTTTTCTTTTCTAATCATGTTTTGTGTAAGAAAAATATGTGATCAATTTTTTTAGCCTGTAAATATTTATAACTTGTTAAAATTTTTATAGGTCATATACTGTCATTTTTCAGCATACTTCTAATTTTGATTTGAATAATATTCTATTATTAAGTGAATGTATTTATAAACAATTTTCTTTTTATATTTAGTTTAGTTGTTATTATTTATTTATTTATATTTTTATATAAGAAATAAAGTATTATAAAGATTTGAAAATTATTTTGTAATATATATATATATATATGTTCTGAGATTTAAATTTTTTTTAGAAACATTTAAATTTTTTGAGAATTTTATTATAAAGCTTTCATGAATTTTTAGTTTATTGTAATTTTTAGTTATATTTATTAAGTTTAAGAATTACTAATTTATCTTCAAATTTTGTGGATCTAATTTAACATTCATAATACATTTGTTCTAGGTTTGCTTTCATAACACCAACCTTTTTTGATTGTATGTATACTTTTATTTTTATTTAAAAAAAAGAAAATTATATTATTTTTTGACGTCTTTTTGTATTCATTTTTTCGTATAGTTTTTGTCTCATCATCTTATGGATTGCAGTTGAGGTTCCTTCCCTTAACCATCACAATTTGTACGCTACCTTGGAGGCATGGCGAGCAAGGAACATGGGCTGTAATGGGTATTGTTATGGTAGTATGGAATTCAAAATATTTAAAGAAGTTAATTAATCAGCCACGCCCCACTTCAGCTCTTGGTTTGAAAGTAGATGCGGGAATGCCATCTACCCATGCACAATGTTTTCTATATATTACAACTTATGCTGCTTTAGCATGTAAGTTTTCTTCAAATTCTAGCCATGTTTATTACTTCAAATCCTCTTTATTTTTAACATATAAAAAGTGTATGCATTAAATCATTTTAACTTGAATTCATACCAAATGAGGTTTAAAATAAAAATTCATTGTAACCTCAATCATTATCAATCAATATATTTGTTTGGGTTATTCTTTTAAACTATTTAATTTTTGATAATTTTTTAAAATTTAAAAATTTAAAAAATAATACACACACACACACACATGTATATATATATATATATATATATATATATATATATATATATATATATATATACATATACATACATATATATACATATATACATATACATACATATATATATATATATATATATATATATATACATACATATATACATACATATATACATATACACACATATACATACATATATATATATATATATATATATATATATGTATATGTATATGTATATGTGTATGTGTATGTGTATGTATATGTGTATGTGTTTATGTATATGTGTATATGTATATGTATATATATATGTATATGTATATGTGTATGTGTACGTGTATGTGTATATATATATATATATATATATATATGTATATATATATATATATATATATATATATATGTATGTGTATATATATATATATATACATATACATACATATACATACATATTTAAATATTTTCTAAAATTCTTTATACTATATACATGCACGCAATGAATTAGACACTTATTATTAAAGGTTCATGTAACATGTATCATTGGAGTTCTCCTTTGTTTGCATTGTAGAAATCCATTGTTCATATCCATAAACAAATACAATATGTACTTGTTAATCCATCATTAATGTCCCCCTTTTAAGTATAAAGGCTCTTAAGTGATATTTTGATTCAAACCTTGACATGCGAGAGAACAAATACAATTGTCATATTGTTCATTTTCCTAATGTTAATGTCAAATACGTGTACAATTATCATTAGTATGTTCGAGTCAAATCTTAATATTTTTTGTGTTTGTGGTTCTCTTTTCTATGTAACCATGCCTTTCGAGAATGCTTATGATATGGATTTAAGAGAAGACTTAAAAATTAAGGGCTAACTTAATTGAATATTTAATCATGCTCATGAAATATGATGTTAACAATCCTCATCCATTCTTGATAGAAAAAATATAAAGAAAATAAATTGTCACGTGGAAGGAGACAATTTCTGAAAGGATGTTACTCCTAAATTTTAACTAAAAAAGAGTCTTGTCATGCATTGTGTGGGACTAGAGAAATTGTGAAAGTTTTATTACTAAGGAAGATGGTAGCAAAAGGGAGACCAACCTAGTAAGGTAGAATAAGGCATGGTGGTTTTAATAAGGAACATGATAAGGAATTACACATTATACACTTAGGTGAGGTTGTTATAAAACTACCCTCTAAGAAAGGCATGGAATATTATATAATGAGTTACATGTGTACGATCACACAAGGATGCATTTACATAATAGTATGCAAGGCTATTATTGTGTAAGATCACATGAGGATAAACTTACATAGGGGCATACAAGGTGAGCGAATTTTGCAAATTCGTAAGGAGGAAGTGAAGCATGAACAAGTGTACATGAAAATGACTTGACTAGAAAGGGTGAGTTGGTGATTGATAGAGGAACTTGACCTATCAAGAAAGGGTAATGTTAGAATACAATACAAAATCTAGTAACATAAGGATGTTGACATGGAATAAGGTCGACATGAAAATCACCTGTTAGCCCTAAGTAAGATTAAAGGTGTGATTTTTAGATCTAAATCAGGGGGATTAGAGGGTTGGATTTCCATAATCATAAACCTCCTTTACCATATGTAGAATGGTATAATTCTTTGTCTTCAATTAGAGAAAAATTTCTATTTCAAATGATAGTTGATGTTTGTGTAAGGAAGAAAAACCTCAAATGGAATCCTCCTTGTCTATACTTCATACATACAAGGGAGGATTTATTATTATAATATGTATGTAGGATATATTGAATAATGTTGTGTCCCTTGTTTTATTATGTTGTGTTGGTAGTAGTTTGTTCATAACCTTGGGAAACTTGGGTAGACTAGGTTTAGAAGGTTGTTGGAATGTTGCAAGTTTGTGCATCTAACATGTTTCCTAGTAAGGTAGACCTAGTTACTTATGTTTTAATCACATTGTGTGTATATTATATTGCATGCATGATTGTTTTATGTTAGTATGTGTTTGTTGTTGTACATGCACCCTGTATGGTTAGGTTAGGATTAAAATGGTGCACGTATCTTTATAATAAGGCAAAACATAGAGAAAATAAATTTTTCGTTGCCTTGGTTGATAAGGTATAAAGATCAAGTTGGAGCTATGTGTGTAATGAACAAGTGAGAGTCAAATGAACCTCTACGTACATTCTTGTAGGTTGTGTCAATTTTTAATGTGTATTGGAGTGGGATGTTCTACATAATCTATGTTGAACCCCATAATAATTTTCACCTTGTTTAGTCTTCCTTACGGTGTTGGTGATAAAATACATGGAAAGGTACAATGCTATGTTAGACAAGGAGAGGATGGGGGTTACAAGACAAGGCCAACATTTTGATGCACCATCTAAGAAACAAAGAGAATTATTATTCTATTTGGCCTGGCTGATTCTCAAATGGATATGAAGCTAAGATATAAAGAGATATTAAAAATTTAAGTTAGGTATTGCCCTACAGAAAATGTGGTGGCATTGGTTGTGTGTATAACGGCTTTGATTTATTTAAAAATGGAATTTATTAGCACTATCCAATCAACAATGCATAATTTTTTCTCTTAGATTTTTTTTCCATGCATAGGAGTGAGTGATCTTATCTTGGTGGGACATGATATGATTAGGCAAGATGGTAGCAACATGAGATGTGTGCAAAGTTGGTACTTCCCTTTGGGTAGGTAAGATTAGAATGGACAAGTGCCTAAGAGGAATGGTTTGTAGACCAAGATAAATGGTATGTTAATCAAGAAGAATAGGTGGAAAGAGTTTTAGGGGTGAAGATAAATTACATAAGCACATAGGCATTAAGGCTAGTCACATGGGGAATCTGGGTAGTAGCGCATGGAAATGCAAAACCAATGAGGTCGCAACACAGTTTGGATGGGAGAAATGAATGTTCCTCAAAGATACAATGTTTTTTTAAGATCAAATGCCTTTGATTTTTGATATCATGGTGTGTAGGAATAGGAAGAAGTGCCACAAGGACACAACACATAATTGGTTTAGGGATATATTGGCACATGGAAGGAGAAATTTGTTGAGAGGAAGCCACTACCTATTTTTAACTAATGTATTCCATGACACTAGAGAAGTTTGGGGAATACATAACTAATATAAAGGGTAAGAAAAGGGGAAACCAACTTAGTAAGGTAGGAGGAGAGGTGGTTATAACAAGGAAATTGATAAGGAGTAACACATTACTTGCTTAGGTGTATTTATTGTAGCATTACCTACCAAGAAACATGTGAACACATAATGAGATACTTGTGTAGGATCTTTCAAGCTACTCTTGCATAGGAACGTGCAAGTATATGCTTGTGTAGGAGCATTCAAGGTGATTAAATTTCATAGAGTCAAATATAGGCTAACACCAAATAAGTATATGAAAATTAACTGACTAGAGAAGGTGATCTAATTGACAAAGGAACATGCCCTGTAAAGAAAAGGTAATCCTGGCATAAAAGATAAAAGTTGGTAAGATAGGCATTTCGACTAAATAATCACTTGACACAAATTTTGGGAAAAAATGTGACACAATTAAATAATTATTTTTCCAAATGTACCACCAATTTCTCTAATTGAATCTAATTATAACCAGTTGCATACAATGTTACACTTATTTTCAAAATGTAAATCTAATTTCCCTAATATTACTAATTACTTTATGTACTTCTAAAATTTATCTTATTCACCCTAATTTTGACTTAATCACATATGGTAAAAATAAAATACATCTAAAATAGTTTTAAAAAAAATAAAAATAAAAATAAAAAAATAAAAACAACAGTCAACAAAAAAAAATAAAAACAATAGTCAACATACATTTTTTTCCACCAAAAATGACATGCTACTAGTCTTTTTTATTCTCACTATTTATCTCTTTCTCCTTTCCAAGAATGAGAAAAATGCATTCACATTGAAAATGACATTTAGAAAGGGATAAATAAGTGCTTGACATATATTTTGTCAAATGAAGGTGACAAAAAAATGGAATAATTTGTGCCACTTTTGGGTCATAATTTTGTTCAAGCAAAGAAAATATAAATCAAATAATGACATGAAATTGACCCAAATAGTGGCACTAATTGCATAACATGTAGTATTGTGCTACTTTATTTCATAAGGTAGCTGGGTCAGGTGCAAGGTGCAATTCAAGAGTCAAATGGGCCTATGTGAACATGCCAATAGGTTGTGTTTAGATTTTTTTGTATAGGAAAGTGAGGTTTTGTTTGATCCATGCAGAACCCAAAAATTAATTCTAACATGTTGGCCTCCTCATAATGTTTATGATAAAATTTTTAGTAGGGTTCCATGTTTTGTTAAACAAAGAGATAAGAGAGGTTGTAAAAAAATTTCAACAATAATTCCGTTTCATAATGGTCCACAAGTGATTCTAAACATTTATTGTGTAAAGCATAATTGATAAATATATGTTAAGATATTTCTTTGATGATAAACTTTGTAGTAGGGTAGCATGTTTTGTTATGCAAAGAAAGGAGAGAGGTTGCAATACAAAGTCAATTTAATAATTCCCTTTCATAATGGTCCACAAGTAATTCTAAACTTTTATTGCACGAGTATAATTAATAAATATATGTTAAGTTAATTCCTTATTTGTATAATTCATAGGAGACAACTCCATGCCCATGAAAACCTACTATTTGAAGATTATTCTCATTTCCTAAATAATTAGGAGTATACGTCCAAGTAAAATAATAATTTTGGGCCAAATATTGTTTTTTAAAAAAATGATTCGATATATATATATATATATATATATATATATATATATATATTTTGAAAATTCATCAGTTGAACTCTTTGAAGCATATATATTATCATTGTTAAATTGTTTTTTGGTGTATAAAATGAAAGCCTAAGATTTTACTATTTTTTTTATGATAGTGATTCATTGGAAAGGTATACATCTATTTACTTTTGGACTTGGAGTTGTGATCATATTAGTTGGAGCGTTTGTGGTAAGTAAAATTTTAATCTTTATAGTTACACAAATACTCCATAAGTAGTTATTTATGTTAATTTTTATGATAATGAATGAAATATCATGTTGGCAGCATATTTTATTAGATTAAATTGATGTGGCTTGGGAGTATCTATCAATATTTATGGATTAAATTCATGTAACCTAGAAGTATATAGCTTATTTCATTATTCTATTTTTTTTTATGAAAACGTGCAATATTGATATTACACTAAGTAAATTACATTCATCTATCAAAACATATATAAAAGGAATATTTTAGATAAACATAGTAAAATATATTAAATAAAGATCTACCCTAATTCCAAGTGGGTATAGAATGAAAGTACCTTAAGTGATTGATAATTGATAAAAGGGTTTACAAGGACATTTTTAATTTCTATCTCGCTCAAACTCTGATAGAGGCTAAAAATAATGAGAATAAGGTCTACATACAATTTTAAAGAGAATCTTGAAAGATGACAATGATCTGACAAAGTTACCAAATTCAAATTGTTTTGATAGTGACAAACTAGTATTGAACTATTTTGATAGTGATAATATGTCCCCAAATTTGCAATCTTCTTCCAATAGTGGTTGTGTTTATTAGATCAATTCGAAACTCTATGAATCAATTTGTTTGTGCTTATTCGACAAAAACCTCTCTAGATTAGTGAATTTATGTGTGGAACTGCGAAAATGTCTTCTCCTTTGCACAAGCCTTAACCTATATTAAATAGACCTATAAAGGACATAAAATTTTGTATTTTATTTTTAAGGGTTTGCTTTAGTCAATCTTGTACTTTATAATAAGCTATAAATCAACACTCATGCATGTCAATAACTAAATCCTTGTATTTCAAAATTCCCAACCCTTATTCCTATGATATGAGATGCAAATGCAACCAGGGCAATTCTTTATGATTTTTTCTTGGTGCTTCTCTTGGTAATTGTATGCATCAATAAATCCTTAGTGTAGTAAAATAAAATCAATATATGCAATATCTAGATGTCTTCTTTGTATTTACAAGATTGATCAATCCATATCCAATACTTCTTGTTTTATGTCTTAGGTTATCTTTATATATACAAACTTATTGAATTCAGGTTAAGGAGGTATTGATGTGTAAGATGATAAAGAGATAAGATATAAAATTTGACAAAAATGATCCAAATGGCAATAACTTAGATATAATTTTCAAAGGGGCCCAAAAATCACACCAAAAAGTATCAAAACATTATGATTTAGGTCAAGCCAATATCATAAATGTTTCATACTAGAAAAAATGACAAATAATAAGGTAGAGGAAGAAGCACAAGAATCCCAAGACAAAAAACACAGAGGACAAATAAAATCATTGGAATAAGTATGCATCACATGACCATGTGGAGAAGAATAGAAAGAAAAAATATAATAAAAAGTGGGCTAGTAAGAGGATAATTTGAACCAATGATAATTATGCACAATAAAATTATAACTACCTTGCAATTATAAGGCCTACACCAGAATTAGGTGTCTAAATAATGCAACATTTTAGTGTGTATGTGTGTGTATAAACTAATTTAAATCAAACAAGGGTGGATAATGCTTTTACTAAAATATTCTTAGTACCTATAAGTTATTCTTGAAGTTAATATTAGATATGAAAGTCATATGAAATTCAAAAGGAAGAAAGAGATTACCTTATATCAGAGTCCATCCTTAGCAATTGAAAAAATAGAAAAACCATGTCTCATTATCTACACGACTGTCTTGACTACCACTAAGAGTGCATGAATGCTTTTATGTCAACATCTAAAATATACATGTAAGCAAACTTGAATGTTTTCCATCATATAAATGTTTAGACAATTTTATAATAATGTAATGAATGAAATAATTTGAAAACTGAAATTATAAAAAAGAAAAAATACACTTCATCTTATGCAAACCATATTGATGTTTATGAAAAATCTGAAACTATATATATGAATATGTAGACGGATATATACAACCTCCCTCAACTTCTATACCTCAATAATTATAATATATTATTTTAGTCACAATATACATTACCACACATTTGGATCCTTGTTCCTTTTTATTTTAATGCCATTTGGTTGTAGGCTCATATCATGGTTCATTAGTAATTATACACCTTTTTTTAGCCTATTTATATATTTGCTTTAATGTTTATGATAAGAATGAAGAAATAGTGTCATATATTTGGGTAAGTTCCTTTTTATTTTAATGCCATTTGGTTGTAGGCTCATATCATGGTTCATGAGTAATTATACACCATTTTTTAGCCTGTTTATAGATTTGCTTTAATGTTTATGATAAGAATGAAGAAATAGTGTCATATATTTGGGTAAGACACGGGTGGCAATAGTATTAGTGTCAAATGAACTATTGACATAATTAGAAATGAAGTTCTTGGGACGTTGGAAGTTGTGACTCCTACCTCTTACATTTATAAATTCAATATCAAAATTGTATTTCATATCTTGGATTTTCTAAATGTGGAAGAAATTAAGGAAATTTGATCAATATTCAACTAGGTCATTTCAACCTCTATTAAGAACTAGGACAATCCCACATTTTCTTAGGAAGGCCTTGTGGAGTAGCTCCTAGAATGGCATCTAATAACATGAGGCCTCTCTTCATCAAGTGGCTGGAAAGAAAAATTCATCGTATATTAAATTCATTGCTTTAGAACATTGATTATGTGTATAAAAAAATCACCTCAACAAGTTTAAATACTTCTTGTACTTTTCTCTTCCTATTTATTCTTCCCCCCTCTAGACTTTCTTAGTGCTCTTCATAGCATCTTATTTCGCTTAGCTCCTTAATACTTTTATGTGTGGTTCTTTACGTGGTTTAATGATAAGGGTGGGGTCCCAATAGAATCCATCCTTTAATTTATTAAAAGTACCATGTTGAATAATATGTCTTTTACATAATAAAAACTATTACATTATAACATATATAAAAATGATAATCAAGTGATTTCATTGAAGAGACCATGCCACATTACGGATTAGAAACTATCACTGTATTTAAAGGAAATACAAAATTACACTCATAATAAAGATACCATGTGTCTATTTTAACTACTAATGTTCCCATGCTATAGTAATAATCATCAACATGTTTTATAAAAAGGGCATACAAGTGCTAAAAAAAACAATGCCAATTTTATAAAACAATGGCACAATATAAATCTAACCAAATAAAATGTAATATAATGATTTAGATTTGCATGTGTGCTTGATAGGAATGGAGAAATATAACTAGGTAACTTGAGATGGTAAAGAGATATGGGTGAATGGAGATACATACTTGAATATGACTTACTTAGGTTCTCAAAGTGATTGAGATTCTAGAAAATAGACTCAAGCATTACAAAAAACATTCATAAGAATCAAAATATGATTTATGATAATGAGTAGTTTTAGTTTAGGTTCGAAATTGGAAATGATCTGTTTGGTTTTCCAAATGGTATAGTCTAGACATAAAGTGGTTAGGTAGGTATGAAAGTGAATCTATTAATCCCTAGGGACTGAAACATTTTGAAACCCTTCGTTAGTAGTAGATGTCCAAAATTATGTTTTCATGAAGCAAATTTGATGTGGATAGCCATATTAATCTCTTCTCCTTTGATGTAACCCTACTTTGAACTTGACACCTAAAAACACATCCAAGACAAAGAAACATGTGTAAAGTAAATTAGTAAGATATCACTAGAGGGTTACAACAATATGTTAGTATTGAATCAGGGATCAATAATATTTTTGTGCATGTGAGTGACCCAACTCAAATGAGATAAGAGCTCAGCTTCTTTTCGCAAGGTCATCAACAATTTAATGTCTTCCTTAATGCAACCCTTTTTGGTAAAAATATAAAACCACAAGACTTTGACAATTAAAAAGTGGAATAATTAGAATCTCCTTGATAAGTATATAATATATAGACTCAATGTATGAATCAATAAATTGAATGTTTAGTGATAAATGTATTAGGTTACATGCATATATATAAGATATTTTTATAATTATGACACATTTACACATATCCCAACCATGGAAATGAGTGAAAGTTGACAATCAAGGCATAAGAAATCAAAAAATAGTGGCACAATGGACTCACAAAGAATATGACCATTTTCAAATGGACTTCGAAAGGGGTTAGACCACTTTCAGGATGGCTAAAAGAAATATTAACTCATAAAAACACCATGAAATAAAGATCAAGCTAAAATCTAGGACAACAAAGTGAATCCAGAGGTAGAAAAAATATAATTTTGTAGGTGTGAAGCAAAAATTCACCAAAATGAACCTAAAGTAATCAAATGAATAAAATGTACCAAGGCATGAAAAAGATGACATTGTTAAATTACTTTTACTAAAAAATTAAGTGCCTACATAATGCCGCAATTTGACATGTGTGTGTGGGGGAGGGGGTGGGAAGGTATATATATCAAAGTAAAACACAATTTGTTCATAACTTAGATTTACCTAAGAGGGATTGAATATGAACTCTGTATTTCTTTTGAATGAATCACCCAGTATAAAAATTCAATCACTCAAATGTATATATAAACAAATTGAAATGCATACAAGTAGATCAATGTATCAGTAAATTGGTACAAATGTGATCACATGAAATAAATGAATTTAAAAAATGATCAAAGGAAAGTATAAACCTCATGGTATCTAAACCATGTTACAACATTTGAAACTCTAAAATTGAGTTTCAATTGCCCCAATTTGGTGAAAAATAAGTTGAAAACTACAATTGAACCTATAAATCCCCGATCTAAAAACAAAGAATTTGAAACAAGAAATGTAAACTAGTTATTATGCCATGGGTAAAAATATAATTCTTAGCCAAAGAGGTAGACATATGTTACCCTTAACTCTATAAATTCTAATTGGTGATATAACAAGCTAGATATATTCACCCTTTTTTAGGAGAGGGATGTTCATGCATATGTTTCATCTCAAAATAAAAAAGGATTAAACGCATCATGCATAACATAAATAGTAAGGAAAGTTTCTATAATCAATTAAAATAAAATTCTAAACATGCATAAAATCATATAAATTTGTCATCATATAAGGTTCAATAGTAATATGTAACTCAATAATTTTAGTCCACAACTAAAGCTTGGAAAGTAAGGGTATAGAAAAAGGGAGGGAAATAAATATACCCCAATGGTAGCCCACAAAAAAGGACAAGTGATATGCCCTTAAGTAAAAATATGCCCCAATATGGAAAATATATGGTAATAAATGTACCATATATAATAATTGTAATGTGACTAAAATGTATGAATGACATTAGGTGAAAATTCTATCATGATATAAGCAATCTAGGATCAATAGACACATGGGTATGATGGGATGAGTAAGGAGTTAGGATTAGATTGAGATAAAAAAAACCACCAAGAGAATATTTTGACAAAAAATAAACATTCAACTACGAGAAAAATTATATTAACTATTTATTATATCTTTGATTTACATGAGAGACCTTTTATAGGGGGATATAATATTGTTTAATGAGAGTGACATTTAATATGTTCAACTTTTAATCACTAACTATTGACCCCAAACTAAATCCTATATAACTAGAGCTTAGAAAAAATAATCACATATTTAGTTAATAAAATACCTATGTATAGTATTCTAACACCCTATTATATGCAAAAGTTAAGAAGAAAAATAAAATATGGGTCTCAACTACTAGGCCTTATTAGGTACCAATGTACGATAACAAAAGGAAAGACTTTATGTTAAATCCCCCCAATGACAACTTCCTTTACTCCAAGCAAGGATCAAAAACTAATTTAACGAGGTGTTACTAAGGGTTTAGTAAAGATGTCTACAACTTGCTCAGCAGTAGGCACAAAATCTAATGAAATAACTCCATCCTGAATAAGCCTCTGAATGAAGTGTATATGAATCTCAATGTGCTTTGATATTTGATGATCAATAAGGTTGAGGGAAATTTAGATCGCACTTTGGTTTTCACACCAAAGAATAGTTGTACTATGTTTGGGGAAGTCAAAATCGCCTAGCAACTACCAAAGTTAAAGTGCCTCTCGACTAGCTCTGAAAACATCTTGATATTCAACATCAATGGAGGATAATGGAATAACGGTCTACTTTTTACAATCCTATGAAGCTAAAATAAAACCAAGGTTGTAAAAAAATAAATAAGTTAACTTGGGAGTATCAATGACTCCTTCCCAATCTGAGTCTATATCGCATTATTTATGAAGATCCATGTGGTGCGTACTGAATCCAAAACTATGTTATGCCATGAATGTAGTGTAGAATATGCTTGGCTTCTTGTCAATGACTCTCATGAGGCACATGTGAGGACTAGGAGATGAGGTTAATATGAAAGGTAATATCAGTGTGAGTGTGAGTTAGGTATAAAAGAATACCCACTAATTGTTGATATAATGTGGGATCAACTAGAGGAGTTATGCAATTAGTAGATAAAATAACCCCTGACTAAAATAGAGTCAAGGCAAGCTTACAATCATCCATGTTCAATTGATGAAGAAAATCATGTGTATAATTATGATGACCAATAAAAATACCTTCAGGAGACTGATAAATCTAAAGACCCAAAACGTAATATAAAATTCTTAAATCAATCATGTCGAACTACTCCATCAATTTGTGCTTAACATCTTAAATCAAGGGGTCTAAAACCCCTGTGAGAATGAGATAATAAGAATATATAACTAGCATCAAAATATCATCCCCATGATTTTCGATGTGGACATTGAGGTCGGAATGTCATCATGTGAAATCAAAACCTAACATAAAATTACCCATCTTCTCATACCAAGATCGATTGAGCTTGTTTGAGACCATAAAGAGAATGACAAGATCAACATATAAATGGAGAGTCCTATATAAACCTTGGTGGCTGCTTCATATAGATCTCCTCTTGAATATCACCATGTAGAAATATACTCTTCACATCTATCTATTATATAGACCATTGATTTATTTTAGCAAGGGAAAATAAAAGACACTCAATCCATCTTGGAAACAAGGGTGAAGGTTTCAAAGTAATCAACTCCTTCAACCTATGAGAAACCCTTTTATACAAAACATTATTTATACTTATCAATTGATACATTTGCAACATATTTGGTTTTGTAGACCCATTTACATTATACAAGTTTTCTTCCCTTAGGAAGAGGCACCAAGTCCCATGTGTGATTATTCTTGAGTGAATAATATTCATCATGACTAGTAGCATCCCATTTTGATTTCCCTATCACCTTAGAAAATAACATTGGATCATATGTAATGGCATGGATTATAAGAGAAGCACCAATTGTTTTTGAGTGAGTGCAGTGAGTATCTAAAGGATCAACAACTAAGAAACCAACTACTTACAAAGTACTGTGGGCCACTTAGGTAGAGACTGAGAAGGATGTAGTAGCGGTGGTGGTATATGGTAAGTATTAGTGTCATCATTACCATCAATAAGTAGATCATCACAATCAATTTTAGTAGGAGTAGAAAGTGGAAATAATGTTAATTCCTATGGAGTGAGTTGCTCATTAACTGTGGCATCCCATCAAAATAATACATCTTTTGTGATAGGGTCAAGAATTTGGTAATATTTTACATCTTCACAATAACCAACAAAAATTAGTTGTTGGCTCTTCTTCACCAAAGATTTGCACTTTCATCAAGAACAAGTGCCCATGCTTTACTTCTAAGAGCACAAAATCTAGATATATCAAACTAAATGCCTAATGAGGCTTATTCAAGTTTTTTTTCTACATAACCTTGTGTGACATGCAGTTATGGATGTAATTAACATAATTAATTTCCTCAGTCCAATATTGTGGTTCCAAGTGCTTAGACTGAATCATACAATTTTACATCTGTTTAAAAGTTCTATTCTTCCATTTATCTACGCCATTTTGTTGTGGATTGTATGGCACAATGAATTGATGGTGTATGCCATGCTCAATATAAAATTATTTTAATACTTTATTATAATATTTACCCCATTATGAGTGCATATATTCTCAAGTGGAAGTGATGATTATTTTTATACAAAGGCTTTGAAATCATTTAAGGTCTCAAAAATTTCACTTTTAAACTTGAGAAAGTATACCAGTTCATCTATTTTAGTCATCAATTAAAGTGAGTGTATACTTTGCTCCTAAAAAAGAGTGAGTTGGAAATGTCATCAAATCACTATGTACCAATTCTAGAGGTGTTTATGCACATCTGGGCTTTCCTTATGGAAGTGGATCATGATATTGTTTTCCAAGTAGACATCTAGGATAAACTCCATAAATATAATAGAATTTGTAAGGCCATTTACATTATTTTTAACCCTCATTTGTTTCATGTATCAATATCGCATGTGTCCCAATGCAAAATAGGTGAGACATTCAAGAGACGTAGGGGAGCTTGTCAGAAGGATGTCGAGTGGGGTTTAAAACTATCATAGGCGTTGAAGTGTCTGGGTATTATAGTGAACCAACTATGAAGGCACTCGAGGTGCTAATATGTTGAGTTCCAAAGTGATCGAGGTGATACCATAATCAAAATGAGGATATTAAATGAAAAACATGTTTGATCAATATAATGGAGAATGGGAGCTATATGCAGAGTCTAAGTGCACAATGAAACGAAAGCCAAAAATAATACTCAAACCAAGCGCAACACTGAAGAATACATTAGGGTTTTCTAGTTGTATGACCCCCAAAAAAACGTGATTTGATTTGCAGCAAGACTGATGCATTGAGATATGAATAAGCTTGAACTCACTGATTGAAATCTACAGGGCAAAGAGGCATATCTTAGAGCAACAAATAAATTTATTGCTAAATACAGGAAATCTTGAAGCATTATTAGATATCAAAGAGATCATAGATTTGATACAATGATGGGATGATCAAGGAGCTAGGATCAGACCAAGACCACAAAACCACCAAGAGAAGCCATTGCCAAAAACAAACATTCAATAATTAAAAAATTATATTAATTGTATATTACATTTTCAATTTACATGAGAGACATTTTATAGGGGAAGTATAATAGTTTTTTAACAAGGGTGATGTCTAATATTCTCAACTTCTAACCAACAACTACTAACCCCTAACTAACTCCTATGAGAAAGGAGTTAGGATCGAATGGAGAGAACAAAACACCAAGAAGCTTTTTCCAAAAAAACAAACATTCAACAATGAGAAAAATTGTGTGAATTGTATATTGAATTTTTGATTTAGATGGGATCCATTTTATAGGGAGAATATAATAGGCTTTTTAATGCTAGTGGCATTTAATATCCTCAACTTATAACCAATAACTACTAAAACCCAACTAACTCCTATCTAACTAGATATTATAAAAAATAATCATAGGTTTAGTTAATAAACTACTTATGTATAATATTCTAACAGCTGCATAATGCTCCTAATAAAAAGACATATGTGATAAGCACAATAGTAAGGATGTGGAGACAAGTGATATGACCCAAATATAACTCAAATAGGGGATAAATGATGTGATACAATGTAACAATATGTCTTTGTAAGGGCGATATATAACAATGAATCACGCAATAGAAATATGATCCAATAGATGCATGATAGAGACAATTAAAACATAAGAAATAAGAATAATATATCGAAAATAGTAGTGTGCATGATAGATATCATCGCACCAACGATATGATACAACATATTATGGGCAATACATGTAACTACACATAATATTGTAACCACATAATAAATTAAACCATTGAATAAAGCAATGTGGCCAACAAGCAAACAATCACATTGATGTGACAAGACATGATGACTAGAGGATCCTATATGTAAAATACATTACAATAAACACTCATAATCACACAAAAATATGCATATAAAATAAATAAACTAATCAACATGTAATATAACCATATAACAATCATACGAAGCAACATAATCTATCTATGTAACTGAGCACACAAGATGCAAGATATATATATATATATATATATATATATATATATATATATATATATATATATATGATAATGGAAACTATGAATGATAGTACCATAATTCCACTTAAAAAACCCCCTCAATATATGCATGCCTCCAATGGAAGAATGCTTCTGTGTATAAGCATCTTAAAACTATGAAGCATTCATATATCTAAGATCGTATGTGTAACTTATTTATCATGCATCTAAATTAAGGAGTACCATGATAAACACATACTTGACATGTGTATGCAAACATGTCACATAGGTAGATAAGAAATGATATGTAGCCATGTGTGGCCATGTAACCAACAAATATAAAAGTAAAGAAATTCATTTTTTTGCATTTTATCATTTATTTTATTTTATTATTTGTAGAAGAAACCCACCCCACTTGTGGGTAGTATATGACCAATCTGAGAAATATAAGGATATGCCCAAAATATAGACAAGATGTATTCAAATGTAAATATTTGATGTACATGGACATGTATCATGGTAATGTAGGAAAAGACATAAAATACTCACATTGTATGAATCATCCCAGATAAAGGATCCAAGGACACATGGAGACCAAACAAAACAAGGGAAATAAAGATCAAGTGTGCACACACAAAGCAAAGAAAATCAAAACAAGGTAAATTAGATGAATCAAAATTTAAAGAAAATAAGACTCATAGAAAGAAAAGGAAACAACTAAATCCAAGTGGGCAATGTAACTATGAAAAAGTCATCAAATTAACGAAAAATGACTGGTCAAGGAAATATAATTGAAAAAAATTAAAAAATCCACCACAACATCCTCATAACCAACTATGAACATATGATCTTATGTATTTAGTGTGGATCCAAAAAAATATAAATAATCATCATGAGTTGTATGCTTAAAAGCATATATTTTTATGACTAGTAAGCCATCATTAATAGAAGTGGTGTTTACAATGTGAGAATATGTAATATTGAATTGAATTTTCATTAGAACTAATTTACGTTACAATTATTATTTTATCATCATTTAAATTTTATCTTAATGTAATTATTTTTTTAATACTCATTTTATCTCATACGAAATCTTATCTATAGACACTGTGTGGATATTGATAATTTCCTTGTAGTTTTTACAAGAAGACCCAAAATTTATTTGTGATTGATCTTTGATATTGACCATTTTTTAAATTTTATTCATTTGAATTATATGGTTATTGGTACTTGAATGTTACATTTTGGTTATTGTTTTCACTTCTTATTCATGACTCATGTTGGATTTGAGAAAGCGAGTATAGAAAATTTTATCTTTTATAACAATTTTATAAGTACCATGATTCACTTGAGAAGTTATACTATTTATTTTATCCATTATTTTGGTTAAAGTGATGAGCATTTGGAAAATAGTTTATTTAATGCCTTGCTCATGTTTATATATACCATGACCTTTATATCCCATTATTTATACACATGTGAGTCTAAATCCATATTTTTATAATCAAGATTGAATATTATTAGGAGGTTATCTTGATTTAGCAGTGTTTTAATCATTATCTATCATATGTACATTACCTTTTTTAGTGTGAGATGATGTATTGTTAGGCACTGATGATTGAATAAGCTATCCATAGTCTTAAAAAACAAGATAAATTTAGCCAATGCAAAATGTATAAATGCCATCTCTATATTCCCTGGGACTGATTGGAGTGAAATTTAGTTTTGATAAATGTTTACCGATGCTATTGTACGTACTAAAATCCTCTCACCTCGCTAATTATGCTAATCTCACTAATTTAAACCTATAAATATATTTCCTAACTAGTTCAATTAATATCCCATTGTCCCACATCCCAATTCCCACGTCCTACAAACCTTACCCCATCCTCTAACCAATTAATCCCCTCATTTATCTCTTAACAAAACCTATTTACCCACTAACCTACCCCCTAAATCACTTACCAATTTAAAAATACAAAATATTGTACCTACCCATATACCACCCTATTCCTAGCTACTCCAAAACCCCTAAACCGTAAGAGAGATTTATAGAATTGGAGGATTATAGAAATCTCCTCCATCTTAGCCCCTTCTCCTCTAGATTTTTCCTTTCTAGAAATTTTCAAGTAATTTTAAATTCCTTGCAAAATCCCTAGCCCTTGATTTCAATGGCACAAAATCAAATTTGAGCATTGATTTTCCCTCCATCTCTTATAAAAGAAAAGCCACCCCCTCCATGCAAACTAACTCAAAAATATATCAAAATTTTTCCATTATCTTGCAATCCATATAGCTAGCTTACATCCACCAACAGCTATCATCAAGCATAATTATCCATAGGAAGCCATTTTCAACTATCAAGCAAGCAATCAAACATTATCAAATTTGGCATCAAGCATTTATTTGCCAATCCTGGAGTGGAGTCATAAAGAGCTAAAGTGATGGTAATAGTCACTCTCATAAGCTTGTTATCTCTTTTATCCTCTCTTACTAGTTTGTTTATATTTTGGATTTTTATTGCTAAAACTAGTAATAAGAGGTTAATATAAAATTTAGGATACATTTTTGGTGATCCACTCACAAGCTCTAAAATACAACCATGAAGATTTTTGATCTTCTCCATTGGACATGAGTATCTTACAAATAACTTTCACTCCACACTTTGAATTACCTAAATTCAAAAAATATCGAGGGAAAGGTGATCCTCGAGATTATGTATAAGAGATCTATGTGGCTTGCCATGAAGTAGCATATGAAGATGCCTATTTATTAAGACTTCTCTAAAAAAGCCTTACTAGACCAACTTTAGAATGGTTCATGCATCTACCAAAAGAGGCTATATCAAGCTTTGGGGAATTAATAGAACAATTTGTCAGAGATTTTTCTTTCACTATTGAACACATCTCTATAATAGACCTCTATAACACCATGCAAAGGAGTGGGGAAAGTCTGACATACTTCTTACAAAGATGGAGAAGCTTAACAAGCTACCTATGATGTACAGTCCCTGAAAAAGAGTTATCCAAAATGTTTGTGGATAACATTAATGATAAGTTTAAATATCAGTTAAAACTCCAATGTGCTAAAATATTCCATGAAATAATAGAGAAGGGAATGCAAATTGAAAAGACACTCATTGAAAAATGGACAATCAAACTATACTCCCAAAATTACCGCACTCATAATCAAGATAACTCCATTTTAAGAAAGTTAAATTTCTTCAACAAAAATAAGAACGTCATGGAAGATGGGGTTACTGACTCCAAGCAACAACATATTCAAATAGTACAAAAGAAAAACCCCACAAAATAGTGAAATGTCTCCTCCATTCAAGTTCCACAAGGCAAGCCAAAACCTCAGAATCAAAAAAGACCACTCACCAGCTTGGGAGTACCTATTGAAATGGTCCTCAATCAATTGATTGTTGCTAATATGATCACCCTTGTTGAAATTAGACCTATGGATGATCATCAACCTAAACTAGATTGGTACCATGAAGATTAATTTTGAAAATACCATAGGGTCAAAGGACATGATACAAAATGACGTATGCAATTGAATCACTATAGTCGAGATTTAAGTGAAAGAGGTGACATTGAAATAGAAGGGGAAAGTCCTTTAAATCAATTTACAAATAGGTAACTAATCATTTATAAGGACCCACTACCCAAGCATGATCAATGAAATAGGGAGCCACCAAGAGACCAGGGTCAGGCCTCTTCCTCCAGTCATACTGACTACAATGGCATACCATATCATTACATCATCACCAGTAAAATACATATCCCCAACGACCCCACTCCATTTCCCACCATCTTAAAAATCAACTGAGCCGCTTTTGATTGTGTGGTTACCACTAGACACAGTAAAATATTAGTTCTTAGGGTAGCACCTAAGGACCCATTCACTTACACCTCTTCAACACAAAAGGGGAATATCTCCAATAAAGTCTCAGTATCTACTGATAAATCTTATGATATAATTCAACAGATTGAGAAGACCCCTGCAAAAATCTCATTAATGGAGCTTCTCAAAATGTTCCCTCTACATCAGAGATACTTTATCAAGTCTTGAATGACCTTAAAGTCCCTAGTGATTTGGATACTAATAAATTCCAAGCATTAGTGGGACACTTATCCCCTTATCAATAGATTACATTTGGTGTCTAGGATATGCCTCCGATTGGCACACACCTTAATTACCCAATATTCATTAAATTCTCCATATCTCACCATTACATTTCTCGGGTGCTCATAGACGGAGGGTCAGCATTAAATTATGCCACTTAGACTCTTTGAAGAAAAATCATCTTTAGGGCCAACATTGATTATGATAAATAAATGTGATGATAGTGAGTGATCATCTGCAAGAACTATTTATAGACATCTCATTCTTAACACCATTTGTGTTGAAATTGTCAGTCTTACTCGAATTGCACTCAAATGCATATTTTAGGTCAAAATCCATAAAATGTCCTAAATGGTTCAAACTTATCATTTGAAAATGCCATTTTAGGTCAAAGTATCCCTAAATAGGGCAATGCATTTTATAGGTCATCTAACTTTGATTAGATCATTTCGAGTCAAAATGACCATTTCACCATTTAGTGCTCTAGATCACTCTTTTCTTTTAAATTCATTAGTACACATCACGTACCTTTGTTATTTGGTGTTGGAATCATCATAAATGGAAATACGATTCTGACACATCTAACATCACCTTATAATCATTCATGAGTCAAATTTCAACTCAGTTTTGACTTTCTGACTATTTTGACTAGTTTAGGGTCAATTTTCAAATAATTGCACAAATGTTGATTAACCTTGCTTAAGGCTAATTAATCTAAATCAAGGGCTGAAGTGGATTTTTTATGAGAGGTATTAAATATTTATTTTTGAAAATATATTATTATTATCTGCATCACCTAGTGACATCATCTATGGGGTGGCATCCATCAAGCCATAAGTGCATAAAATATCAGGGTTATGGTGCACCCGTGCCTAATTAATGCCTTTCATGCCTCTTCAATGCCTCTTCTTTCAAGGTTATCTTGAGGATAATTATGGACTTAATTCCAAATATTAGGATTATCCTTAGCGACACATCTTCATCTCAAGATGGAGGGTTGAGGTTGATCCTAACCAATCTCAAAAATCTATAAATAGAGAGGCCACGAACATAATTTCTAAGCTATTTTGGTGCAAGGTTATTATGCTCAAATATCTTCAAAGCTTGAACATTGCAAAGTTATAATGCTAAATTGTTTCTACAAAGCTTCATTGATAGGCTAGTTTAGTGATTCCGCATCAAGATCCTAGGTTTTGTGGAGTGTTCTTGAGGAATTAGAGGATCTTACCACCATTGTTGACAAAGACAAGGATGCTTGATCAAGGGAGAACATGTTTTTGAGCCACATGGGCATGGTGAATCCATTTGGGAAGGTAATATGGTGTTGCTTTCTTTCATTTATTTCTTGTTATCCGTTGTAATTTTAATAGGAATAGATAGGCTTGGTTAGTTAGTTCTTTATGCATGTTTCATTGTTTATGCACTAATGCTTGACTAACTTGCTTTGTAATCTTCTCTACATCTTGGCACGTCCGGTGGAACAAGACACATCTCACACCTAAAGGAGATCCTTTTGCAACCTTACAAAAATTATTTGAGCTTTTAAAACTCTTGCAAATTGGTTTTCTAACTTTATTTTGCCATTTTTTATTGCCACGGGTTTACACAGTAATCGACGTTGGTAGGAAGTACCAACATCGATTACTTGGCTCAACCAGCATAGATTACTAGAATCGACATTGGTTAGATCTCGGTTGGACATTATCGATGTCGGTGGTATATAACTGACGTCGGTCACTGTGTTTTCTTAAAAACACAAACCCGAGAGCTATTTTAAAAGGCTTGGTTTGGAGTCATACAGACTCCATTTTGGATGATTTGTTTTCAAAACAATGTGTTTTATCCTAAAATTTTAGAATTTGACATTAGTTTATCTTCAAGTTTCATATATTTATTACAAAATTTAAAAAATCCATTTAAAATGTTTCTAATATAACATATTTGCTTTTGGGATGATGCCTTAATGGTAGACAGGTAACTAGTGGATTTCAAGTTTGATAAATCATGTTTTAGAACATATTTTGCATGTTTTAAAATGAATTAAAAAAATTATTTTGGTGCTTAAAGTAACATTTAAGGTGATTAAATAAGTGTTTTTAGCATTACTTTTCAAAGTTATAACTAAGACCAAGGGGTCAAATGAACACCACCAAACATTTTATTTGGGTTTAAAATTGAGCACACTTGTTTGAAATAGTTAATTAGATTAGTTTTGTTTGGAAAAAGGAGGAATGTTGCATGTATGCTCTTCCATTTATCCCCTACATGGAGCCCTTGGAATCAAAAGTGCCATTCCTATTGCAAATAGCTTAGTCCAAGGCTTAGAAAGAATGTCGCTTAAAACACTCCCCAAAAACTCACTAAAGTTTAGGTGATCTTGAAAATGACCTTAAAGTCTTTTTATTTTCATGTTTTCTTTGTTTTTATGAAATTTGGCTTGGGAGGGGGACTTCATCACTTCTCGCAAGTTCTTTAGGGAAGTTTTGACTCGAGGTTTCATCTCCCAACATTGACTTTATTTGACTCTTTTTAGAGTTGCACATGGACGTAGTGCCACTTTGGATATCACACTACACTGAGCGAACATCAAGATATAGTGGTTGCATAAAAGACTAGACCTTTATGTAATAAGTTGAGTGATACGAACCCAAAATCTATGCTTTTTTTTTGCATTTTTTGGCGTGAAAGTCATTGTGCAATTGATTCGCCTAGAACATTCGAAACTTGATAGTTTAGTAGACCCCACTTTGCAATACCTTGTCAGTTTAGACTCAAGACGTTTGTTTTTTGTTATTAGCTTACTTGGCCTTGATTTGTGTCTAAAACTACTTGTTAACTCAATGAACTTAACCAAAACACATTGTCCTCAATTTTCTTGAGCAAGGGAGGTGTTACGTTTTCGAAATGGGAAATTCATCTTTTCCTTGTTCAATTTGTTATCAAAATCTTTGTGTCATGACATCCACTTTGGCGTAGTCATGCTACCCAATTGAGTCTATAACTTTTACCCAATTTGTTTAAATCCTTCATTTATAATCCACATTCTAAATTGGACCTTTCTAAGTTCTAAGGGTTGGTGTGTCAAAGTGGGTTCGCTATTTGTGCACTAAGCTTATTTTAACTTGGATTCAATTTTCTATTTGGATTGAAGGTCATTTATTAAGACTCAAAATCACATTATCATCTTGGTGGACTCAAGTTATATAGCGTATCGCTCATGCTCTAGGTCTTATAACATATTTTATTAGAATCATGTGACAATGTTGTGTTGCCTATTTAGTTCTAGCTTTATACTTAGTGATTCACGTATGTTTTTACATCTTAAGTTGCTTAGTTCATTTTGTCTTCTTCATAATTTGGAGAGATTTCCTCTAAACTTCTAGGGTTAACTTGTCGAAGTTGAAACTAGCTTTTGTAGTGTGGGTGTATTACAAAGATCTAGGCTTTGGTGTACTAATTTTCACCATGGGTCTTTGAGTTAACTTACTCTCTTCTGATGTATACGATTTCAAATTTACCAAAGGTTGAGTAATTTCATGAACTAAATCTTCTAAATTGTGTGTGGTTTCAAACCACCCTCCCTTATAGTCTCATTGGTACCTTGGTTATTTGTTTAAATGAGAGCCAAAGCATACTTTGATTGGTGGATGAACATTGGTCCAAATTTAGTCAAACACATAGAATAAATCTTTTTAGACATGATTCAAAGGTTCACTCATAGTGGGGCCTCTTATGGCCTTAGTTATGAGGATGACCAATTTTATGATGGTCAAGCTAACCCTGTTGTTTTTTATGATATCCCCGCAATAGTAGGATTTGAAGATGATTACAATGAATATCAACCCAAGAAGATCAAGATGAAGACCTTCTTAGATTGATAGAATTAGGTGCTAGACTACCTTCTGACTTTCCTACGAAACAATTGCATACCTTGGTTAGAGAAGGAGAAAAATGAAAACAAGAGCAAGATTTTGCACAAATAGACATACCTTCTTCTAACAAAGGAAAAGAAAGACAAACAGAGTCAAAACCCACAAATCTATATCTTCTAGCTAAGATCAAGATAATAAGTCAACGATATGAAGATTAACTTGTCACAGAGTTAATTACTCCTTAATTACCACTTTAATTCACAATAATGCTTCCAAAGAACACAAAGATATGGTGGACAATACACAACAAATATTAGATGAGAGCATTACCATAGTGGATCAAGGTAATCGAAACGAATAGTTGAAGTCACAAGAGACCTTACAAGATGTTCCATTTGACACAGAACATACATTCTTCAATCATCAAGAACCTCTTGTTACTTTACAACCTCAGAAACCCAAACATTCAATTCGAATTGAGGAAATCCCTAAAATAAACAAAAGATTGGTAAGTAAACATAGATATTTCCAAAATCAACAAAATACGAAACAACCAAATTTAGGGAATGCTTTACAATCCAAGAATCAATGGCCTATGTTCTCAATTCAAGCAACAAATTAGAACCAAATCATGGATCGAAAGGTATACTCTCCCTATAGATCCATACAAAACTAGGGGCACATTCTACCCCAACAACAATAAAATCAGGGGCACATTCCACTCTATCAGCAACAAAATCAGGGGCACATTCCACCCCAACAACAACAGAACTAGGGGCACATTCAACCCCAACAGCGACAAAATCAGGAGCACATTCCACCCCAATAACATATTATCAAATCCCCAAGTGCACCAAACATATAAGAATGGAATTCTATGAAGGAAATTGTTTAAAGATTGGAGACGAACAATAGAGTCAAAAAGTATAAATTTGATGAAATATGCCCATATCCATTTGACTTATCTATTCTCCAAAACCCCTTTCCACCTCACTTTGAGGCACCCAAATTTGACAAATACAAAGGGAAAGGAGATCTGTGCGAACACATACAAGCATTCTTCATCTTGTGTCAAGAGGTTTCTTATAGTAGCGAGTGCATATTATGACTGTTTCCACGAAGTTTAGTAGGACAAGCTCTTTATTGGCTACTTAAACTATCCAAGGGATCAGTTGTGGATTGAAATGACTTATCAAAAAAGTTCGTTAACCATTTCCCATATAACATAGAACATGAATTGACCATTGTTGACTTATACAAAGCTAAACAACGTGATGGTAAAAGTTTTGCTGCGTATCTACAAAGGTGGAGAGCATTAACGAGCCACTTTCAACACATTTTATCAGACAAACAATTCACTGATATCTTTGCACAGAATTTGCATCTCGAAGTTGTGCATAATCTACGATTAGCTTGTGATAACTCATTTAAAGAAATTATTGACAAAGGAGTGCATATTGAGAAGGCTCTTATTACTAGGGGCCATGTTAATATCTTCACACAAGGACAAGCATCTAATCAAACTAAATCATCGACTCCTCAAATAGTTATGCAGGATAAGTCTAAGGGCTTTCACAAAAATAAGAACATGGTAGGAAATGGGGTGTCAGAAATAAGACATGTATAAATGGTACAGACTATGCCTCCAAATGTATAATTAACTCCCCCAAATCCACTACCTACTTTGTAGAGACAACCTCCACGAAGGACATTTCATAACAATTTTAGAGTCTTTAGCAAGTTAGGAAAATTGATTGAAGCAGTATTATAAAAGATCATTGTATCTAATTTAATTATATAGCTGGTATCAAGGCCATTTCTTCAAGATTATCCAAAACTAGACTGGTACAAAGAGGAAGGATGGTGTAACTTTCATCATGTTGTTAGTCACGATGCATATCATTGCATTCAATTGTGACATTATTGAGGACTTTATTGAAAATAGTGAGTTGGAAATTAAGTTGGCTCCTAATTAGGGCACAAATCAGGGTATGGGATTCTACAAAGACCCTCAACATGATCCACCACCACCAAGAAAAAATCAAAATGGTCAAAATCAAAGATAGAGGTAGAATCAAAACCAACAACAGGGTCAAAATTTTAATGAGCATAATCGAGATCATGATCCCCACATTAATAATGTGGCTTATAACAATGTACCTTATGACTACAATAACACTTTGGGATGCATTTATGCAACCCACATTGCCACTGTTATTATGATGTTGCATGGCCAATCTCGTGTTCCTCACAATAGGAGACCCATTATTATAGGGTCAACACCCTCTCCCGCTAGTAATACCATGTTGAGTTCGTATCACCATGTTGCTAATCCATTTGCACGGGCTATTAATTTTGAACAACATCACCATTCTTATAGAGGCTCCTCGTTGACCCAAAATTATAGCAATACCGTTAATTACCCATGAATCACCATCCAAGGCCCTTTGCCTCATTTGCCTAAATATTATGACTCCTTGCCACCTCTAGGTTGTGCAGTCGTAACTAGACGTTTGCGAGTTACCATCCAGGGCCCTTTGCCCACTTCTTTCCATAAACCAAATTAAAATATTGTGCTAATGGTTCCAAAGCTGAATACTGTCCCAAGAAAGACTAAACTAGTTCAATCCACAATTTAAAGGCCTTATATTCTAATGGACCAATTAGATAAAACCCGTGTGCAAATTTCCATATTATAACTCTTACGGACATCTGATGTCCATAGAACCATCCTTAACAAACTTTTACAAGAGTCTATTGTGCATAATGATATAAACCTTAATCAGTTCCAGAACTTAATTATACATTTGTCTTCGTTTTAGCAAATCATGTTTGATCAAAAGGACATGTCCACACTTGGCCCAAACCACAATAACCCACTATACATTGAAATAATCATTACGGATCATAAGATCAAGTGGGTTCTTATAGATAATGGTTCAGCGTTGAATATCATATCCTCTTAAATTGGTACGATGATTGTGTTACATGGACAAAGACATTCAGCGAGAGACTATTACAATCAAGGCTTACGACAACATCGAGAGGGAGTCATCCAGTACAATTTGGTTGCCAGTCATGGTTGGGGCTATTTCTCATCACGCGTTATTCCATATTGTGGATATCGAGCTTCTTTATAACATACTTCTTGGTCATCTTTGGATCCATGAAGTACATACAGTGTCATCTACTCTTCACCAATGCCTTAAGTTTTCCCATGATGGGATCGAGGTTACTATTCCCACTGATCAACAGCCATACCAATATTGCAAACATCTTGAAGCAAAGTTTCATAATTATAACTATTGTCCAACTCTGAATTCATTTAAAAGAAGAAAAAAGCCATCATTTCTAATCCATCTTCATCAAATTATATAGACCTTGGTGATCTAGCCTCCACCTCAACTGATCCATTTCTCATAACTTTGGTCAAGCAGGGGATTATTAAAGATGCAGGGATTTCCATGTATCATTTGAAGGATGTCCTCTATATTGCAAAATTACAAAAACCCCTTAAAACATTTGGTAAGTCTAAAACACTTCCTAGACTCCTAATAGACATGATCAGATTTGACAACCAAAAAAGAAGCAACCAAAACCTCATGTGGTTTTTGTACCTGAAATTGCACCAAAGAAAGATCGAGAGGCTTTTACCGAGGGCGATTGGTTATATTTTGAGGGCCTTGCGGATTGTTTTAAGAATCCAAAGTATCATATCCCTAACAGGGTAATGGATCATCATGACTATACAGAGAAAGGCCTTGGCCCTCAGTGCAAAGAATTTTAGAGCCCTTATCAGCTGGAGTGTTCAATGGGAATAATGGTCTCAGATTTAAACCACCAGAGGATGACCTCATAATATTTGATAATGATTCTTTCGAAGTGACTGGTAACGAGACTACTATTAGCGACGTAACGTCCCATTATAACCTTTTAGATTAGCTTGCTGATTCATATTTGTTTGATTCAAATGCCATATTGACGATAGCACCTATTAGAGCTTCCCGTCTTGAGGCAAAAACCCATCCTAGTAGTGCTTCCCTTCCTAAAGAAGGACATTATATCTTTACCATTGGTGTTTCCCATTCTGAAGCAAACCCTCACTATAACCTATGCTTTTGTCATCTTAAACTCCTAGATTTGGATCGACAAAATTTGGTCATATGCCTTGATGAGTTTCAAAATGAAGAATCAATTGCAGAATACATGGGCCTACAAGATGTATTCTCCATTGGTGATCATAAACAAGGTTTTGATTTTCCATTGAATCCTTCTGCCTACTTTGGAGAGCATGCAAACTTTCTTGGTAATAATAAAGAACATCGAGATCTTCAGGTGAACTTCTTTGAAGCACTTGTTGATCAGGGAAAAAATAAAGAAAAAGACAAGCCTTTGAGTGAAACCCTGTTTCAGGCGCTCCCGGGTGGGAAAGTTTGCTCATCCCCTCAAGACGTAGAAATTCCATCTATCCCAAGTTTCATAGCTAGTACAAGCATCTCTTCAGAACAACATCAAATATTTGAGCATCTTGCTCTTGAGTTTCTAGAGGTCTTTTCCAATTGGCCTTTACCTGAGAACATAGATTCTGATTCTTCATATTATCTGGATCTTTAGGAGGAACAAAAATGAGATATAGCAGAAGAAGATGATCACGACCATACATTGCCTACAATTCTAGAAGATGGATCCACACTCCTTATGGAGAGCACAACAAAAGTGAATTTGGGAACCCATGAGAATCTCAAAACATTTATCTTAGAGCTTCCCTTACTAAAGTAGGACGTGAGCATATTATAACCATTCTTAGGGATTATATAGACATCTTTGCATGGGCATATTCTGACATGCTAGGCCTAGATCCAAATTTAGTTGTGTATCATCTAGTTGTTCACCCTAATGCTAAACCAGTCAAACAAAAGTTAAGAAAGATGCATCTATGAATCGCCCTTTTGGTTAAGACCAAGTTGGAGAAGTTGTTAGGAGCCAATTTTATCAGACCACTAGACTGCTCTGAATGGATTTCTAACATAGTGCCATTAAGTAAAAAGACCTCAGGCATATGTGTTTGTACTGATTTTCATGATATCAACAAGGCATGTTTCAAAGATGATTTTTTTATGCCCAACATCGACATGATTATCGACTCAACTTCTAGGCACGAGATGTTATCCTTAATAGATGGATTTTTCTGTTACAATCAAATCAAAATAACCCCTAAAGATCAGTGTAAGATCGCGTTCACCACTTCGTGGGGGACATTCTGTTACCAAGTCATGCCATTTGGTTTGAAAAATGTTGGAGCCACATATCAATGTGCAATGACTGACATCTTTCATGACATGATGCATGACATTATCGAGAACTATGTTGATGATATACTAGCATTATCAAGAACAAGTGCTGGATACCCTAACATTCTACGAAAAATATTTGAGAGGCTTCATGCATATAAAAGTCCACTTGAATCCTATAAAATGTGTTTTTGGAGTCGCATCAAGGAAATTGCTAGAGTTCATTTATCATAACGAGGGATTGAAGTCGACCCTTCGAAGGTCACCACTATTATGGAAATGCCTCCACCCAACAATCTTAAACAGTTACGAGGTCTATAAGGCAAGATCCAGTCTATACATAGGTTCATTTCTCAATTGGCAGATAAGTGCCACCCATTTACCCATCTCTTAAAGAAAGGGGTGACATTTCATTGGGATGAAGATTCTCAGATAACATTTACAAAGCTTAAAACATACTTAGCCAATCCACCGGTCTTACGACCTCCAACACAAGGAAAGCCACAACTTCTTTACATATCAGCCAAAAAAATGCACTCGGGGCACTTTTGGCTCAGCGTGATGATCATGGTAAGGAACACAGTTTATTATTTAAGTCACACATTGATAGCCTATGAACATAATTATATGTCTATTGTGAAGGCATGTTTAGCTATGGTGTTAGCCACTAAAAAACTATGACATTATATGGTAAATAACAAAACTTTTGTTATCGTCAAGGTAGATCCTCTCAATTTCCTCTTATCTAAAGCAATGCTCCAAAGACGCATGGCTAAATGGATTATGCTCCTCAGTGAGTTTGATATTGAATACCAGAATCAGAAGGCAATCAAAGGGCAGATTCTTACGAACCAACTTGCAAAAGCTCCTATCATAGCTACTCAACCTCTCAACTTTGACCTTTTAGATGAATCTATCATGACGATAGAATAAGCATCAAAAGAGGTTGACAAGTGAACACTCTATTTTTGATGGATCCTTCACTTGCCAAGGATCTAGAATTGATATATTGTTGATAACGCCACAAGGGGATTTGATCCCCAAAGCCTTTCATATACAATTTTAGTGTACAAACAATATCACTGAATATGAAGCACTGGTTGCAAGGCTTCATCTTGCCATATAGTGGGATATTCAAAGCTTAAAGGTCTATGGAGATTCATAGCTAATCATAAATCAGACAACTGATCAGTATCAAACAAGAAATGATAAGCTTGTGCCTTACAAGCAAATTGTTGATAACCTTAAAAGGCATTTTAAATCTCTGTAGTTTGAGCAAGTTCCATGAGTCAACAATTGGTCTATCGATGCCATGGCAACCATTGGTTCCATGATTCAAATGAATGACAATGCTAAAGAGTATCAGTTCCTGATTGAAAATCTTCTTCAACCAGTACATATTTTATCAGATTCAAAGAGGATATGTAGCATTGTTGATCCTAATCTCTCACCTAAGATATCATGGTACCAAGATTTTTATAACTATTTTCATAGCCATGTCTTTCCTACCAACATTTCTAATAACCAATAAAAACTTTTCCTTCATCTCTTAACATGTTATATCCTCCTTGGAAACACGCTTTATCGAAAAGGCGATGATGGAATGCTTCTTCGTTATTTATCTTTGGGAGAGGCCAAGTTGGCACTCAAGGAAGTTCATGAAGGAATGTGTGGAACCCATACCAATGGTGTAGTCCTAGCAAAGAAACTTCTTAGAATAGGGTATTATTGGCCTAAAATGGAGACAGATGCTTGTAATTATGTAAAGAAGTGTGTTCTTTATTAGCAGCATGGCAACTTGATACATGCCCCTTACCATTTTAGCTAATTACAACACCATGGCCATTCTCAACATGGGGTCTTGATCTCATTGGGTAAATTAATCCAACATATTCAAATGGCCATAAACACATTTTGACTGCAATTGAGTACTTTACCAAATGGATTGAGACCATTCCTCTCACTTATGTTATTGAGAAATAAATAGCCAAATTCATTCATTACCATATCATCTGTCGATATGGCATCCCAACGCGTATTATATTCGATAATGGTGGATCCTTTGTAAAACAAGATTTGAAATCTCTTTATGCAAAATTCAAGATCAAGCATAGGAAACTCACTCCATATACCCTGCAAGGCAACATACAAGCTAAGGCATCAAATAAAACCATTCTAGCAATCTTAAAAAATATTGTCAATGAGGTTGGCTGTAATTGGCACTTGTAACTCTTTCCTACCCTCTGGGCTTATAGAACCAATCATTGCACCCCAATTGGAGCTACTTCATACTCCCTTGTTTTTGGCACTAAAGCTATCATCCTGATCGAGATTGAGATCCCACCATTAAGAATATCATTGGAGCACATTGAAGATGATGAAGACTATAGAGCCTCACGGTTTCAAGAACTAGAACTTCTTGATGGTAAGCATTTTGCTGCCTTAAAAAACTTGCAGGGATATCAAAATAGATTACATAGAAGCTACAACAAATGCATTCTCCCTTGAGAATTTGAGATTGGTGACTTAGTTTTGAAAGAGAACCAGAAGAACATGAATGTTGAACCCAAAAAGAAATTCAAGTTTCAGCCTAATTGGTTAGGAGCATACATTGTCATGGCAAACTATGGATCAAGAGCATATCGATTGGCTAAACTTAATGGTGAAGAAATTTTAGAGCCCATGAACATCATACATCTTAAGAGGTTCTATACATAAACAGCGTTGAACCATTGTCTATAAGACCCCTGACTTGGGGGCAACTTGTGCTATCATAATTTTATCCTACCCCTTTATCTTGCCTTGAACACATTTTATACTATCCTAGTTCACTTTTCATGAATCCCAATGGTAAAGGCTTTGAATCTTGGCACCTTGAACACATTCTTCATCCCATTCTAGATTTCTCTCTTCAAGATGCATAGTCTTTGTTATGTCTAGGACATGTTATAAGCTTGAACACTTTTTGTCCCTTGACCAATCATGATCTCGATTATGTCTCATGAGCATTATGAACATCTTCAGCAGTAGTTCTACAAAGCAGTTCAGCTAGGACAATCTTGTGCAGTTTTTAACAAGTGAATAGCCACATCTTCTCAATACAGGGATTTTGTTGCTTTCTTGTTTTTATCAAGATCCTCACTCTTGCTGATTTATGAGTAAGGGTCGTTACATCCGGCTTAGCTATTTTATTGGAACCTCTACTCTCAGGACATGCATCTCCTCGACTAGATGGTCCCACCTTGTGCATATTTTATCCAAAAAACACCAAAAATATTAGAAATACTTTGAAAATACCAAAAACATCATAACATGATCCACAAAAGAGCCTAAAATTTATCTCACGCTTCTATACATTTGTCCATTCCTGTTCCACCATCCCACACTCTCATCATTTTACGAGCAACTATTAAGTTTGAACGCTCTCACCATTTTGTGAGCAATTGTTAAGAAAGAATGGTCTTGCCATTTTGCAAGCATAGGAACACCAATTCATTTTATCTTATCCCACTCGCCATTTTGCAATATCATTCGTTCTCATCTCATCAGCGTCTTATTTTTCAAACCATTTTTGTTTGTTTGTCATATCTTCGATTTATTCTATCACATTAATCACGCTGGTATAATCATTATTTTTATTCTATCCCATTTCTTGGGAGAACTACATTTGGCTTGAAGTTCATGTTGGAACATGCATCCATGGAACTCTGTAGGCAACGTCCACTTGTCTTATACATCTAGAGTCAGCTCGACCAACCCCTTCTTTTTCTTCTCTTCCCCCATTTCCTCTGTTATTGTTCCTCTTTAATTAAGGGAACAATTATCATTGTTATTTGTTATGATGTGGTGGCAAGTAACGCCTCTACCACACATGCATTAACATTTGTCTTTAAACCACACTAACTTTGTTTTTGTTTGTGTGTTTATTTGAGTTTTCTTGGTGTTTTGTTGTGTTTTTTTGGTGTTTTTTTGTTCTTTCGCACCTCTCCTTTTATTTTTTATTTTTATTACTTATCTTTTCTTGGTCTTGAGTTTTTTTAATCTGTTTTCACTTTTCTCTTTTGTGTTTTAGAACATCTTGATGATTCAAATGAATCTCGATTGTTTATATCTTGATCCTATGTTGTTATGTTGTTTTTGGACCATTTTGTTTATTTAATTATTGTTGGTGTCTTGTTTTTCTGTTTGTTTTTGCTTTTTTCTCTTTTGTGTTCAAGAATACCTTGATGGTCCACATAGATGTTGATTATTCATATCTTGATCTTATGTTATCAAGCCGTTCTTGCTTTTTGTTTTTAAACATTTTATTCCTACTTTAAGTCTTGATTGTTCATATCTTAATTTTCAGTTAGGTTCATTTATGTTTGTCTTTTTCTTTATTTTTTGCTTTTTTGTTTAAGTGTAAATCATTGTAACTCAAGTTTTGGTCATTATTTTACCATTATCCTTAGTTATAGATATTCACATTTGAACTGGCTCAGTGTAATTTGAATCTTATATCATTCTAAGTTATTCATACTTATTATGCCTAATTTCTTTTTCTATAGCAAGCACTTTGTGCTCAGGTATCAAAGTCTTAATGTCAACATCAGCTCCAATGAATGATTCTCAAGAACATTTTGCAAAACCTAGGCTCATGATATGGAATTAGGCTTCTAGGTAGCATGAATTTTAGGGTTATTTGTTTATGCTTAGATGTGCATCTCTTTGCATACATTTTGAGTCTAATCAATTCTTAGTCATTTTTCATCATTCTTCATTCCATTCTCTCTCAAACTTGGGTGAAGTACATTGGCTTGAAGTTCATGATGGAACATGATTCCATAGAACTATGTAGGCAACACTCAATTTCTATTGAGGTCAGCTCGATGATCTCCATTCTTTTCATCTCTCTTATCACTTTGTGCATTCTCATATGCTTGGGTTTATATGGCTTTATATTTAGTGTGCAACTTGTCTTGGGATTGATCAATGTCGTAAGCATGTAGCTTGTACTCTCAAATTGGGTACGTTTACAGTGTGTCCCTTATATTTATGGATTGTATCTTTTCCATTCCCCTCATTTTTGAGGCCTATTATACTTCTAATTATATTTTGATCATTGATGGTAACCACGTGTGCAAGCATTAGCTCATCTGGATGTGATCTTTTCCCTAGGTTAATCTCTCACTTTCTCTCTCTTTTTGAGAGTTCATGCTTCTCTGTCATCCTAGTATGTCCTCTCGAGGGGGCATCATGGGTCTACTCTAATTTCTTCTCAACAACTCTTTTCTTTGAAAAGACATTTCACTTGAATGTCTCACTACGCTTTTTCAAATTAGGCAAAATGTAGACATCCCATTCTTAACATCATTTGAGTTGAAATTATTAGTCTTACTCAAATTACACTCAAATGTACATTTTAGGTCAAAATACATAAAACATCTTAAATGGTTCAAACTTATCATTTAAAAATACTATTTTAGGCTAAAGTATCACTAAATAGGGCAATGCATTTTATGGGTCGACTAACTTTGATCAAATCATTTCGAGTCAAAATGACCATTTCACCATTGAGTGCTCTAGATCACTCTTTTCTTCTAAGTTCATTAGTACACATCACTTACCTTTGTTATTTGGTGTTAGAAACATCCTAAATAGAAATATGATTCCGATGCATCTAACATTAGCTTCTAATTCTTCTCGAGTCAGATTACAACTCAGTAATATGACTTTCTGACCATTTTGATTAGTGGAGGGTCAATTTTCAAATAATTGCACAAATGCTGATTAACCTTGTTTAAGGCTAATTAATCTAAATCAAGGTCGTAAGTGGATTTTCCATGAGAGTTGTTGAATATTTCTTTTTGAAAATTGATTCTTATTATTTTCATCACCTAATGACATCATCTATTGTGTGGCATCCATCAAGCCATAAGTGCATAAAATATCATGATTATGGGTCACCCATGCCTAGTTAATGCCTCCCATGCTTCTTCAATGCCCTTTTTTAAGGTCATCTTGAGGATAATTATGAATTTAATTCGAAATATTAGGATTATCTTCAACCACACATCTTCATCTCAAGATGGACGGTTGAAGTTGATCCTGACCAATCTCAAAAATCTATAAATAGAGAGGTCATTGACATAATTTCTAAGCTATTTGGTGCCAGGGTAATATACTCAAATATCTTCAAGGCTTGAACATTATAAAGTTATAATGCTAAATTATTTTTACAAAGTTTAATTGATAGGCTAGTTTAGTGATTCCACATCAAAATTCTAGGTTTTGTGGAGTGTTCTTGAGACATTGGAGGAGCTTACCACCATTGTTGACAAAGACAAGGATGCTTGATTAAGGGAGAGCATGTTTTTGAGCCACATGGGTATGGTGAATCCATTTGAGAAGGTAATATGGTGTTGCTTTCTTTCCTTTTTTTTTTTTGCTATCCTTTATAATTCCCATAGAAATAGATAGGCTTGGTTAGTTAGTTTTTTATGCATGTTTCATTATTTATAGACTAATGCTTGACTAACTTACTTTGTAATCCTCTCTACACTATTTACCTTCCCATTTTATGGCACTCATAGTCCATCAAATCCTAGACGTGGATGTTGATTTACCATATAATATGCTATTAGGACATCCTTGGATCCACGAGATGCAAGTTGTCCCATCTAACCTACATCAGTATCTAAAATTCCCCCACTCTGGCATGGAAGTCACCATCCTAGGAGAAATTAATCATTTTCATAGTTGTCAAATAGATCAATCGTCATTATCCTATTATTGTCGTAGTATAAAAAATTTCATTTTAAGTCCAACAACTATCAAGTATAGATCCCTTGATCAGCTTGTACCTACATTAGATCCACTACTTGAGGTCACCCACTTAAAAATTACATCCACAGGTTACAAAGAGTACAAATATAAAACTTTTTGTGTAGGCAATTTTCCACTCTCCCACGCAATTATGGGTCCCATCCATGTGAAAGGTCAATCCTATCATCAATTTGGACCAATGGCTTTATCTAGTGCAGGTCTATTATCCAAAGAGTATATTTATGACTCAGATGACTCATGGCTTATTTTAGAAGAAGAGGCCCTAATATCTCCTAGAAAGTGATACCTCGAGTCCAGAAGATGTTATAAAATATGCATTATCAAGGGAAAGGACTAGGGAGACAAGAACAAGGCAAACTTGAATCCATATCAATTTAAGAACATCTACAATATCTTGGTTTAGGATACAAACTATTTGATGATGACCTAAACAATATTAATATGGAGTCTACTTTGATCCTTGAGCAATATTTCTTCGATGATGAAGTCAAAACAAGTTTGGTTTATAGACACTTTAAAGAGCTTACTGCCACCAAACCTTTTCTCGACACCACCATTTCTACCATCATCTCCCTCCGCTACCCTTCACTCATCGATTGGGATCATAATAAGGATCCATCTTTTGATATATTTAAAAATGATGAGGCCATTTTACAATTTTTGGGAGCTCATGATTTTATACCTTCTAGAGACCAAAAAAGGGGTTTTTTGTCAATCTCAGTAAATCAACTTATTTTGGGGAACAATAACACCCCTATGATCAAAGTGAAGAAGATCAATCATAAGACAAAGTGATGCCTCAAAATTAGAAATAATTTCCCCATACCTCATCATAATTTAAAGAATATATAGAAATAGACACATAAGTCCTAGATGGGTTCACTTCAGATATCCAAAATCAATCATTACCACCTTATCTCTAAGACTAGTCACCCACTCTCGTCGAGGAGGTTATTGAAGTAAACATTAGGACCAAAGAAAATCCAAAAATTGTCAAATGGGGGGCAACTCTAACACTTGAGGAGTGACAAATTCTTGTTGAGCTGCTTAAGGAATTCATAGATATTTTTTGCATGGTGTTATTCTAACATGCCTAGGATCGACCCCTCATTATTAGTACATCATTTGGTGGTGCACCAAAAATATAAACCAATGAAGCAAAAGTTATGAAAGATGTACCCCAAAGTAGCCTTATTAGTCAAGGAGGAGTTACAAAAATTATTAAAATCTAGCTTCATCTAACCCATCGGCTATTCTGATTGGATCTCTAATATTGCCCCTGTAGTTGAACCCCAAGTTGGAATTTGGATTTGCATGAACTTCCAAGGCATTAATAAGGCATGTCCAAAGGATGACTTCCCTCTTCTAAATATTGACATGATCATGAAATCGATAACAGGCTATGAAATGTTATCTCTGATGGATGGCTTTTTGGGTTACAATCAAATTAAAACCATTCCTGAAGACCAACATAAAACTACCTTTATCACTTTGTGAGGGACGTTTCGCTATCATATCATACCCTTCATCCTTAAAAATTATGGTGCAACTTATCAATGGACCATGACGATTATTTTCCATGACATGATGCATGATATAGTTAAATATTACATAGATGACATCCTAGGGAAGTCTCAACTCGGGTCAGAACATCATGAAGTCTTAAGAAGAATTTGTGAGCGTCTTCAAGAGTACAAAGTTAGATTAGATCCAAAGAAGTGCCTATTTGGCATTCAGGAAAGTTATTGGGATTCATAGTTTTAAGGAGGGGTATAAAAGTGGACCCAACCAAAGTAAAAGAAATTATGAAAATGACTCCTCACAATCTGAACCAACTCAAACGTATTTAGGGAAAGCTATAAGCCATTCAATGAATTATCTCTTAGCTTGCAGATAAATGTCATCCCTTTACCTATCTCTTAAAGAAGGGGACCAATTTTAATTGGAACTCAGAGTGCCAACATGATTTTAATAACCCTAAATAGTATTTGTCAAACTTGCCTATGTTGTCACCTCTTGTCTTGGGAAGGCCCTTTCTTTTGTATATTTCAACAACTTTGTGCGCAATAGGTGTCCTCTTCGAACAACATAATGATCAAGGCAAGGAACAAGCAATTTATTACCTCAGTTACACTCTAATTTCTTATGATGTAAATTATAACCCAATTGAAAAGGCATGTTTAGCCATGGTCTTTGCCTCATAGAAACTCTAACATTATATTCTTAAAAATTAGATTCAACTCATTGCCAAGGTTGATCCCCTCAAGTATGTGTTATCAAAATCGGCCCTCACCGATAGAATGGCCAAATGGATTATGTTACTCAGTGAATTTGATATTGATTGTGCTAACCAAAATGCCATTAAAGGACAAGTCATAGCAGATCAACTAGTCAAAGCACCTCTTGAAGGTACTGAACCTCTTATAACAACCTTTCTGGATGATTTTATAATGAGCACTTTAGAATCTCGTGGCTAAAAGTCATATTTTTATGGCTTGTTTACTACGAATGGATCATGGGTAGGCATATTACTCATCACCCCATAAGGTGACCTTATTTCCAAATCCTTTTGCCTCGCTTTATCGTGCACTAACAATATTTCATAATATGAGGCCTTAATAGTTGGCCTTCACCTAGCCATCCAATGGAATATCTAGCATTTACAAGTACTTGGGACTTGTATCTCAAAATCAAGTAGGTTAATGCTGAGTTCCAAACCAAGGATGAGAAATTAATCCCTTATAAACAATTGGTTGATCAATTAAAGCAAAGGTTTCAAACTATCACATTTAAATAAGTACCAAGAGGGATTAACAAAGCAACTGATTCCATGACCACTATTGGCTCTCTTATTGCTCTCTCTGAAGATGTTTTGGAAGGAAATTTCTTAATAAATTTTATGATTCTCCTAGCACATCAGTCCATAGATCTATTGCAAATTTGCATGATCAATTATCCCAGTCTTCCCTAATACCATGACATCTATAGGTACCTCCATGATAACATCTTACCCTTAACCTTAATCATCACCAACGAAAGGATTTTATCCATTGCACCTCCCATTACATAATCTTCGGTAGAATGCTCTATCACAGAGGCTATGACAGGACCTTGTTAAGATGCCTAACATTGGAAGAGGCCTATCGCATGATCAAGGAAATCCATGATGGTATTTGTGGTGGTCACATCAGTTGGATGGCCCTAGCCAAGAAATTATTTGGGATTGGTCTAACATAGAACAGACCCCTGCCAATATGTGCAGAAGTGTGTAGCTTGTCAAAAGCATGGTAATCTTATTCATTGACCAACACAATAATTAAAACCCATAATGAGTCCATGGCCATTTTCCATATGGAAGCTTGATTTGATCAGCAAGATAAATCCTACATCATCAGATGGTCACAAGTTTATTCTCACAGTAATGGAGTATTTCACTAAATGGGTAGAAGTGATGCCACTCACCTATACCACATGTCTTAAAATTTCTAAATTCATTCTCAATCAGAGCATTTTCTACTTTGGCATCCCTACCAATATCATCTCTGATAATGACAAATCATTCAAAAATAAAAAATTCAAGGCCTTGTGTTAGTGGTATCACATCAAACAACATTTATCTTCTCCTTCCTACCCCCAAGGAAATGGATAGGTTAAAGAAACAAGCAAGACTGTTCTCAAAATTCTCAAGAAAATAGTCAATCATATTGATAAAAATTGGCACCTATAATTATATCCAACTCTTTGGTCTTATCACACGAATGTATGAACACCTACTAGGGCCACTCCGTATGCCTTAGTAAATGGGATAGAAGCAATCTTGCATGTGGAAGTAGAGCTCCCATCCCCACTAATCTCACTAAAAGGCATTATCACTGACCACAATTATAGACAAGAAAGACTACAAGAATTGGAGCTTCTTGATGAGAAACATTAAAAGGCCCTTGATCACTTATAAGCATATCAAAATAGACTAAAATGGTAATACCAAAAAAAAATCCTGTCCAGAGAATTTAAGGTCGATGATCTAGTCCTAAAAGAAAACCATAAAATATTAATGCTGACAGGGACAAGAAGGGTAAATTTGAAGCCAATTGGCTTGGGCCATATATCATAGTTGCCAAGTTTGGATTAGGAGCCTATAAATTAGCTACACTTGATGGTGAGGATCTTCATGATCCGATGATTATAATGCATTTGAAATGATTCTATACTTGTTAGGGTCCACCTTCCTCCATCTATGCTTACCCACTCTTGGGGGCATACCCTTCTCCATTCCATCACATTTTCCCAAAAGGCCAAAAAAAACCCATCCAATGGTGAAAGCCAGTCTTCTAGTGCCTTGGTCAAGTACCATGATGAAAACTAGTTTTTGACATCATGGTAAAATAACCCTGACCCTTGTCTTAACAATGGGCATCCGTCACAGGGTCTTATCCAACAACATGAGATAAATGTTTTAACATAAAGAAGTCATTGCTTGTTGAGTAATGGGGATGTTTGTTAGGAAAGTGCTTTGGAGTCTCTTATCCATCATTGTTATATATATGTGTGTGTCCCCAACATCCTATCCCATCTTTATGTTCATCTCTCATCCCATCATCCCATCATATCCTCTCTGACAAGCATGTATCCTTTTATCTTCAAGGCAAATCCCCTCCGCATCTGTATTTTGTTATCTCTAAGACTATGATTCACACCTCCCACTAATATTATAATTATGGAAGGGTAAAAAATAATTTTTTTACTTCAAGGGTTTAGCATACATTATGATACCGAATCTTGAAGGATCATCTTAACCCCCATATGCGATTGCTTTTTGGAAGTGGTTGGAACCTCATTCTGAGATATAATCATTTTGGCCACCACATACCCATTGTAAATATCCCCTCAACATCAATAGTCACATTGTCTATAATCATTTTATAATCACTTCCTTATCCATTTATCTTTCCTTGTTAATATCTTTATTTTTAGTCTATGTCATTGTATGATTGTCTTGTGTGATTGCGTGTTTATAACTGAGTGTGTGTGATTGTTTAGTTAATCTTGTATATATTAATTACATTTTAAATTTATCTTATTTAGATATATTTTGTTAAGCATTTTGTATATGTTTTATCTTGTTATCTTTTTGGGAATAAGGATGGTATTGGTGACCCCCAAAAATTTACTCGGGTAAGGCCACTTTCAAACAAAGTTTACTTATGCACCGAAATACTTAAAGTGCTTGTGACTATTCTCATGTGATATGGCACACATTTACTAGTGAAAAAGTAACATGGATTTCAAACATTATCAATGGCTTCCAAAACCACTACCCATCATGTTCCCCCCAATCTTATCAATTACCCTATCACAACTATTCCCATCTAGTCTAACCTATCACCATCCCATTTAAAACAACCAATCATTAGCCTACCTCCATCATGCAAAAAGATTGTTACCCAAACCAACATTATGAGATAATGAATTACAAAGGGGATTAATTTTTTCTTATGAGGACATTAACTCCAACATATATTTCATTAACATTATTCCATCACATCATTATAAACATATAAGTCAATCTACATCTTACAATAAAAATATCTTAAAACATGATATCATAATTATCTCCCATTTGTCTATGTCATGTACATCATCCCATAATCATATATAAATCCATTTCACAAGCATAAAAATCCATAACATTGTCTCATCTAACATCATATGACATAAAATTATAATCTAACATCTAAACATCATACATTTAATCACTACGCATATAATCACATCATAAATTAACTCTTCATATAAAGGTTAAATCAGATAAATCCATCACATCATAACTAACATCATGCATCTCAACAAATAAACAATTCATATAATGGATAAATTGTGTATCCATCACACCATAATCAATATCACATCACATGTAATCTAAATTGCATCATATAAATCATAAATAACATGTCCATCAAAATCTAGCACAATGATATAATATCATCATCAAAGCGTGAATATAACACATCACATCATCTAAACTCACCTTATATATATATATATATATATATATATATATATATATATATATATATATATATATATATATATATATATATATATATAAACAAGCCACATGGAGTCCATGTCAAAAAATAGATACAATACGTGGGCCCATAGGGAAAGAATGAGCTACAATAAAAAAATCCCCTATAACTATACATCATGTCTCTCTCTCTCTCTCTCTCTATATATATATATATATATATATATATATAAACAAGCCACATGGAGTCCATGTCAAAAAATAGATACAATACGTGGGCCCATAGGGCAAGAATGAGCTACAATAAAAAAATCCCCTATAACTATACATCATGTCTCATGACTGTAGTCTTGATGGACCTGGTGGCCCTCTGGCAAGATGATGTACTGAGTGTGAAGAACTACCCTGAAAGGAAGGTACACATCGTTTAGTTGGTACTACTGCCTCATAAAATCTTGTAATACCGAGCCTCACACATCAATCTTATAATGTTCCTCATCACACTATCCATCCCACACTCATTCATCGTAACATCCACCTCATCTTTGGCACTCTCATACATCTCTACCTCCCTTGTCAAATTTTGAATCTATGCTTGCATTTGAGTAATCTTCCCCTAAAATCTTTTAATTTTTGCATCTCGGCTCTAGATCTAGATCTGTAATGTCACTATCTATGCTTGTAATCTTATAATCTATGCCTGAGTCTAGGCTAGCGACCCATCTCTTTGCACTATCTGACCCTGTAAATTTATAACCTACCCCTATAGGCCAATCACATGTGCATGTGCCTAGGCCAACTACCCATCTCTCTATGCAATTATTGCCTACAAATATGCCTATAGCTGGTCCCTCTCCTGAGTGGTCCTAGCTATCTCTATAATCTAGGGTTGTATCTTTATCTATAATCATGCAAGCAAGGACCTCTCATCCTCTAATAAAGTTTATTATGATGGCCCTGCACCATCTCCACCACCACTACCTCCTACCTATGTACCAACTAGTACTTGTGTCTGCACTTGGGGAACACTACCTCCTACTTGAACGATTGTCAATGCTTGATCCCCATCCCATCCATCTATATCCATAACAACCCCATCCTATCCATCTTAAGTAGGTGGCTATCTCATCCATCTCTATAATCAGTCCCATCCCTACATCACTCTCCTAACCACCCCCTTATTGTACCATAACCCTAGGATGACTCATCATCAATGGAATCCTCGGTCTCCACCATGCTATGTATGCTGTAGTAACAGCTAGATCTAGAATAGTCATCTGGAAATCCCAAGGAACTAGGGAAATAATCTCGTAGTCTATCTTTGTACTCTATCTATTAACCTACCCCAATGGGGCCTTTCCTGCTTACTTTGAGTAAATAGGTGCTCCTCTCCAGGCACATCCTGTATAAATTTGAACTCCCTCTGTACCCTATCAGGGCTATGTCACTCTATCACAAGATCCCTCTTACCTATCAAAGAGCACTTCATAAGCATGAACTACATTACCATAGCCATGTCATCCCAATCAAACTAAAAACCCTTATAAGGCATCTAGGTGATGTGATTAGGATGCAAGATGTCAAATGCATCTCAATAAAACTGCATCTCACCCACGTGCCTCCTCTATACTCCTAATAGAATTTACAACCTGAACACCATGGGATGGTGAGGCTACCTCACTGCTAGAGTACCCAATAGATGCTATATCGTGATGTGCTTCCAACTTTAAATAAGTAAAAACATGGATGACCCAAGCTTGTTAATCCCCTATAAGCACCTAGATGTAGCTCTCTATATAAATGTGTTAATACTATGGGCCCCCTGGTAAACACTCTGAAATCCTAGACAATGTTTGCTACAACATCCCCAAGGCCTAGATGGAACCACTGACTGATTTTGTCTATCAAAATTATGATGATAATAAGATACATGACTACTAATATCAGCCTATTAATAGTACCCTCATGCGGACATCTATCAATATCGACCTGTCTATCATGAAAACCCACCTGCAAACCTCTGGCCAATCTTTGTAGTGTCACTACTAGTGTATGAGATCTCTAATAAATCCTATCATCCAACATCAACAAGTGAAAGATCTGCTAGAAATCCTCTAGCATAGTAATCATCTCCCCTATCACAAAGTGAAATACGCTGGTCCATGATTGCTAGCACTCCACTAGTACAGTGATCAATGCATGGTCAATACGTATCATTAGCATAGTCACCACATCATGGAGCCCAATCAACTCCGACACTATGTACTCTACCTCTATTAACAAATGCATATAATGGAGCACCATAACCCTAGGATGAGTACACCATAACTCTTAAATCCTCTTTCACTAGTCACCACCAACTTATCACTACATCTATCATAAATCACCTTTCCTATCTATCATAAATAACCTAAATTACCCTCATCCCCCTCAAACCCCATTCATCCTATTTGCATTATCAAGACCTCACCCTAACCTATCCCAACATATCCCTAATCTTATTTGTATCCTATAGACCCCCAACGCTCACCTATCCCAATTTCTTGTTCATTACCCCCATTACCTGTACCCAACAATCCTATTATCCCTAACTAATTACACCCCCTTCCTCATCACACTAATATCTAGCTAATTCCATCACCCCTACATCTAACTACCCCACCCACTAACTACAATATCCCAATCACTTCTAACTAGGCCCTAAACCACCTCTAAACCTATCTAACTGCCTACATAACTAACATCATTCCTAACCATCTCACTAACCTAAAAAATTAAATATCCACCACCTTCCCTAATTACCCTACTTACCCCTCACATATTCTAATCCCTCTAACATCACCCCATCACTTACCTATTTTCCTTATCCATGACAAAATTGTAGATCACGAGCCGGCCCTAAGTGGAAATCATGACAAAATCACTATACACAACCTGTTATTTTCAAAACCTTATAACTATGAAAAATCACTAATCCCTAATTTGTGATATGGTAATATCATGAGTATACAATTGTAGAATTGAAATACCATAGCTCTAGACTTGTAGTATTGTAATACCATGAGTCCCCATACAACATCATAGTTTGTGATGATAATGTCGTGACTAAGGGCAATATCGTTAGTCGTGGAATTCTATTGGTCAAATAAATGATGTTATTTTCTACCAAAATCCCAAAATATTCAACATAAATTTTACAAAAATCATAAAGTTTAGGGTCAAGTACTCATTGGTGGACCAACCTTTGGCACCCTTTGGATGTCTCTCACTCATTTTCCATGATGGGAAGCTTCGGTAAGTTAGTTTATAGTTTTAGCTCACAACACAATTTCACAAAAGACAAAAAGTGAAAATGACCCTGTTTTGACTCTTTTGTCCTATTTGACCCCCCTCCCATCTTTTACCCCCCATACACCCCTAACAACCCTTTGCTAACACAACCTGCATCCAATCACCTCAAACTATTCAATTATCCCAATGTAGTCATTGCTAATCATCTCTACCATCGTTAGGGGCATGGAATTTCCAATTCCCTGATATCCAATTTGATCTTGAATAAGAACTACATCAGCGTGAGGTCTTTTAGGACTATGTAAGCAACACCTGGCCTTGATTTTGTGCTAGGGATAACTCAACCACCATTTATCCCTCATCACCGTCCCATCCCTAGACTCGTCACTTGACAATCGCATGTTTTTAAGCTACGACCCTTATGTAAAGTAGTTTCCTATCATCCATCAATAACTGTTATCTCTACTATCAATTTTACAACCTTCCCAAGCATGTGTCCTTGCTATGGTCTTTATCACCATCTTGAACTCATCTCATCTAAATCAATTTCATCCTATCAATAAAATCATTTTCTAGACATTGGTCGTTTGTCTAGACCCATCATAATTGAGCTAATTTATCCCCTTGACTCTTGGGGCATCTCAAATGTATCTATTACTTCGAGCATGCCAACCCCATCTTATCATTTTGGTCCTATCCCACCCTTGGAATTCTATTCAAGTAACCATATGAGTCAGTTTTTCCCGCATGCTTCCTCGAGGGGACATCATAATTGACTAACTCATGTTTGACATTGTATAAAATTATTATGTTATTCTTTGAAATACCATTACTCTGCCCATCCTATCCACTTTTGATGCCTTTTCAAAGAAGGGCAAAATGTATGCACTAAAATCGGCTCACCCCACTAATTATGTTAATCTCACTAATTTAAACCTCTAACTATATTTCCTAGCTAATTCATCTAATATCCCATTGTCCCACATCCCATTTCCTACATCTTACAAACCTTACTCCTTATAACCAATTAATCCTCTCATTTATCTCTTAACAAAACCTATTTACCCACTAACCTACCCCCTAAATCATTTGCCAATTTTAAAATACAAAATATTCTGGCTACCCATCGACCACCCTATTCCTAGCTACTCCTAAACTTCTAAACCCTGTGGGATATTTATAAAATTAGAAGATTCTAGAAATCTCCTCCATCTTATCCCCTTCTCTAGAATTTTCCATTCTAGAAATTCCTAAGAAATTCTAAATTCCTTGGAAAATCCCTAGCACTTGATATCAATGCCCCAAAATTAAATTTGAGCCATTGATTTTCCCTCCATCTCCTATAAAAGAAAATCCATCCCCTCCGTGTAAACTACCTTGGAAATCTATCAGCTTATTGACATTATCTTGTATCCATATAGCCTTCTTACATCCACCAACAATTATCACTAAGCATTATTGTCCATAAGAAGCCATTTTCAACTATCAATCAAGTAGTACAACATTATCATATTTGTCATCAATAATTTATTTCACAACCCTGGAGTGGAGTCATAAAGAGGTAAAGTGATGGTAAAAGTCTCTCTCACATGCTGATTATGTTTTTTTTCCTCTCCTATTGGTGTGTTTATATTTTGGGTTTTTATATCTAAAACTAGTAATAAGAGGTGAATCCAAAATTTAGGCTACAACTATTAAGTCTATAATAATCTTCCTCATAATCATATTGTGTTACTAAAAATACTAAATGAAAATGCATGACTTGATATATTGTAATAGCTTGGTTACAAGTTATAATAAACATTTATGGTTTATCTAGTCATCAGATGATTATATGTGTGTTATACGTTCTTGAAAATTAGAAAGGAACGTCATTCCTAGGATAGGAATATATGGGTCCATCATAATAAAAAATTAAGGAACTATGTAATGTAGAGGAGATTTCATTCATTACATAAATCCAGGCCTAGAAAGTAAAATATTATAACTCACTTCGTTAGATATCACTTGACATTCCATAACTAGAGATTGTGGTCCAATAATTATATCCAATGTAATTATTCCTAAAGTCTCTCTTAAATGATTTTTAAAGATTGTAATGATCATTTCTTAAGGTTTAAGAGTTTTTATTACAAGTTGAAGTGTATTAAGGCCCACTACAAATATTCAAGCATGAACCATTACTTAAGAACAAGATATTTGATTCCCTTATTATGAATGATAACTTGAAAGTACAAAGATAAATGTTAGTCTATAATCTATTTAGAAAGTATATCTTTTGTCTCAAAACAGATAAGGTTCTCACTATCTTTTAATGTTTTAACAATAGAAGTAAAGTAAGCAGGTTTAGTATCATGTGGTAAAGTTTGTAGAATAAGAATCCAAAGGGGGTTAGCCAATTTTTAGTGAATGAAATCCAAAAACAACTTGAATAATTAATACTCGAAGATTATTACCTAGGGTGAGCTAAGATTACCAAATAAAGAATAAAATAGACAACAAATAAAAACATTTACCTTCCTTGAAGACCCCATTTGTTAATCAGTTTGAAGAGGCATAAGCGCAACTTGTGAACAAGTAGACTTTAGCATTGTTGACCTAACATATGGGAAACATTTATCCTTGACCACTTGAGGTTTTATCTTATTATGGTTGAATAATGGTTTAAGTTGTTAATGAAATCTTGTATAATAAGTTTAATTTCAAAATCTTATGTATAATGTCCAAAGGCCCTTGTATTTATAAACTTGGTCTATAATGTCTCAAGATGAGGGTAAAGGGCCCAATATTAGTCAAATTTGGTAGACCAAGTGCATTAAATTTTGGAAATAATATTTCACTTATTAGGCATGGTTCAACATCCCTGACATTTGTTATATTTATGTTAATATTTTAGATTTTACTTTATGACTGATGATGTCATGATGATGTCACTTTCTTGATATTTTTTTGAATTTTAGATTTCCAAAATTTAGATATTCATCTAGTTGGTATGTAATTTCCACAACCATTTGATTGAATTTGCTTAGTTAAGTAATCTTGATTAGCCTTCTCAGAATTCTTAGAATTTGATAAAAAGTCTCACATAAGTGGTCGAAAACATCAATTTATTAGGTCACAATATGGATGGAGATGAATTAGAGGAAGGTGATGATTGCATACAATGTATTTTTCCAATTATAGATGCATTGACATGATTTTTAGTTCCTATGTCTAACATGCATAATAAATTGGGTTGTTCCATGATTTTTAAGCTTAATTTTCATTGTTTGCAATAAATTGTTCTGATAACCATTTGGCTTGAAAATGGTAAAAATGGAGTGTCTATAGTATCGTGCAAGGACTCATAAAGTATGTACCCATAAATATTAGGTATTTTTAGTAAGTCTAAAAAAGACATTTTATCATGTGTTCTTAAATTGATAAATAATATCATAATATTTAGATATATGGACTCTAATTATAAGAGATTGAGAAAGGTTAGTATGGATGTGTTGGTTAACCTTTCCTTGATATTGAGAGGAAATTGGAGGGATAAATACATTATCTGCTCTACCCCTCTAGGTTATTACAAATTCTACCTCTTAGTGAACCATAATATAATGAGTAGACAAGATGTATCACTAGGAGAAGGAAAATCATATATGTCAATTGTAAGGATATTATATATTATCAATTCCAAAGGTATTATCACATAAATATTTGAAATCACATATAAACCTATCATGCTTAAATCCATATGTTAATATTCTATGATACATATGAATAAATAAACATGGAAACATTGAGATAAACATTTGCACAACAACCATATTATCAAGGCTAATCATATATAAAATATATGCACCTTCCATGTTTATGCCGTCATAGAATTAAGTGCTATGTATAAGTTGCATCTACCCATGAGAAAAAGGACTAAATAAAGGCATATACATAATCTACCAAAGTGAAGAGGATCAAAGCTTAGAAAATTCGACATGCTCTAAGTAAGAGGAAGAGAACTAGGGCTTTGGAGAACAAAAATGGTTCAAGCAAAAACAAATTACTAAGGCACAAACAAGCGAGGGTTGATAGAAACACTAAAACAATCAAATATCAACAAAATAAACCTTATAAGAATAGGGATATGAAAACCTAAGGTTGATATGTTAAAAATAGGGTGCACCAAAATGTTTTATAAAAAGGGTGAACACATTTTCAAAAGACCACCAATTATATAAAATAATCGTAGGAGGAAAATATAACTCAATACAAAAAATATTGTAATTTTGACTTGGTTATGTGCTTATTAAGAATGAATAAATAAAACTACCTTAAAATGGAAAAAAGATTGATAATGAGAGATACATATGTTAATATTACTTATTTAAGCTCTAAAAGTGAATGAGATATTGAAAAAATTAATTTGGAGTAGTGTAGAAGACCTTCCAGATAGCAAACTATGTTTTCTAAAGATTTATTATCCCATATAAGAACATGATTGACTTGCTTGTACTACAAGAATAGACTATATTAAATTGGATTTTTTTTCAAAAGCTTTTTTCAGTTAGAATATATTTGTTTGGTTATTTATATTTAGAATAGGGAAAAGTATTTAAATAGCTAAAATAAAAATTATAAAATTATTTATATTTTTAATTATTTTTTCAGTTAAAAAAAAATACAAATGTGAAGTATTACTAAACTTTTTATGTGGATTATCATAGGCTTGGATACGAGTTATGGAAGGAATGCATACGTATTCTCAAGTTATGGTGGGTGCAATAATAGGTTTTCTTATGGCTATTATTTGGGAATACACATGGCATGTTGTTGAATTGAACTATTTACCATATTTTAATAGAGTTCGCATACTTCTCCATATTGTTACACTTGTTAGCCTTTTTAAAATGACATTGTAAGGTAATAAACCAGGTCACATATAAGAATTGTTTAACATACCATTTATATTTATCTTTTATAAATCATAATTATTTATGATACCATTTTTATTTTTAGACGATGAAAGTTTATGACCATTATAATATGCATGACAAAACAACTATACATTTCTTATATTTAAATATTTATTTAATTAATTTCATTTTTTAATCAACTATTAAAATTTTATAGCATGAAACATGAAAGTATCTTTTATTAAATATGCTTGGCTCCATAAGTATATATCTTTTTATTGGTCTGAATTATATATAAAGACATTTTGATTGTTACATTTTATAAGAAATACTTATTTTTAGGACATTATGTAAGGATATCATGTTTGCTATATTGATTAGAGTTTATATATATTTTAGATAATGATGTCACAATTTCACATGATACTTGTTCAGAGTGAATTAGTTAAATATTGCATATAAGTTAAAAATACATTATAAAAAATATTTGTATAATTTAAAAAAATTACTCCCTCTACATAGTATGGATATTATTTGGATGGTTAATATATAAACTACAATAACTTATTTTTACTTATACAAATATTAAATGTGCACTTACATTAATATAATTGATGTCACATTAAAATAAAGCTAATTAGTTTCAAGTTGTGGTCACATCAAATGACAAACTTCACATGTAAGTTGATTGTCAATGTTTATTTTACTTCCTAATTTGTTTATGGGGTTAAAGTTTAGGAATTTAAAAGTTGAGAAATATATTCAAACAAAATCCATGAAATAGTTAAGATTTGGATTTATGTGCATTTTTTTAAATTATGTGTGTGATTATGTGTTTGAGTTTTTTTTAAAAAATATATTTACAATATAAAATTTATAAAAAAACAAATATAAAAATCCATTAAAAATGAATGATTATGAAGTATAAATAAAGTATTTACATGTTAAAAAATGGTATGGCCTCCCAAAATATGCCAGAATAAAATATTTAAATTATATTTTAAGAGTATTAATGTTTCATTCACATAAGATAAAATATTTGAAATTGTAAAAAGAACAATTAAACAAAGTGAACCTAATCCAATAATTTTTCTACTTTAAAATGATATGTAATTGTAGCAATAGCTTAGTGTATGTGCCTACCATGATCATATGGCATCAAGAATAAGATATTATACCCATCCAAAGTAGAAATTAGTAACAATACTAAGACATGTTCTCTTTTCCAATCTATAGCTAACCATTATGAATAAGGAGGTAATCATGAATGAATCAATATGAATTTGAAAATATTTTAATATATAAGTAAATCACAACCATTCTATAAATAATAAATAAAATGTAACAACAATAATTACAAGAAAGATGGATTCCTATTTATAAATAAAAAATATTTTTTTACGAGACAAAAAAGTGAATAACCTTGAGCATGGGGAAAAAGTAGTTTCATATCCAATAAACAATTGGATTGTTTTCACGTTGGGCAAGAACTAGATGGAAAAACATGTGCATCAATAAAAATGGTAAACAATTAAATAATGAATAGGATATCCTAGTCCATAATCCTTTGCGAGTGATGAATTGGATGGATTTTAATTACAGTTTGGGAGCTATAGTTTGACATAGTTCCCAATTATTATAAAAACTATGTTTTATTGATTTAATCATGCTAAATGATTCTATTTTTGTGTTTGAATATATATGATATTTTTTTACATGTGTTTTTATCTTAATGTAGTTTACATTTCAAAAGTATAGATTCTTATTGAGACTGTAAACATCTCGTAAAGATGGGGCAAAGGGAAAGTGGAATTTGTTTAAGTATGTTATATTTTTACTAGATGGATTTCAAATGTTGGCATCTTTTTGTTACGAAAATTATTTTCCATATCTAATGTGAAACATATCATAATAATGGAGAAGGCTTGTGGATAAAATGAGTGAAAATAAGAATTGTAGAACATAAATATTAATGCCAACATAATGCCAAAATACTAAAAACATCACACTAAATTTCAAGCACACAATAAAATTCATGTCACCAAAAATGAGAACATGAAGAAAACGATAAGAATTATAAGTATAAATTTTATCAAAATCAGAAAATTAAAATAAATATAACTCTAAAAATTAATTTGTCTTTGCATGTTTAATGACAAAATCCTAAACATAAGATTCATTTTTATAGTGGGGAACAAAAGTCCAATGAATGATTGGTATGGACACTATTTTGATCAATCTCCCACATACAATCAATCAAAAATAAATGTACATATCATGATATAAATGATAATATATTTATACAAATCCTAAAATAAAATAAATTTTAGTGTATACATCCCATAAATTGGAAATAAATTTGTGTTCCCTTAGAAAATTTAATTTGAATGATTTGTATGCAAAAAAATCAATATTGATTAAATATTAAATCTCCATCACCTTTCTTTAAGGTCCTACCTAAAATATGAAAATAATGAAATGCCTTTGATGTTCTTTTCAAGAATCCATCAATAATAATATTGGTGTACCACAAAATTAATAAATTGTAAAGCAAAATAATCAGGGCAACTGTCTTACCTAAACTATGAAAATAATGAACCCCCTTCAATGCTCTTCTCAATAATCAATAGAAAATAATTTTGATGCACTACAAAATTAGTAAATTGTAAATCAAAATGGTTAGTGCAACCAAGAGGTAAAAAATGAAATGAGTTTATAATTAAGGATGAGTTGCATAACTGTTAAAGGTAGTAGAATTATGATTACCTTTAAAAGGAAATATTCCATCACTTGTGATAGATGCCCCATTGGTGCCAATTCTATAAAAAAAGGGAAAAGTTGCAGGGTTGATTGCAAAGTCTAGGAATCTTAACTAATCCTTTGGTAATGTAACTTTGTAAAAGATTGAACAATAAAATCAAAAATGGTGTAGAGCCAACCATACAATACATTAAAAAAACTCTTAAATTATGACAATACATGAAATAAATCAAATAAAAAATAACATTAAACTATTTGATTTCAATCAGACTAAACATTTATGATGATTGACACTACAAAATATAGATCATTGTTATCTACAAATAAAGATGCCAACTAAAAACTGTAGGTACAAAATCTTGTTAATACATTATTTAATGTGCAATGCAAGTGGGGAGTGATCCTTGGTAAAAACTAGTGCCTATTAATCTATAAACCAATTACAAATAACCTAGCCAAATAGACGTGTGAGGATGATTATCCCTTATGGTGGATGCATGTTTTACTCTAAATAACCAAGAAAATAATATTAAAAAACATGATACATGTGAATAATATTTGAAAATAAATGTCACTAATTAATATAGCCATTGTAGGCACTTATTCACCATGAATCCTAATTGCATATTGCATTATTTATTAATAGTTACCACAAAATTAAGAATTATAGGCAAGTATGATAGTAGGGAACTCAATGTCTAAAAATAGAATATGATGAATGGAAAAGACAAATATAATGAAAAAAAGATATCAAACAATCCAGATGAACGGAAACCATTCTATATTTCTAAAATATATTGTAAATAAACTATAGGAAAAGACATTCAAGATTTTAAAAAAGCTATCAAAGAATGTAGATGAAGGGAAAACATTATAGATTTCCTAGTGGTGTAGGCCTTTTTCCCACTAGGTTTTGCCTACATGATTGTATTAGCTTGCTTAGAGATCTACAAGTCATTTGCGTTTCTTGGGAAGATCAATCCGACATTCACTAGATTGTGTGGTATTTTTCCCTCTCCAACTTATATATTCACCTCTCTCTCTTTATATTTCTAAAGTAGTTAAGTCAGTATATTATGGATTGTTTGAGCTATGACAACTTTGAGAGTTGTGAACTTCGAGCCTTTATATAAGCAATTACAAATGATATGGAATATTTTATTGATCTTATTCCTTTGCAATATTATTTTGTGCATGATTTCATTTACTAACAACTTCATTATGATGTGTACTTACTCGACGCATGATATCACTCTATCTGCATTCGATTATTCGGTGATCTTGGCCACAACTCTTTCATGGTATGAGAGTGCCAATCTGTGTTCATGATTGTTTGGTGGTTAGGTATTTGCTATTATTTTTTATAAAATTTTAAGATTTGATATTATCTTATCATAAGAATTGTTGAGAAAAATATTCAGATCTATAAGAGTTCTTGTCTTTGGTGGAGAAGATCTAGCTTAAGGACGCTATACGACATACTCGCGACCTCCTATGTATGGGTTTATCATGGTGAACATTTACAATGAGAGACTGAGTTGTATGATTTTTTTTCCAAGCCATCCTCTTACGGTTGTTTCTAATTTGTATTCTCCATCATTTACTAAGAAAAATATACAAATATGTGGATTCATCCTCTTCTAACTTTCATTTAGCATTTGCATTTGCATGCAATTTCTTAGTTGAGTAACAAATATGTTGAAGGGGTAGACAAAAGGTTTTATCTTGGATCCCATTGCCTTTGTATTGCCATTCTTCTTCAATCGTCATTCTAGATCAAGGTGGAAGGAATTTATTAAGAAGAATTTGTATATTTCTTAGAATTAACATTTGTATGTTTTTTCATTAGTGTACAAGGAAATTTTTACATATTTGGTCTTTCCATCCACCTCCACACGTCCTCCAACAATCTCCTGTTTAAGCACAACCTACATGCCATAGCCTAACTTATCCTCCATTTGTTATAGATTTGGTGTGACATCTGAATGGTGTGGTTATAGTTTTAGACTTTCAAAGTCAACCAAACTCCATTGCCCACCTCAAACCAGCTCCACCATCACTATATTACTCACATTGGTTTTAAACACTGAGTTGTAACTATTCACAGTCACCTGAGTTGGCATCAATTATTTTCTAATTTATGCCATTGGTATCTATGTGTCATTGGGTATACAAAAAAAATCTTACATCCACTTGATCGTTGCCCAGGTCTGATCACCAAGCTTGTGGATTTCTAAAAACCACTTATTTTTGGTCAAAAGGTGTTTGTCCTTTTTCAAAAAGCTATCTTATACCAATTTAAGGTGAGGGGCATGTTTATATTTTGGATAGAGACATTTGGTAGGGCAAGACATATATTGTTTTGATTTTTTTAATTTAAAAACAATATATTGTTAGCCATTAAGTTATTTTCATTGGTAATTTACCTCATATTTTCATTCATTGAAGACGAAGGTGAGGGCTAGGTTAGCAGAAGGCCAATTCCCCCTCAAAAATAAATTCATGGCATTCCTCATTCTTTTTCAGTTCCAACAAATGGTTGGAAGACATATTTTACCTCATCCAAGTGTATTATTTTAAGCTTCAAGTGCAAGTTTTTAGTCAATAGGTATATTTATGGCAAATTGTATTGTTAATATCTTACAAATGATAACTCAAAATTGAGTACCGTCTTTTGAAAAAATGTTTATTTTTTTATTTCCCACATATTGGGCCAATTTAACTTAAAAAATTCACTAATTTATCAAGTGCCAAAATTTGGGGGATGGCAGGCGGGTGGGGGCGGCTGGGTGGGAGGGCGTGTGGCTACTTGACATAATTTTAGAAATAGTAAAAAGGGGGGTTGTCATTGTGTTGGTTCTTATCCGCACATCTTCTCTTTTTCACACATACTTTCTACATCATGGTTAACACATTTAATGGGGTTAATTGTAATCATGAATTGAGATAATGTTTCATTTTTGGGGTTTCATCATGGATATTAGTAATGAATTCCATAAATCAGTTGTAAGGATAAATTTAGAGAACTATTTATCTTGGAAGCAAGGGATAAAAAATCATTGTCTAGAGCAAGATCTACTACCTTATCTTCTAGGACTTGTTCCTAAATCAACTATTTATGAATAGAAGAATGCATAGTTTAAAAATAATGACATGGTTTATGGCCTAATATGTCTAACTATATCTAAGGATATTATGCATCATATTGAGCATATTGAGTACCTTTTTACTACATGGACATCATCTAACAGTTATATAAAGACATTGGATATTCATCTAAAAGTGATGTTTCCTTGGATGACCAAGCACCTACTGAGATTTTTGATGCCTCTTTTTGTGTGATTACATCCTCATTGGATGATCATTTTATATGGTTAACATACATTGACACACCATCTATTATTAATGACACTTTGCATCCTCTTTCATCTATTACTACTTCAGGGGTCAAAATTGCTTCATCAAGAGATTTTAGTGATTCTTTGTAGTAGGACATACATAGTCTTTCAGTTTCAATAGTAAGTGATGATCTCTTGATAGGTGTTTCAAACTTGTTTGTGGAGAATCATATTGCAGATGTGGAGGACACATTTGAGGGTTTATCCCCCTTGTTTGATACAACCTCATATTAGTTGTATCATCATCATCATCATCTCTAGATCTTATTCATCAACCATTTCTACATGGTCCTCATTTGTCACCTAATTCTTTGATTAGGCATGTACCTATTTAGATTGTGGCATCTTCACCCATAGACATGGCAACATTTAAGAAGTTTTTCAAAGGCACATTTGAGAAGTTTTTCAGAGGCACATTTGATGATCTTTATTCCCTCATATTCCTTTCTGGAATGGGGAGATTATTTGTACTCTTATGTAGTTTTATTTCTTCCAAAGTGGAGGAATGTTTGATGTAATTGGATCATCTTTAACATTAAATATTGGGCATCTACTATCACAACACGAGGATCTCATATTCTGAGGGGGCTTCTTAGCTCATTTCCTTCTCTCTCTATTCTAGGGGGCATACTCTCTTTTGTGGGGCAGGGCGAGGGGGATGGGGGTTATATTATGGGGGGGATTGCATTGTACATGGGTAAATTATCAATCCTTGTTGTCTAAACCCATTTTTTGTATCATAGCTCACCTAAGCTATGCTTATAAGGGGGTGTTGGTATAAGCCTTTTTCCCACTAGGTTTTGCCTACATGGTTATATTAAATTACTTAGGGATCTATAGGTCATTTAGGTTACTTGGAAAGATTAGTCTCACATTCACTAGACTATGTGGTATCTTTCCATTACCAACCTATATATGCACCTCTTTCCCTTCATATTTCTAAAGCAATTAAGGCAGTATATTATGTATTGTTTGAGCTGTAACAACTTTGAGACCTGTGAGAGCTATAAACTTTGAGCCATTGTATAAACAATTCAAGATGATATGGAGTATTTTATTTGCTCTTATTCCTTTGCGATATTTTTTTGTATGATTTTATTTACTAACAAATTCATTTTGATGTGCACTTGCTCAACTTGTGAGATCACTTCATCATGTGCATTTATTGATCCAGTGGTCCTGGCTACAACTCTTTCATTTCCAAAGGATATGGTAAATAAATTAACGGAGAATACATTTAAGGTTTCTAAAGGATATGTAAGTTAAATTAAGAGCATAATAAAATCATTAAACTATAAGGTATTTAAAAAAATATAAACCATATTTAATACAAGATATACTTTCAAAAATGAAGTAAAACCTAAATATAATAGTCTCACCTAGGATTGATGCCTTCACGTAGCTCTATGATTATCCTACTTCTGAAGGTAAAAAGAAGGATTTGTTTAGCATGATTCTCCTTATAATCTCCAACTTCACTTCTACCATTCATTCCACGTTTTGTTTTCCATTTAATATACTACATCATAGGTTTACAAACCAAATTTACATATTAAAAAATAATGTAATGTATAATTATTTCCATTTATTAATTCTAAATGATTGTGCGATAAATATTTAGATAGAATAAATTAATCAAAGTGGATAAAAAATTAGTTGAACTCAAAAATGTTGGTGGAAATAACCCTAATTGTAGAAGAGCACCTATTGTGATTACTTCCTTTTTCAGATAGAAATACTTCCGAAAATTTATCTAGATGATAATAATGCACCATTTCATGACATAAACCTTGCAAAAATAGAATGTAGTGGTAACCCTATAAAATGACAATGAAAGATATATCAAGGTAACATACATTAATCAAAGCAAAAAAAAACCTAGCTCAACTCAAAATGATTTGTGGTATTAATCGTAATTGTGTAAAAAAACTAGTTGAACTCATAAGAATGCACTATTCCGATACCTAAATAGTGTAGCAATAAAATGCAATGTAACCCTACATGTTGAACCCTTTTTTTGTCTCTCTTGGCTCAATCTTTACATTCCAAACAATGGTAAATATTTTCATAAAATTTTCCTTGTATATGGTGAATTTGTTTGGTTTGATTAAATTAATGACTTTTGTACAAACCATAGATTTTGTATAAGTTAATTATGTTTATAACAATATTAAAATCAATATAAAAAAGTAGACCTTTAATATGCATTCATGATTAGTGTCCATTAATGAGTAGTAAAGGCTAGGTGAAAATGGTGGTACAATAAATATCCAAACAACATACATTGATCAAAATGAAACATTAAAGTTAAAACAAACTATAGGACAAAACCAAAATATATGAAACAATTATATAAAATCCAAAATCAAACATTATTAAAAAATGTTGAGTTTTTTATTATTTTTTCTGCTATATTAAAAAAACTCATGTAAAATTATATCTCTATGAATGAAATGCACTACCCAACATGATTTATACATAAACTAAGACAATGCATCTTGCACCAGACATGGCTATAAATTAACACCATAGGACAATGTAATTTTTATTAATTGTTATGATATATTATCTTTAACTATACAATAGACAGTTTAAAATGAAGGTGCAATAAACATCTATGCAATACACATTAACCAAAAGGACCAATTTTTTTACAATAAATTATAAAGTAGAAGTGACTCTAAATATCATTTTGCACATATAATAACTATTTTTTTTACAGTAAACATCTATGCAATACACATTAACCAAAAGGACCAATTTTTTTACAATAAACTATAAAGTAGAAGTGACTCTAAATATCATTTTGCACATATAATAACTATTTTTTTTACAATAAATTATAAAGTAAAAATAAAATATATGGAATATTCCTCAATAAGGTGTCGAGAAATATTCCATAAATAATATCTATCAACATTTATAAACTTTAAATTCAAATATAATAAGAATGCATCTAATTGGTAAAAAAGGGCCTACTAACTCCTATAATACCTATTATGGTAGCTACAATAAGACTAGAAAATTTACCCACTAAATATTTTGAAATTAAAGTTATAAAATGATTAAAAATAATTTTATGTTTTTTTAATAAGTAAATTATGGTATAGAATTTATATATATTTTAAACACCTTAATTTCCCTTTGGCCTTTATTTAGTTATATTCTATGAGTTTTGGTGTTTTTATCTATGTAAGTGTAATTTGGTTCAAATTAAATATTATTTAATTAGTTGTCAACTTTTGTGGTCTAAAACCCTCTTTTTATTTCCTTGTTCTATTCTCCTAAGATATTTTAAATTTATATTATCCCATGTTAGGACCGTACTCACTCCTAATGCCTTTCATGAGTTTTTGTATGATCATGTCACTTTGATTTTTATCTTCCCTTTTAGTTGAATCCGAACATCTATCCCTTTCCACATTTCCCATTTTTAGCTATATCACCAAATTTTTAATTCAAGTCATTTTTAAATTTACAAGTGATTAGGTTCATTTTATAATCAATTAGACACAATCATTTCTCATTTTGTAGCCATCATTCTATTAGAGAGAACTTTTGCACACATGTTGAAATTATTTATATTATGATTTACTTTCATTAATGTATTTATTCCAATCTAAGGGGTATAATAAATTAGAGGATTTATCTAACATAGACCACTAATTTTATTTTCATTAACACTCTAGGTAAGCCATATTTATATCATTGTTGTAAGAAAATATTCAAAGCACATAAAATTAGGGTAAGAGGTGAAGGAATAAAGTCATGAAAATATGTATTGCACATCATTTTACAAGTGGTAGTAACTGAATAATAATGCTCCTATGATCTTGGCAGTAGTCTCATAATAATTTAAAATTTTAGTGAAAAATGCACCATAGCTTTAGGTGTGCATTTGTTGGTCTTAATTACAGTGAACGATTTGGTGACATTTCATAAACTTGATAAGAGAATTCCATTTCCCTTATGTCCTTGTATGTTTGATTGAGCATTTAATTGGGGATTATTGAGCTATGTTTTTACATGTTGTGTGACGATTAATCCGAGGTAGTACATTTTAATATTATATTTTGGTGAGCCTCAACTATATCACACATAATAAGGTTTCAATTTATGGTGAATCTTGTGCCTCCTAAGGCTTAATTATTATACATTTTCATAAATATAAATATTTTGTTTTTTCCCACATTTACTTGATCCCAAACCCTATCATTTTTAACTAAAAGAAAAAAGAAAAAAGAAAAAAGAAAAAAAACATGTTTGGTTCTTGTGTTGTATGTTTTATTTCATGTTTAAATACATTTAATGTTAAATATTGAAACAATATATGATTTCAACTAGAAGACGTGATAGGATTATTATAAAAATAATACGTTTTAAGTCATTTTTTGGTTTCATCTAAGTTATGCTTGAGAAATAAAATGGAATATAAAATTTTGAAGGTATACTTCCAAGATAATAGTATTCTTAAACCTTTAAAAGTATATATTCATGTGTAAAATTATATATATATATATATATATATATATATATATATATATATATATATATATATTCCTTTAATGATAAAATATGTCTTTGAATAATAAGGAGCTATTTAAAAATACTTTTTAATGCCAATGTAAAAAATAATTTTGAATATGGTGGAAATTTATATACTCAAGCAAATGTATATTCTAATAATAGTCAAAATGCTTTAGAATACATTAGATAAATAATAAACATTAGAAACCCCCAGTGCCCAGTTTAATAAGTTTATCATAGAAAACCATCACTAAATTACAGGTATGCTAAATATAATAAAATAAGTTTCATGTATAGGTTTACATCACAATGTCATAATTTCCCAATCATCTCATAAACTAAACTCATTTCTCCATATAATCCTCATATTTCACAAACATTTTTTTCCCTCCAATTCACCAATCACCTCTTATTCCTCATATTTTTGTAAATATTGTGTTTTCACACCCCCAATTGTAAGCTTGCAAACCACCCATTCCTACTCCACCTACCATTCTTAGAATAACTTCTCACATAAATCTCTCCAAAGTCCAATTCTTCTCACCAAATCCCATATTAATAATCATTTCAAAACCTTATGTGGGTAACTGCATGGAGTTGGGGGATAATTCAATGGAAATTATACCATAACATGTATGTAGTCATGCATAACATGTAAACATTATATAATTAATGTGTATGCATTATTTTTTCTAGACTCGGAAAACATCAAGCCTAGAATGCATAAGCACTATAATGTGTACACATTTTCTCTAGTTCAAATTTGAATTTTCAAAAGAGTAAGTGCTTGGAATCCAAACAAACCATTGTGTCTACATGCTATAACACATATGTTCTATAGTGCATACACATTACTTTCATATTGCACCAACAAATCATAAAATTCTTTTGGGAGGGGCAAATGATTTACTAAAATAAATTTAAAGTATAAGGAATATAAAAGTAACAATATAAATGTGAAATTAATATAAAATCAAAAATATAAATGTAAACATATACTTTAAAGTTATTTTAGTAAATATAAGAAACTAGGTTCACTCTATATCTGATAGATATGGTATCATAGTCGCACATCTTAGGGTTTTAGACCAATTTACCTTCTTAACATTTGTTCATGCAGCTCTATCCTTGAAACCACCTCATAATTATTGTAAATAATTATTATTACCCTTTTAAATCTCTCACAAAATTATTAGGATGCTATGCAAAGTTTACACATGACAATAAGCATCTAAACTTCCTTCTCGAGCTTGGAAACCTTCAATATGCATACATAAGAGACCTTAAAAACAAATTTCATGCTTCATTCTTAAACTTAGGACCTAAGGATTGGTAAAAACCATTTAAAAAACCTATTAAATATCAATACATTCTCACATTTTCTCTATCACCTTGAAAAATAACCTTGACCCTTCATTAGATCACACTAGACCAATATGCACATTAGGTCTAAAACCACTAGTCATGCTTGGATCTTGAAAACACTTGGAAACATCTATCACTAATATAAAAAAATCACACACATGTCAATTTACATCATACCAATCTTATTCACTACCAAAATTATTCACATAGGTTTCACACTTCTCTTCTTAACAAGCTACCAAGCTTGTACCTTCACACTAGGTCTCTCATGCAAGGACTTACCTCATAGCTCATTTTGAGACTCATGTAACTGAATTATTAGATATTTATCATGATATTATACTTCATTTTATACCTTAAATATCATATAAATCCATTTTATCATCACCATTCCACTATAAGCCATTTCTATGCTTGAGAACTAGTCCATCCACCAGACCTATTAGGTACCACACCTCTTTGAGACCTTTATGCCACTGTAGATGTACTTTGAAACTTATTCACATGAAAATCCTCCTTTATACCATTCTCAAATACTAAGATAATTTTTCAAAATCATGTCACACTCTAACATAGATCCAAAACCTCATATATAACTCAAGAATTTACAAGGCCATGTTTGAGTCATCATGAATACTTACCATGTTTTTTCACAAGAGAACTTCTAGGACATCAATGATATATCACTACCTTTGACATAAATGAAAAAATTAATTCCATAAACACACCTAATATTAAAATACCTCAACACATCTCACATTTATTGTTTTCATGGTGAATTATTAATGAATTTTTGTCTTGATGTTAAATATCCTTGCATTTTTCCTCTTCATTCTTACCTTTTTATGAGTAAATTATCTTAATTCAAGTCATACAGTATATATCAAGTGGTTATGTAAATTTTGAGTGTGGAAGACCTTCATTAATGACTCATTCTAGGCCCCTTGATTGTCCCTCTTAGTTGATGTATCAATTAAAACCTCCATATTGAAATAATTATGATAGAAAGACTGTTTGAAGTTGTATGATCAGATTCAACCTTGTCTCAACTTTGTTATCAACTCATATATAAGAGGAGGAGACCTATAATTTGGTGCATCATCCCTCTTCTAATTACTTTTAACTTTATATTTCTCTTTTGATTTCAATTTGAGTAGGTGTATTGATAGTATAGGTGTAGCATCAAGGGATCCAACCTTCTCTAGAGGTTCTAGCTAGTCAGAGGCCACCAACAACCTTAGAGAGTTCCCATTGTGTCAATTTAGTGAGGAGACCTAAAACACCTCTTCAAAAGTTTCAACTCAAATTGATAATGTTTAGCATCATAACTAGCAAAGTACTTTGTTTTATATGTCATTTATATACATACTTTAGTTATACTTTCCATGTTTAGACTATCTCAACTTTATGAATTCAACATATGCTTATATCTGAGTTTAGCATCTAATCAACCTACTATAGATCTGATTATCACCCTTATGCTATTTCATTTCTATATTCTTAACCCTATATACCCAAATGAGGATTTTCATATCAAACACCTCTAAATTAGGGTTAAACAAAGTAACGAAGACAAAAATAGATTTTATATGAAGTAATAAATAAATAATTAACAATCAATGGGAATGTTGAAAAAAAATTATATAAAATATTGCCTTAGCCAATTGTGAAGTGTATAAAGGGAGACAAATGAAAACAAAATAAAATTCTCAATGGATTAGAAAGAATTCAAATAAGATGATCGTCTCTAAAAAATAAGAGGATTTCACTATATTTCAAGAAAATATATTTTAATGCATAGCTTTCAATCCTTTTGAAGTCGCATAAGGCATACTTTTATAATGCAAAAATTTAGTTAAAATGATTTAAAACCAAAACAACTATTTCAAAACCGAATTCTAGATAGATATAGGTCAAATTGTTAGACATGCAAGTCAAAACACCAATACAATAGGTCAAAGCACTATTGTAATAGTTCAAGTTGCCAATAGGCATGCCATACCATTAGTGGGTAAGGTTTTAATGGTGGTTTGACCTACCAAGATGTTCACTCATGCCTTTCTAAATCCCCTAGTGAGTATTGGTGGTTTAAGTGTAAAGTGCCATAAATAAATGGATCCTTAGACAAACTGTCAGTATTCAGTTGACATTTTAGGCCAAACTACCACTTGCAAGTGGCATGTTGGAGCCAAATTGCTAAATTACATAGAAAATCCTAAAATAAAGGGAAAATGTCATAAAGGGTCTCTAATGGATCAAGACAAAGGTTAAGAGTGTAAAAGCAAGTTCCAAGGTCAGGGATGAGTGTTTAGTATCTAGTTAAGTGGAAAACATTATGTACGAGAATATACATTGATGGATATGGATACTAGAGTAAAAAAAAGGCACAAGTATGCTAAAACTAACTTAAAATTATCAATACAAATTAATTATCTTAGGACCCAAGACCCTCTAAGGATACACACATCCAATTACAATTTTTTTTCTTTTTAAGATTATAAAACATGCTAAAAATTTGTTACATAGTTATGTGCACACAAAACATATTTCATTTACAAGATTGAATATATGAAATCACCATGAATCATCCTATCATATTGATATAGGAAGGATATAAAAGTAACTGTAATAATAGTATGTGTCAGGTTACAATTCTAGGACCCATGGTTTATGGGCCTATGAGGTAACAGATCCATTATGTTATTTTGGGACTAAAAAAGACCCCACTATTGGATTCAAAACACCGAAAAACCAATGAAACATCTAAAAATTTATTTTTGTATGATGACAAATAAAAATACCCAAGTCAACTTTAGTTCTTTCAGCTTTTAGCTAAATCCTATTATTAGTTAACCATTATAAAACATTAACTAGGTTGATAAATTAAATTGGGCCTTAATCTAATTACTTTCCCATAATATTGACTAAAGAGATGGTATAAATGGTGCCATGAAGGAAAATTTTACAGCATGGAATAATTTATTTACAAGTCATATTTATTAAAATGACTTCATATTTGATAGCTTTAATATGCCATTAGATCAACTAAATTAAAAATTGCTCAAGTCTACTAGTTTATAATTGCATAATTTAGAATCTATTTAGTACTCATACTCAACTCATGAGCAATTTGAGTTGTGAAAATCCCAGACCCTCACTTATTTTCATGAAAAACAATTTCATTCCCTTGAACTCTTAGAGTGTAAATGGATTTAACAAGGCATGATCAAGTATTATGAAACTATGAACCAATCATAACACATCATGTGTGTAATCGCATGCGAGACTAACATGGGATCCAATCATTATGAGGATGATAACTACTCATTTCTAGGTGTGTGTCAAAATATCACATTAGTGTAGATTTGTAGTAACAAATTAAGTTTGTGCCAAGTCAAGGGTTGACAGGTTTACAAGTTAAGCAAAATCATACATGCATCCATAAAAAAATGCACTTGGATAATTAAATAAGTTATCAACTTGAAAATATTAGGTCAAATGAGTAAGGCATAGAAAAAGTTAGTTTCTTATGATTAAGATAAGGCCAAAAACTTATGAAAAATTCAATATTTAATTGTCTAAATAATTATACAAAGGATCAACTCACCAAATTATGAGAAAAATGGCTTATCCCAGAAAGACTAAGTCTAATTGTTGACCAAATTTGACTTTTAGGTCAAATTGAAGCACCCATAGGTAAAAAATTGACTTGTATGTGTTTTAAGGGTCTAATATACATTTCATAAGGTGTTTTAATGTTAATTGATGTTATTTAATGTTTAAATAGCCTTGGTCATTAGTTATTTTAGTCCTTATATCATTTTTGGGTCATTTTGAGGTCAAAACAAGTGTTTTTAATGACTTATATGGATTTATTGAGAAGTGTGAAGGTTCCAAATGGTAATGTCATATGACATGTGTCATAGGAGGTCTTAATAAACTATTGCTAACTAAAAGTGGTAGGTTCATTAGAAGAAAATGAAGTTTTCTTAGGAAAAGAGAAGAAAATGGCATTTGTATGGCCCATGGAGAAGTGTAAAACATGAGAGAAGATAATATTATGTATCTTCAATTTTTCCAAGATTATTTACGCATTTTAAGTGCTATTTAAGTGTCATTTTTAGCCCAAAATATTTCTGATCCTTTTTCACCCTTCTTGGAAAGCAAAAGCAGTCCTTAGGTTTGTACTTGGTACGACCAACAAAAGAAGTTTATAATAAAACAATTTGGTGAGGCTAAATTAATCTTATATACCTCCATTTACATATAAATATTTTAAATAATGGTGGCATGTGCTTCATTAACCATCCTCATGATTTTTATTGTACTTTTCTACTTGTTATTTCATGCACCCTATAGGTTTTGCCTTGGTTTGAGAAATTACAAACAAAAAAAATTATTATTTTGATAAAAAAATATTTTTACATCCTTCTAATATTATTCCCATGCTTGGTTTCAAGTTTCATGAATTTTTTATTGGCAAATCATCTTGGGTTTGCAAATTGGGCTTATGTGGGATGACAAGACTGTTTTCACCATTTCTAGTTCTTCATGCTTTGAAAATGTCTTAAAAAAGGTTTTTCAAGGTATATTTTAATGTTTTAAATGTGATATTGTTCCCTTCCTCCTTTAAACATTCATTTTTCAAGAAATCTTCATAGTTGCAGTCATATGCAAGAAAAAATAGTCAAGCAGCCATGAACATGCTTACCTACATGTGCCAAAAAGAGGTTCAAATGTTGAAACATGGTATATAAGTTCCCATAAATATTTTTATATCATGATTTATTTTTAAATATATTTTAAATATAATTTATAAGGTTATAAGGTCAATTTCATGATATCACTACACATCACACCAATATTATTGTCTGCCTATACACAACTCCATCTTCACTTACAAGGGTCCTCATAGAAACCAACCATATTCACAAGAGGTGAATAAGATAAGTAAGGTTTTTGAAGTGTGAAAAATACTTTTTAAACTTTTTAATATGCCTAAATTACATTAAAACATACAAACTATGCACGTTGCTCATAGGGTCATTCTCTACCTGCATTATGAAATGAATACCTACAAGTGATAATGCAGGGAATTAAAGAGTCATATTGAGGTGTTTTAGTATAAAATAGAACCCTTTGAAATCATTTTGTGTTGTTAAAATCATGGAATACCTTATTAAAAAGGATATATTGAATAGATGGGGGTGAAACTTTGATCAAACATATAATGACTGATACAGGGACACTTTCCCTAAAAATGCAAAACAAAGGTTAGGGGGCTTTTGTGAATAACATATAACATGGTTGAAATGATATTTAAGGAATATATATTGGTAAACCATGTATTATATATAAAATAAAATAACTATATATATATATATTTTAAGGGTAGAAAACAAGTGGAGGATAGTCTTTGAAAGGCCTAAAGTTGCCCATAAAAACACTGATTCTAGATAATAGAATCTACATGGTTTGAAAGTATAACTGACCTTGATAGTTCAAAGTGTTTTAAGGCATATTATTATGTCTTTAATGGATTCATGAAATGACAGGGATAAAAAAATTTCATGTATAAGTTTATCAATGATGTTTGAAGGTCTTGTGATCACCTATAGGCATTTTTTGCATCATAAACATTCACCTACAGGGTGGCTGTAGGGTCACTTTGAGGACTAAGCTTGACAAGTTTTATAATAGAATTATTCATAAAAATTAAATAAGTAATTTCAGGTATAACATGGTTTTTAAATATTAAATAATGGTTTAACATTGTCTTTAAGGCCTAATTATTACAAAGGTACACCTACATTATGCACCTATTGTCAACTGTGTTTGACTATCTAGGAAGTGAATGGAGAAATGGTGTTTTGAGTGTGAGAAATACATAGCAGTGAGACAAGTAAGTCTAAAAAGTATAAATTAATATTAATATAATTTAAAAGGGGTGTATACAATTTTTCCAAGGTTTAACCATTGCAAAATAACCTATAGGTAGGGTTTCCAAAGAGTAACACAGTCAGACAGGGAACAAGTAAAATAGTTTTTTTAAGTGGTCATAGCTAAAAGATGAAACAAATGGTCCAAACAATAATAAATTAATATAAAGGAGGTAAAATATGTTTTTAACACTATTTTTATTCGAAACCTTGTTTCTATACCTACAGGTAGGGTTAAAAGTGGCAACAAAACATAATCACGGTAAAAAATGTTACACATAGTCTTGACTGTAAGAGAATTGATAGTGTATATGGGAGTAAAAAATGGGTCTAAAACATGGATAAATTAATCTTGGAGGATATTAGGAACTAATAAACATGATTTTCAAGACACCTATAGGTAGGAAGACATCAATAGGTAGGGTTCATTAGTCAAAAGCAATAAATACAATCAAGGGTGGAAACTCAGTTGGACTGAGTAAGGAGTATCAAGGGAATGTGGTGAGTTGAAATGATAAAAAAGTCTAAAACACATCCAAGTTTATTTTTATACCTTGAAAATTCTCTATCCAATGAAGGCAAGAAAATAAAGGAATGCTAACCTATAGCACATAGTCCTAATGAAAATCTTGGATACACAGTATTCTCTTTGCATGGTTTATTTTGGGTCTTAGAGCCTCTTAAGGGTCAAATGACTTGATAAAGGGATGGATTTTTTTTGGGATCATATATACCACTTAGATAATTTTTTATAACCATTAATTATTCTGGGAAAATAAGTGAAGTATTTTCAATCAAACTCACACCCTTGTGAAGGTAGTTTCAAGCCTTCATAGTTTGATGTAACATGAAAACAATCCTAAGTTGTGGATGGCCTAATTAGTGGATTGAATCTATAGATTATAAGGGATAGATCCCTTTGGTTTATCAAATAGGATATCTACTCTACGTTATAAATTTTCAAGAAAAAGGGAAGAGGGAAAATGTAAGAAAGAAAATTGAAAGGAAATCCTAACTAATGATGGTGATACAACTATATTTTGGTTCAACCACTCAAATTGAGCTACTAAAACATTTATTAGACAGAAAAGACTAAATATTCAACTCTAATTGACTCTTTGCATTAGTATTTCATGAAAATGTTTTATCTAGCTATCAAATATTGATGGAAATGATAGAATATGCCTAATTCAAGGCACTAACCAACCACTTATATCTATTATAACTTCAACCAAAACACATCAAACACATAACATGACCTGCATAATCTGATCAACTAGTAACTAGGTAAGAATCATGACTTAACAAGGAAGACAATTCTATCACATATGTAAATCACTGACATAAAAACACTATACCAACATCTTAGAATCTAAAAATAGTCTTTCTATTTATCTGAAAAGGATACAAACTTGATCTTGACAGATTCTGGTCATATCAAGAGAGGTATCATCTGATTCAAGGCTAAAAATCCAACTTATATAGTAAAAGAATATAATAGCTAAGAGATTTGCATTTAAAATAGAAGAGGAGATCAACTCTCACATCACACAAGTCTAAATTCCACTATCAAAAGATAACCAATCCCTCAAATAATATCTTTTTGTCTTGTACAAAAAAGATCTTTGGCATTGGAAAAGAATGGTGGGCCCATCTTGGACTAATCTGCTCCATGCATAGAAATATATGTCAAATATTCAAAGATAAACTCCACTTCATACATTGGAAGCTGAGTTGAAACAAATGAAGGTCTTTATTTGCATGGAAAATAAGGAAAATACATGATAAGCCTTGTCTAGTCAACTCCAAGTAACTTCATCCTACATGAGATGATGCTACGCCGATCCTTAGATGAAGAACTTTAGTTTGAATAAGATGGAAGTGTTGAAATCCTTAAATTAAAAAGATAAACTAGAATAGATGTGACACTTTGACAAAAGGTCAACTCAAATTCAAGATCAATTGAGTCCAAATGGCTTCCACTTGCATGAAAAGGGACCTCAAAAGTTGAAGCATGCATGAAATTCCATGTTAATATCAGATACGCAATTTTTGAAATTCCATGTTAGCTCCTTGAAGTTCCTTGACCTTTATCATCTATTGATCTCCTTGATATATCTTGACAAGTGTCAAGATCATGGAAATCTTGATGAACCTTTTGAAAATTTAACCAAAGGCAATGGCTACTTGCAAGGGCTCAAACTTGATATTTGCAGGCCCATTATTAATTCCTTTAGACTTTTCTTTTTGGACACTTCTTTTTTATCACTTTCCCATGGATAATTTATCTGAAGTAATTCATGTCTTTAGACTTTTTGAATAAAACCCTTCAGGATTTATAAGAACACCGTTTGAGATTTTTGACAATGGTCCCTTCTCCTCGAGAAGTACCCTTCAACAAAAATGGTTACTTGCAAGGGCTCAAACTTGATATTTGCAGGCCCATTGTTAATTCCTTTAGACTTTTCTTTTTGGACACTTCTTTTTTATCACTTTCCCATGGATAATTTATCTGAAGTAATTCATGTCTTTAGACTTTTTGAATAAAACCCTTCAGGATTTATAAGAACATCGTTTGAGATTTTTGACAATGGTCCCTTCTCCTCGAGAAGTACCCTTCAACAAAAATGAACCTTTCAAAACTTTTAAAATAACCCCCTCAAAAAAGTTGAAAATGTCCCTTCAGATTTTGGAAAGACCCCTTCAAAAATTATGAAAAAGGCCCTTTAGAATTATTGAAATGGACCGTCATAAAAAATGAAATGGTCTTTTGTAAAAATTGAAATGGACATTTCTTTTAGGAAAGAGCCCTTTAGAAATTATGAATAGTCCCTTTTGGAATTTTGAAGTAACCCTTTAGGTTTTATAAAATGGTCCTTTAACCCTTTGGGAACCTTGGAATGACCTTTTTCAAAGAGAAAAAAATCCCTTTGGAAAAATTGAAATGAACCTTTCAAATTTTTTGAAAATGAACATTTTCGAAGAGAAAGTGACCCTTCGGGTTTCTTGAAAAGAACCCTTTAGAAAATTTGTAGTTCCTTTTAGAAAAGTTGTCATGCCCTTCAGAGAAATTTTCATTCAAGAAAATTGCAAATAACCTTTTTCAAAAGAAAAATAACCCTTTGAAACTTCAAAAAGGAACCTTTCCTCCAAAATAATTCATTAACTTTTCTTCTTCAGCGACTTTCCCGAAAGGAAAGAATCCTTTAGATTTTTGAAATGGACCATTTGATTTTTTGAAGATGGACCTTTTAGGAAAGGAAAGAACCATTTGAACTTCCTCAAAATGACCCCTTTTTGGACCCAAAGAAGCCTCCATAATGTTTTTCTCATAAAAATCCTCTGAAAACCAAAGTGAATGCCTCAAAGGCCTATTAATTGTGGATCATTTCAAGGAATTTTCAAGACTAATAACTGACTCACAAGATAAATTTACATGATATGCAAAGTTTCAAATGGTAGGGGTGATAATTTTACCTATGGGGCAAAATTGTCAACATTTTAACGACTCAACTGGGAAGCATGCCTACTATGCTTGAGAACCAAACCATATATATGACATTTGAACTCATAAAACAATGGAAAATCAGGTCCATGACTGTAAGTACCACATTTGACTTGAAATAAGATAAATTTCATCCTCTAAAATAAGAAGGGAAACACACAAAATAAAACAATTAACTAAACAAATCAAATGTGCAAACAAGCACTTATTTGAGACAAAATAGAACTAAACTAATGTTCTTGAACAATACTTGGAGGAAAAAAAACTAACTATATACAAGGAACTTAGCTCTTGAGTGGTAATGTTTTAAATGTATACCATTGAATGGGATTAGAAGATCCTCACCATCCATCTTTGCAAGGTGGAAGGAATTGTGAGATTTTCAATTGGAGATTGTGTATGGGTGACTCCAAAGAGAATCAAACTTTGTGTGCCTTCCCAATTTATTTCTATCCTCATCCCACTTGAGGACCAAATATCATTCTTTGAAACTTTATGAAGAATCTCCCTTGTTAAAAACTCTCTTCACTTATGCTTGATGAGTTTCCATGGCTAGCATAGACTAATTTGTTATCTCTTCTAACTCCATAAGCTTAGCATACCTAATCTCCATGGGCTCATTCTCTAACAACTCAAGTTGGTTTATTAGTTCTAACACATGAAACTCAAGAGAAATGGGTAACCTTACTTCCTTACCATATACTAGCTTGTATGGAGAGTTGGCTATTGATTTTTTGTAGCTGATCCTATCAACCCATAAAGATGACTTCAAATTGAGATTCCATGACCTCTGATTGTCATTAATAGTCCTTATGATCTTCAATAGGTTTTTATTCATATATTCGGTAAGGCCATTGCCTTGTGGACACTAGTTTGATGAAGTTATAAAATAAATTCCATGTTGGACAGCCCATTAGCTGATCCTAGTTCCCAAAAAATTCATTGCATTTTCAAAAATAATAGTTGAAGGAACTCTAAATCTAGTAATCAAACCTTCATATAAATCTAGAACATTAGTTTCATTTACTTCTTTTAATGTCACTACTTCTATCCAACATGTGAAGTAATCTATAGTAGTTAGAATCTATTTATGTCCTAAACTTGAAGGAGGATTTATGAGATAAATGAATGTTAATCCCTATTGGATAAAGGGCTGATCCACTGCAATTGGTTGAAGCGATAAGGCTACAAGTTTCACTTTTCCTACAAACATAGTACACTATTTGCACTTCATAACCCATGCATGGCAATCACCAAATATAATAGGCCAATATCACCCACCTCACATGATCTTAAGGGTTTTATTTATTATATAAAAATGTCCTCCACCATGTCCATCATGAAATTCTTCAAGAAACCTCTAAGTTTGGCTTGGCTCTATACATCTTAACAACATGCCATTGGTATCTTTCTTGAACAAAACACCATCAATAAGAAAAAATGGAATTTATTGCAACATGAAATATATTATTTTTGAAGCACCTAGATGAGATGGATAAATACCATCTTGGAGATAACTTACCAAGTCATGAAACTATTTGGAAGGTGAGGTATGACTAGCTGCAACCTCTTCATCATTTGACACTAAAACAACCTCATTAATCTCTTGCAAGTCTTGAGCTAGATGATCACAAAGTCTTTTGCCTCTAATAATATTTGTTACCTTAATTTATACATCATACTCTATTATCTTGCTTATCTAACTAGCCCTCTTCTCATTTATATCTTTGTTCAAAAGGAACTCCTTAATGCTTGGATGAGAAACCATTAGGTGTATTTTATTGTTAAACAACAAGTATCTAATTTTTTTAATAGACCTTATAACTAAAATAACATGATTTTCAACAAAATAATACCTTGTTTCATACTCCTCCAAGCCTTGACTAAATAAGGCTATTGGCTTCTCTAAAGCCTCATTATTTTGTTGCATATGAATACTCGAAATGGTGTCCATGTTAGCATATGTATACAAAATAAAATATTTTGTGAAATATAGATTTATAAGTATAGGAGAACTATTTATTACCTTATTAATATCTTCAAAACTCTTTATTCCTTCCTTGGACTATATGAATCTCTAACTCTTCTTTAACATGGTTGTAAATGGCTTAGCTAAAATGGCAAAATCTAAGACATATCTCCTTATCACATTGATTTTCTCTAAGAAACTTTGTAAAGCCTTTTTGTGCTTAGGCAAGGAGAGTGAAAGGATGTAGTCTACCCTTTCAGAATCTATGCTTAAACCATACTTTGAAACCACATTTCCAAGGAGTTTACCTTCATGAAATGATAAGACACACTTTTTGGGATTTAGAGATACCCCAAATTGCCTACACCTTTCAAACACTTGCTTGAGATGAACCATGTGATCACTTGCACTCTTTGAAAACACTGTTATATCATCCAAATAAACAAGTATAAAGTTGTTAAGAAGGCCTTGGAATGTCATATCCATGGATCTTTGAAAGGTTGGTCCATCATTAGATAAACTAAATAGCATCTTTCTGTATGCAAATGTCCCCAACTTGGTTGTGAAGGCTATCTTAAATTGGTACTCTTCCTTGACCATAATATAATTGTAGCTACTATATCCATCCAACAAATAAAACCTCTTTGAACTTACAACTAGCTATAAAAAAAATTCCATTGATGGTAATGGATAGTGATCTTTAAGTGAAGCTCTATTCAAATCACAAAAATTAATACACAATCTAATTTCACTGTTCTTCTTCCATACTGAAACAAGATTTGCCACCCAAGTTATGTGTTTGATTATAAATATAATAGCTGACTCTATGAGCTTGTGAAGCTCGGCTCTCATCAAAGGCTCAAACTTAGGATTGATGGGCCTTTGCCTTTGTCTCACTAGTTTAGTTTTAGCCTCTAACTCAATGGTGTGTTGAGATAAACTTGGATCAAATCTCTTGAGATCACTATATTTCCATGCAAATACATCATCAAAATTTGAATATAACTCAATGAAAGATTTTTCTATGCAGTGCATATCTTTCCTAACTTTAAAATCTTACTAGTTGTAATCTCTACATTGGAATAGTGCTTCTTTTTTTTTTGACAAAGATGACTTCTCCTTCCTTAAATCATCACCACTAAAAATGTTCTCAAGTGTGACCAATCACTTTTGAAAATTATTTGTTTTTAGTTGCACAACCTAATCACCATACTGCTACAAATACTTTGATTGGTTTCTTGAAGAAAACCCAACCTCCTCTTGCAAGAATCTCATAATTTGATTTTCATCTTCAAAAACCTACCAATTCTCATGATTATATGAAACAAAATGCCTTACAATCACCTTTATTTTGATGATTTTTTTTTCACTTTTTACATTAGTTGGGATACTAAATTGTGCCCTAATGGTAGCCAACCTACCTGCATGTTTATTCTCACTTCTTGGTATTACCTGAATGTTAAAAGCTTGGAAATATTCAAGTAAGTCCCATATCATATGCATTTAATATTTAAGAAAAAAAAATTTACATGCATTTTAACCTCTTATTTGGTTAAATATAAGTTCAATATCACCAAAAACTTGCAAGGTGTTGACTTTCATCTTCCTAGCCCACTGCAAATAGTGAACTAGTGCCTCATACTCTAAAACATTATTTGAAAAATTAAATTGAAAATTAATAGAAGATAAATAATTTTTATTTTTTATAGAAATCGACATCATTATATCTCTAGTACCATGTTTATTCCTTGATCCATCAAGGTATAATTGCCACAAACTTTCACTAGATTCATCATCTTTAACCATGGCCAGAATTAGCGCATCATTCTCATGAAGGAAATACACACCAATTCCTTCTTAAATCGGCTTATAAGGATCATGCTCATGAAAAGTGTAATCCCAATCATCAAGAAACAAATATGTAACTCCATCCAAGGGTGATCGACTTTCTACTTCACTAGTTTCTAGTACGTCATCCAAAATGATATAGTTAGTATTCACAACACTCAACATATATGGTTCCATATGAAAACATAAATTAGGTTTAAAATGAATCATTACCTTGGTATCATATCTAGTTTTTAGAAAAAAATAAGTACAATCAGTTGATAAATATCCCCCAATCTTTGAGGTGAAGTCCCTTGAAAGGCACATAACAAAGTAAGAAGACAAGTCTACCATAAAAACATCCTGCTAAATAGTAACATTGAGACAAGCACGTAATATAAATTTTAGATATTTGATGATGCCAACCATATTTTTTGGTGACCCATCCAATTTTAATACCCCATTAGTGTTTGGCTCATAAACAAAGACAAGCTTGTCTACAATCTATATAGGCATGACTGTACTACTAGCGCCACTATCCACCATATAGTTATGAACCAAAGTATCACCCACTATCAGAAAAAGGTATAAAAGAGGATTTTTATTTGATTTTATCTCATTTTTATCCATGTTATCATATTATTTAGTTGATGTACTTGTTTAGTTGGCTGATCTCAATTAGTTAAGATAATACCTTCTTTCTCAACCAATTTTAGAGATAATTTGAGAGCTGAAAGCTCTTAGATGAGCATATATTTTTGTCCTAGGATGGAACGATAATCCCACATAATAATATTAATATTATACTTCTTCATTTAATCCAATATACTAAACTAAGATCCATCAACCTTTGGTTGTACTTTCTAAAGCATTGGTTGCTCACGAACTAGAGGTATTCGATGAAATTTAATAATCTTTATATATTTTTTTTTGAGTTGTAGGGGTAGAAAGTTGTTATTTTGTACTCTTATAAAAAAATTAGGATTACTTGAATCATTTGTCACCTCCTTAATCTCATCAATGGCTCTTCTTTTATCTCTAGTTACAAGTGCAACTTGACCATTTGTATTGTTAGTTTCAATACATTGATTAAAAGCAACATGATCATCCACTTGTCAATTTACATTAATGGCATTATGATGCCCTCAAACTTGTTGATTCTCTCTTTGTTATACCAAAATTGTATCTTGGTACTAGCCTCCTTGAAAAGAAAAATCTTCTTATGTCATTTGTGGCATAATGATATTTTATGATACCAAGGCTTGGTTCTGAGCATCACTGAGATTTGAGGATTACCAACCTAAATCTTGTATCAAGTTAGTTTGAGGTGGGGTGGGAAAAATGGCCTTTGAAGTGGAAGGTTCATTAGGATAAAAGGTATCATATGTCTTATTTGGAGTTATGGCTCCTTGTGTTTGATAAGATGGTCTATTCTCTCTAAAACCTTTATAAGGAGGCCTTTGATCTTTGAAGAGCTGATAGGTGGTCTAATTTTATTGTTGATAGGGCCTATTAGCCTGATATGGTTGTCTCTTGAGTTTCACTATTTCATTCCTAAAGGATTATAACAACATTTTCAAATTTCCTATCTCACTAGCTTGACTAGTAAGGGTTGTATTTTGAGCTAGAGGTGATAGAATAGGAGCTAAGGATGGAATTTGAGGAATTTGTGGGGCTAGTATAGAATTCAATTTTGGGAATATAGGAATTGGAGGTCTTGGAGAAATCTTCCCAACTTGTATCAAACTATTCTCTTGCATTATTTCAACCTTATAAGCATATTGTAAGGTAGTACCACTTATTGACTGTATCATCACACTAATGATAGAGTTAAGGGCTTTCAAATAGTACAGGAATGCATATTCAGGGGATGGCCTAATCAACACAGGTATCCTAGTCCATGTCTTTTAGAATTGGAGATTAAAATTAGACATGAACTAATTGTTTATAAATTGATGGTAAGTGTTTTTATTGATGTCTATAAGGCATATATAATGACAAAGTGGTCTAGTAGGTATAGTGAGATGGAGCATGGTGGCCTAATGTACTTGGTGTAGTAAGAAGCTTGCATGAAGGGTTATTTGGATGAATGTATGGTATCATGGAGAATGGTATGGTATTGAAAAAATGATATTGAAATGTTATATGCAAGTTAGATTGGTTTCATGAGGTTCTCATAAAGTATGCAAGTCTGATAGGTTTGACCATACATGGTTGCTTATAGGGTTTTGAGTCATATGGCTTATATGACATGGTATGGAGTTCAAAGTGCTTGGAATATGAATTTTGAACATGTAAAGGATGCTAAGAGGTCAGATAGATAATTTTCATGAGGTGGAAATAGGTCTATAAGATAGTTTAGCCATTAGCCTAATTAGTTTAGATAGGCTTGTGAGGACTTGTGAAGGGTCAAAGGATGTTTGTAGGTTGGTAAAGATTGTATTTTCATGAGATATGGTCAATAATTTTTTTTAAATCTGAGGTTTTAGTTAATATAATGAGAGAGAAAGTCATGAAAAATCTTCATATGCTTCAGAGGGTGCTCGATTGGTATATTTTGAGCTTGAGAGGAGAGTTATCATGTTATTCAGCTCATGTATAATTTATATGGAGATTTTATCCTTTTTGATAAGGTGTATAGGGTTCCTAATAATTTTTTCCAAGTATTATTTCATTGATTAAGGTCCTATTATTTATGAATGATTTTTAATAAGGTAAACATGTTTTTATGGTCTAAAACCCTAATCTTAAAAAAGATTAGAGAAATGTTGATTTTTGTGCCTATTATGATGTTAAAAGGTTATGATAATGATTTTATGTTGTATATGACTCTTATAGGTTTCGATTAATGTATTTTTTGTCTCTTGACTATGTGTGGGCCCCATAGAAAAGTGATTTTTGGCAATATTTTTGATATAGAGGAAGGTTTCTAAAAGTGTCCAAGTGAATTAATGGGTGTTTAATTAATATTGTGTCTTGACTCAAAAATATATGGAAATTTTTAGGTTGATTCATAATTTTGTGTCAAATTTATAGGTCTTCAAATTTGACTAGTCATTAGAGTGGAAATGGAGCAAACAATGAGAAAGACCAGTTGGAGTGAGAAGATGAATTGGGAAGGTGATCAGGTGTTTAAGGATGACTTTGAGATATTTATGGTGCTGCATGGGTTTTATTCACTCTATCCATGAATTTTAAGTGGTTTATATTCTTGAGGTATGATCAGGGAGTTGATTCAAAGTTGACCTTCTTGGTCCTTTTGAGTATATGTGAGCTAGTGAAGTGAAAATGGTTTGTAGAAGAGTTTTTACTATTGGATCCTATGATATAATTATAAGAGAGTGATCTATATTCCTTTTATGATATTTTTAATTCCTTGTAATATCTTATTGAAACCATTTTGGGTGATATAAATTCATGTTTCCATGACTATTTTTTTGAGCTTGCAGGCAGTATGAAGTGGCCTATTAGGAAAGGCTAGTTTAAGATATTATGAGCAGATTTTGAGGTGAATAAGATATTTTTGGTCTTATATGAGTCTTATATATTTATTAAATTTCCTTTTTATTCATATTTTTCCTCTATTTTGGTTGGAGTAGTCAAAGTTCTTTGACTAAGTTTTTGGTGTGCATGAGTAGTTTGAGTAAGTCATCGAGAGTGAGTTAGTTTGGATGATTCTAAGTTGTGTGAAGGTGAAAAATGGATTTTTGTATGTTTATTGATTAATTAAGGACTTTTTAAAGGTATTATATCAGTTTTTAAAGTTGATAAATGAAGATAATGCTTCAATTCTTCTTGGCAGTATTTTATGGGTGTTTATAGGTCTTGGAGCGAGAGAGAGAATGACTTGGATGGAGTAGTGGTTTGGAGTTCCAAGTGGATTAAAAACTTGGGGAATTTTGAAATGGTATTTTTTGATCCATTATGATGTTTTTTATATCTTTTTTAATCCTAAATTTTTTGTCTTTCTTAATGTGTGAGCAAGTTATTTTAGGCCTATTAGATCTATTAGGTCTCTTTAGGCCTGATGGTGAGTTTTGAGTATATTTGATATATAGTACCTTGTTTGGATATGAAGAGGTTTTTATTAAATTTTATTATCTTATAGAAGTGTTTATTATTCTTTTGTGATGGATATTATTCATGTATATGGTCATATATGGGGAATGACCTATAAGGGCTAATTGGGCCTAGTGTAGCCTAGTAGTTGGATAGGTGCCATTTGAAGTATGGATGACCTATGAAATGTTTGAGATGCCTTGGTGGAATGTAGAGTATATTTTATTTATTTTTATATTATATTTTTTTTGACCAATATTATATGAGGTGTGGAGAAAGGTATATAAGCAAGACTAGTTGTCTTGTTTATGGTATGAGAGGGTGTGTGGACTAAAGTGAAGAAAAGAGCTCAATCAAGGAGTAGAGATAGGTCATTGATGACCATCAGAGGGAGAAGATAATTAGTCATGTTTATTTGATAAGGTTCAAGTTCTAACAATTCATTATATGTAATAGTCTAAAGGGTGACTTGGTTGAGCAAATGAGCTAGGAGTACCTACCTAGAGAAGAGAAGTAGATTATGGGTGTATGGGCTTCAGGTGTTTCATCATCAGATATAGAAGATATCAAATAAATTATGGAAATAAAATATGAGGTGGTTAAGTGGGTGTTTAATCACCTATGGGGTTGTATCCTCCTTACTATTTAGAGCTAGCTAAAGGTCTAGTAGGTGCTGGACTAAATTGAGGGGTGAATGTTCCTTGATCAATTGGTGTTGGTCTAAAGTATCTTATTTTCTCTATCATATAGGATAGGTAGTCCATTTTTTTTAATATTGAGAGTGGGTTTTATTCTCCATGAGGGTTTCCCACATAGATGAGGTGTACTTATGTTGATTTCTCTTGATCTTGCTTATGTATTGATTTATTTATGTTATGCTTAAGTGTTTGTTTCATTCGAATCAAATGGAATTGATTATGATATGTTGAGAAAATGATTCACCCCCCGCTCTCATTAGGTACTTCCAACACTCATGAAGATCTCTATTTATGGTATTTAACTGTTCAACCAAAGAAAGGTGATTAGATTTATCTTCAAATTGCTTGACTAAGGTTGTACCCAATTTATCCTAGGTAGAAATGGAGTTTAATGGTAGGTTTATATACCATCACAATGCTTTTCCTTTGAAGGAGGTAGCAAGAAATCTAATATCAACATTATCCTCAACAACATTATGGACTGAACAAAGATTAGCTACATCTTGGATATGCTCGATAGGGGTTATTTGATTTTATCCTAAGAAGAATGAGATGTTCTTAAGGGTAGACATCAGAATGTCATCAAACTGGGATAAATTCAATGGGCTACCTCTATTAAATGGAACAAACACCTGGTTTTTGATATCTATTCGGATAGTGGGGGTCATAGTGATTATAACAGTAGGATAATTAGGAGACAAATATTGTTTTTGAGGATATGGGTTTGTCCTACTAAAACTTAATCTTTTATATCATGTATAAGATAACTCAATGAATTCAAAAGGAATACCTTTTCTAGTTGACCTCATAGCAACCTTTGGCATGAAAGAATTGCCTAAATAATTCTATAAACTATGTAGCCTAAAGAATCTCTAGATAGATATTCTCCTCTACTACAAACGCTTCTCCTTAGCTCCAAACTTCAACTATGCCAAGGATTTCTTTGTGGTCACACTGAACATGCCAAAAATTGTTATCAATAAGATTCGTACCCTTGTGAAGCTAGTTTTATGCCTTCACAATCTATTAAAACATGGAAACAATCCTAATTTGTGGGTGGCCTAATCAATGAATTGAATCTCTAGATTCTAAGGGCTAGCTCCTTTTGGTGTATCAATTACGATCTCTACTATACACTACAAACTATCATGAAAAAGGGAAGAGATAAAAGGTAAGAAATAAAATTGAAAGGATATCCTGACTAACGATGGTGATACACCTATATTTTAGTTCATCCATTCAATTTAAGCTTCTAAAACATTTATTAGACAAGAAAATATTAAATCTTCAACTTCAAATGACTCTTATGCATTAGTATTTCATGAAAAAGTTTTATTTGATGATCAAATCTTGAGGGAAATGATGTAATATGACTAATTCAAGGCACTAACTAAAAACTTATGTCCACTGTAACTTTAGACAAAAGACATCAAACATATAACATGACCTGTATAATCTGATCAACTAATAACTAGGTAAGAATCAGGGCTTGAAAAGGAAGAAAATTATATCACATATGCAAATCACTGACATAAATACACTATACCAACATTCTAGAATCTAAAAGTAGCCCTCCTATTTATCTAAAAATGTTACAAAACTTGATCTTGATACAGTCTGGTTGTATCAAGAGAGGGATCATCTGATTCAAGGTTGAAAATTCAACTTATATAGTAAAAGCATACAACAACCAAGAGACTAGCCCTAAAAATAGAAGAGGAGATCAAATCTCACATCACACAAGTCCAACTTCCACTATCCAAAGATAACCAAGTCTTCAAATAATATCTTTTTGTCTTCCATCTTTCATGAAAAATCTCTTTGGCATTGGAAAAGAATGGTGGGCCCATCTTGGACTAATCTTCTCCATGCATAGAAAGCTACACAAAATCTTCAAAGAGAAACTCTAGTTAATACATCTAGAAGCTGGTTTAAAACAAAAGAAAGTCTTTCTTTGCATGGAAAATAAGGAAAATACATGATACCTTGTCTAGTCAACTCCAAGTAACTCCAACCTACATGAGATGATGTTATGTCGATCCTTAGATGAAGAACTTCAGTTTGAACAAGCTAGAAGTGTTGAAATCCTTCAATTAACAAGATAAACTAGAATATATGTGACACTTTGAAAAAATGTCAACTTAAACTCAAGATCAATTGACTCCAAATGGCTTCTACTTGCATGAAAAGGGACCTAGAAAGCTGAAGCATGCATGAAAATCCATGTTAAGATCAGATATGTATTGTTTGAAAATCCATTTTATCTCCTTGAAGTTCCTCGACCTTTCTCATCCGTTGATCTCCTTGATATATCTTGACAAGTGTCAAGCTCACAGAAATTTTGATGAACATTTTGAAAATTTGACCAAAGGCAATGGCTACTTGCAAGGGCTCAAACCTGACATTTGCAAGCTCATCATGAATTCCTTTGAACTTTTATTTTTAACCATTTCTTGTTTATCACTTTCTTGAAGACAAATTGTTTGAATAAATTCATGTCTTTAGAAATTTTGAAAAAAAACCTCTGGCTTTATGACAATGCCCTTCAGGGTTTATGAGAACACCCTTCAGGCTTTTTGATAATGGTCCCTTCTCCTTGAGAAGTGCCCTTCAGTAAAAATGAATCCTTTGGAAGTTTTTGAATGACCCCCTTGTAAAATTTTCAAATTTACCTTCAGATTTTGGAAAAGACCCCTTCAAAAAATTATGAAAATGACCCTTCATAATTCTCAAAATGGACCATCGAAAAAAATGAAATGGTCTTTCAGAATAATTGCAGTGGACATTTTTTTTAGGAAAGAGCCCTTCAAAAATTATGAAAAATCCCTTTCAAATTTTTCAAGTGACCCTTTGAGTTTTATAAAATGGTACTTTTTCCCTTCAAGAACCTTGAAATGACCTTTTTCAAAGAGAAAAAAATCCCTTCAAAAAATTTGAAATGGACCTTTTCGAATTTTTGAAAATGAACTTTTCCAAAGAGAAAGTCACCCTTTGGGTTTCTTCAAAAGAACCCTTCAAAAAAGTTTTAGTGCCTTTTTTAGAATTTATCATGCCCTTCAAAAAAGTTTTCATTTTGTAAAATTGCAAATAACCTTTTTTGAAAGAAAATGAACCCTTCAGAACTTTAAAAAATAACCTTTCCTCTGAAAGAATTCATTGACTTTTCTTCTTCGGCCACTTTCCTCAAAGGAAAGAATCCTTTAGATTTTTGAAATGGACCATTGGATTTTTTAAAGATGGACCTTTTCAGAAAGGAAATAACCCTTTGAACTTCCTAAAAATGACCCCACTTTTGGAGCTAAAGAATCTTCCAAAAAAATTTTCTCACAAAAATCCTCTAAAAACCAAAGTGAATGCCTCAAAGAGGCCTAATAATCATGGATCATTTCAAGGAATTTTTTGGACTAATAACTGACTCAAAAGACAAACTAGCATGATATGCAATCTTTTTAATGGTAGGGGTGACAATTTGACCTATGGGGCAAAATTGTCAACAGGAAGTACCCTCTATTTTGTCTTAGATAGAGGGTACATTCCCCATGCATGAATCCTACGATCTTGAGGGATGGAGAGAAATAGATAGGTAAAGAGATATGTGAACCTTTCTATAATATGCATTATGTTTTAAAAAACATATAAAAAACATGAAAGCCAAGCACAAGAAGGTTAAACTCAACAAGGTACTGCATACTCTTAAGGTTACAGTCAAGGCTATGAGGAATTGTGAAGCTTAGTGCTAGATGAGGAAGTCATCTTCACTTTTAGTCTTTGATATGATTTATATTATATTGTAACATTATTATGGGATCATGGTATAAGTTTATAAACTATTTTGAATCAAGGAAAACCATAAAAGGTCATTTTGATCTCTAAAGTGCAGTCAAGCTTACTAAGCATGGTGAACCTCGATTCTAAATGAGAGGCCATTTTAACTTATAATATGATATTTACATTATAATATATTTAAACATGTTTATTTGGTAAATATAGATGTGACCAAACTTTTATAAGTTAGATAAAAAACAAATAATCCACCTTTTGGACCTTAGACAACACTAGACTTGTAGGAAACGAAGGAAAAGGCTCGATAGGACAAGTTTGAACACTCATATCTCTCTTGATGCATTGCATGGGATCCAAAGAGATTTAGGGGAGTTATAAGAGGTATTTAACACTCTCTTTTTGTAACTTTTATACAAATCCAAAGTGAAACTTGTATGAAAAAATCTTAAGAGGTCAAACAGGCCTAAAACCCTTATTAAACCCATGCAAAGACTAGTTTGAGGAAATGATAGAGATAATGCATCAAAATGGACCATAATGGAATGAATGATGATTATATATTAAAGAGGACTCATTCAATATCCCTACCATCAAAATTAGTTGTATGAAATTTGTATGAACTTGGCAAAAATAGGGTATTTTTTAACCATTTTTTGTGTTTTGCAAGTTCTATAAGGAGTCTAAGGATGAAAATAACTTTGGGAGGAATATATAGACTTTTTATAACTCCAAATTTTCATTTCATGTCTTGAAGAAACTTATAAGGGTTTTAAAAAAGCTCTCATTTCAGCCAGTCAAAACTAGCATAGTGGGCAAGCTAGTGAGAAGGGTGGAAAACTTCAAGTGAGCCCATTTGAAGGTATCCATGATGCTTCCAAGGCCATAGAGGGTATTAAAACTTGTCATCCACTCCCTCCCATGTATTTTCATGAAATATGAGTTTTCTTGATAGAAGATGATGATATCTCATTTTGGGATGATTCCAGAGGACTAAAACTACAACCAATACATGGAGAGGCATGTTTGAATGCCTTAACATTAATTCCAACCATCATACCTATCCCTAATCAGTTATGGGATGTTAAAACATGTCCAAATTATGAAGTTAATTTTATGAGCCAAGACAAGCAATTGTATGCCACTTTGTAAGAGTTTGATGACCTGAATAGACACTTGTGCTTCATGTGCTTGCATGGTTCATCCCATATCCTATTATCATGAAAAAGTAACTAATTTTGTCATCTTGGAAAGTGTCCTTATGATAATTGGAATTTTATCCTCTCCTCTCTCTCAAGTTCTATAATAATTAGCCATTTTGGCCATTGTAACTTATGTTCAACCTGAGTATGGTGAATCTCTACTAAAATGCATATAATTTGATCAATAAGACTACTAATTTTTACATCTTCCATGATTTTTCATAGTGTGTTCAATTGGATGATTAATATTTCTTAGTCAAAACTATGGATTTCTTAGCATATTATTTCATTCTTTCACCTACTTATAGCCTCTTCTTGTAGGGCATGTGAAGTGTCCTAGAAGATGTATAGGTTTGAATGAGTTAATATATCCACTATTTCCATTAGAGGCCTCTTTTTTAGGCCTCCTATCCTAAGACATTCATCCATAACATCATAATGTAACATTGATGTGAGAAGACATAGATTGGAGAAGTGTATGTTTAGTTTGTCCCTTGATTTTATGTGTAACATGAAGCTAGTTAGAAGTCATCATCTTATTTGGTATATCACCCCCTTAGGATAGTTTTCTTTTAGTTATCTCTCTCATTTTCCATTGCTAAAGTTAGGTGTAGTTGTAATCCAAAGTGGTATATCAAGGGAGCTAGCCCTATCTAGATATTCACCTCATCCTTAGGCTACCCACAAGCTTAGAGGTGTTTTCATTATGCCACTTAGATGAGGAGAGATTAGGCATCTCCTTAAAGGGTGCAAATCTAAGTGATAATAGTTTTTGGCATGCTTGATGGGACTCTAGGTCCAAGAGGTTGAAGTATTTTTTGTGTTATCTTTCAACAAGCAACCTTTGGAGGCATATATCAAAACATCAATAGTGACTCTAAAGATATATCAGTTGGTCAAGTATCCCAGGTTATCCTTTGAATATTTTGTGTAACATATTTATTTGAATTCTTGATTTCAATGTAGTTTCATGGCTAATTTTTGTGTTGAGTACAACTTTACACAAGTTGGTGAGACATTTCAAGCTTGTGCCATTCCCTATCAATAAGAGAAAGTTCTTAATTAGCCTTGATGTGATCCTTACAAGTATTATTATGATCCATATCAAATCCCGCATGGCCATTATCATCCTTCTCATGATTATTACCAGCCCTATAATTATCCTCTTCAATGTCTTGCTCCCCCGAGTCAACTTAAACACTTCTCAAGTCAATTCATTTCCACCTTCAAGAAAACTCTTTTGGGCTATGAGAGGCACATGTTGGAGTTGATACTCTAAGAGGATGTGTTAAGAGGTTCCTTGTCATATTATTCATAAGGTGAGATATTAATTATTTTTTTTCAAAAGAGAGTGGCTACCTATTAAGAGATCCAATTGGAAAAGGCTTACAAGTGAGATGCTTGATGTGAGTGGCCTAGTTTCTTCCTTAGAGAATAGGCTAAGAATTCATGAAAGGAAACCTCACCAAATCTATCAACCTTAATATCCACTTCCCCAAGTTTCCTATCATCCATATTTTATCCCTACTCATGAGCCCAATTAAGGATATAAAATTCATCCTTTTCCCAATCAATTGCAAGAGAAATTTGAGAAGAGAAACCTTGTGTTTGAAGCTAATCTTGATAAGTAGATTGAGTTGGCTAATATTCATATGCAGTAGTCCATGTTATCATCCAACAAAGTGGATTTCAAGCCCTAATTTCCCTCTCACATTATATCCCCACCACCTCAAAAAGAGACTTCTAATCCTAACATGCTAAGTTGGAGTAAGATAGTAGAGTCATGGGGAAAGAAAGAGGAGAAAAGCATTGTTAAGGAGTGTGAAGTTAAGAATGAAGTTGATCCTTTGCAAGTCCATCCCACCCTCCCTCAAGAATATTCTTGTGTTCTATGGCATCCCTCATATATTCTTTATGATCATGATGATTCCTATTAAATCCAAGAAATACTTTTTCCAAAGAACCTAGCCAAAAAAATTAAAGAGTTAAGAGTTAAAGATGAGATTGTTGAGTCAAGGTGTGATGGAATGTTTAGACCCAAAAGAAGATCATATGCCTAAGCACATCCCATCTAACCTACATAAAGAGAGTGATCAAGATAAATCATATTTTAATGAAGTGATTTTTAAGTGGAAGGAAGAAAACCAAGTTTTTTTAGCCCAAGGTCTACCTCCCCTTTCTCAAGAGCTTCCAAAAGAATCCCCTACACTTTACTCTCAATCTAATTTTGAGTTCTATGTGCCACCTCCACAAACTATTTCATATTTTCCTCACCCCATCACCCTTAAAATTTATGTACCTATGGTATGAGAACCTAAATAGTATCATTTGGTTGACAAAAAATTGTAACTCTTGCTTTAAGAAATCCTAGTTCCTTGGCAGCCACATTGGACTAAGTCACATGACTTCAAAATGCCTAGTCTTGGAATCACAAAGAATGAGAAGGAATATATTGCATCCCTTAGGAACCAAGGTCATATTTTAGAGGTTGATATTCAAATTTATATCCCTTAAGATATCATAAATGATGAAGAAGAGGTGGTCTCTTGTGTTTAAATTTTTAATTGGGTTGATGAGGAAGAGTGTTTTCCTTTTGCCAAAGAGGGAGAAATGATCATTAGCTCTTCCATCACTTTGAAAGATACAATGTATAGGAAAGGAAAATTTCTTAATCATCCTTTGGATGAATTGTTTGAAATCATTTGATTAGGTAATACTCCTCTTTAAGGAGGCTATGATCTAGTCAAAGATGGAGAAGGTAGCTTTGGAACTCAAGTAAGTATGCAAAGAAAAGCAACCTTTCAAATCTATCATTTCAATAATCATATACATTTTATTATGACATGTTTTAAGTCGTCAAGATGATTTATCATCCTCTTAACCAGTTGGGAGGAACACATCAGCTCTTGAAGGATGAAACAAGCTCCTATTGGCCTCAATCTTCTCAAGAACATGAAATTAATCCCCTTGAAGCCATGCCTACTAAGGAGATATAAATTAACCATGAAATGAAGAGTGGGTAGTAGTATGAAGTATGTAAACATGTTCAAGAGGAATTTATCTACATTGGAGACCTATTTAAGGATGATCTACTTGAGATCAGATCAATTGAAGTGCCAAAGAATAGGTCTAATCCAAAAAGCATTCAATCCAAGGAGAAACATGCTTGACACTATATTTCATCTCACCGTGAAGATGATTCAATAATTTTTATTTTTGACATCAGAAATGAGGTATGTTTAGTTTATAGTTGTGAATAATAGTTTGTTTTATGATTCCCCTAAGTGCCTTAAGCACATGTGTTTTTTTTGCCTTATTTTGTGTGTGTTCTTTGCTTTGTGTGATTGAGGTAATTAGTGGTTTTGTCTTGATCAAAACTTATGGTCAAAGTCCTCTTATTGTGTCTCAAACTTAATATGACTCCTTAAGCCTGATGGACTGATAAGACTACTGGTCTAGTTAGTATAGTATGCATACTTTCCCTGTGAGTCACTGATTTATTGACCAAATTTGACTTTTAGGTCCAATTAGGGCACTCCTAAGTAAAAACTTGACTTTTAGGTCAAATTAGGGCACTCCTAAGTAAAAACTTGACTTTTAGGTGTTTTATGGGTCTAATATATATTTCACAAGGTGTTTTAAAAGTTAATTGATGTCATTTAACATTATACTTGCCTTGGTCATTAGTTATTTTAGTCCTTGTATCATTTTTGGGTCATTTTAATGTTAAAAAAGGGGCATTTAATGAGTTGCACATATTTATTAGAAAGTTTGAAAGTTCAAAAATGTTATGTCATGTGACATGTATCCTAAGAGGTCTTAATCAATTGTTGGTAACTAAAAGTGGTAGGTTCATTAGAAGAAAATGTAATTTTATTGGGAAAAGAGAAGAAAATGGCACTTATATGACCCATGGGGAAGTGCACTATGTTGGAGAAGATCATGATATATCTATTTATCTTCCCCAATCTTATTTAAATATTTTAAGTTCTTTGGAAGTGTCATTTGTATCCCAAAACTGTTCTACTCCTTTTTCACCCTTCTTGAAAAGTAAAAGCAGTCTTCAGGTTTGTACTTGGTATGGCTAGCAGAGGAGGTTTCAGATAAAACACTTAATTAAGGTTAAATTAAACTTAGATAAATCTATTCCCATATAATTATTTTGAATAATGGTTTCCTTTTCTTCATGAACCATCCTTATGAAGTTGACTATACTTTTATGCTTGTTGTTTCATGCACCGTATAAGTTTTACATTGGTTTGAGAAATTACGTATGAAAAAAAAATTGAGTTTATTTCAATATTATTTTTACCTCCTCTTAAAATTATTCCCATGATTTTTTTCAAGTTTCATTAATTTTTTATGAGAAAATCATCTTAGGTTTGTAGACTGGTCTTATGTGAGATGATAGGAGTATTTTAAACATTACAAGATATTCATGCTTTGTAAATGTCTTTAGCGGTATGTGATAGGTATATTTTCATGTTTTAAATCTTATCTTGTTACCTTCCTCATTTAAAAATTCATTTTCCAAGCAATCTTCATGTTGCAATCATATGCAAGAAAAAAATAGTCAGGCAACCATAAACATGCTTACCTATAGGTGCCAACAAGAGGTCTCAAATGTTGAAACATGGTATATAAGTTCCCATAAAGATGTTTATATCATGGTATATTTTTTAACATCTTTTAAATATCATGTAGAAGGTGATAGGGTCAATTTCATGATATCATTTCCCATCACACCAATCTTGATGTCTGCCTACATACAACTCCATCTTCACTTATAGGGGTTCTCAGAGAAACCAACCATATTGACAAGAGGTATATAAGCTAAATAAGGTTTTTTAAGTGTGAAAAATAATTTTTAAATTTTTTAAGATTCCTAAACTACTTTTAAACCTAAAAACTATGCACATTTCTCACAAAACCATTTTTTGCTTGCACTGTGAAATGAATACCTAGAAGTGATAAAATAGGGAATTAAAGAGTCATATTGAAGTATTGTAGTACAAAATGGAACCATTTAAAATAATTTTGTTATTTTTAAATAATTTTATACCTTTTAAAAAATTATATATTTAATAAATGTGGGTGAAACTTTGATCAAACACAAAATGACTGATATAGGGACACTTTCCCTAAAAATGCAAAATACAGGTCAGGGGGGATTTTGTGAATAACATATGTCATGGTTGAAATGATATTTAAGGAATATATATTGGTAAACCATGTAAAATAAAAGACATATAAAAAAATTTAATGGCATAAATCAAGTTGAGGATAGTCTTTGAAAGGCCTAAAGTTGCCCATACAAACACGGATTCCAAACAATAGAATCTATAGGGTTTGAAAGTATAAATGACCTTGACAATTAAAAGTATTTTAAGGCATATTATTATGTATTTGATTCCTTAATAAATTTAAAATTATACTAAATTTACAGGTATAAGTTTATCAATGATTTTTCAAGGTCTTGTGATCACCTACATGCCTTTCTTACATCATAAACATGCACCTACTGGCTAGTTGTAGGGTCACTTTGAGGACTAAGCTTGATAGCTTTGATAAAAAAATTCTTAATAAGCATGAAAGAATTAATTTAAGGTATAAAATGTTTTTTAAATATTAAATAATTTATTCACATTTTCTTGAAGGCATAGTTCATACAAAGGTACACCTATAGTATGCACCTACAGTCAACTGTGTTTGACTGTCTAGGTAGTGAATGAAAAGATAATGTTTTGAGTGCGATAAATGCATATAAGTGAGAAAAGTATGTCAAAAGGTATAAATTAATCTTGATATAGTATAAATTTTGTGTATACATTGTTTCCAAGGTCTAAACATTGTCAAATAAGCTACATGTTGTGTTTCCAAAGAGTAATACAATCAAGTAGGGAGCACCTAAACTGGTTTCTTAAGTGCTCATAACTCAAAGATGAAACAAATGGTAAAAATAAAACTAAATGACTATAAGGGAGGTAAATTAGGTTTTTAACACTATTTTTTAAAGTTAAACTATGTTTCTATACCTACAGGTAGGGTCAAAAGTGGCAACAAAACATAATCACAGTCAAAAAGGTTGCACATAGTCTTGACTGTAAGAGCATTGACAATGTATATGGGAGTAAAAAATGGGTGTAAAACATAGATAAATGAATATTTGAATATATAATTAAATAAAAAACAATTTTTTAAAGACACCAGTAGGTAGGAAGACACCAACAGGTAGGGTTTCTCAGTCAAAAGCAAGAAATACATTCAAGGGTCGAAACTCAGTTTGACTGAGTAAGGAGTATCAAGGGGATGTGGTGAGTTGAAATTATAAGCAAGTATAAAACACATCCAAGGTTATTTTTATACCTTTAATATTATATATCAAAATAATAAAATGAAATAAAGGAATGCTAACCTACAACACACAGTCCCTGATGAAAATCTTGCATACATAGTATTCTCTTAGCATGGTCTATTTTGGGTCTTAGAGCCTCTTGAGGGTAAAATGACCTGATAAAGGGATGGATTTTTTTTTGGATAATATATACCACTTGGATAATATTTTCTAACATTAAATTAGTTTGGTCAAATAGGTAAATTACCCTCTATTTTGTCTCAGATAGAGGGTACTTTCCCCATACATGAATCCTATAGTTTTGAGGGATTGAGAGAAATGGATAGGTAAAGAGATATTTTAAAATTTATATAAGATGTATAAAGTTATAAAACACACATAAAAATCATGAAAACCAACTACATTAAGGTTAAAATCAATAGGGTGGTCCATACTCTTAAGGTTATAGTTAGGGCCATGAGGAATGGCGTAACATAGTGCTAAATGAGGAAGTCATCTTCACTTATAGTATTTGATATGATTTATATCATATTGTATCATGATTATGGGATCATTGTATAATTTTATAAACTATTTGGAAGCAAGGAAAACTATAAAAGTCATTTTGAGCTCTAAGGTGTAGTCAAGCTTATTAGGCATGATGAAGCTTAGATTCGAAATGAGAGGTCATTTGTACTTATAACATGAGATATGCATTAAAAACTATTTAAACATGTTTATGTGGTCAATATAGATGTTAAAAATATTTTATAATTCATATAAAACACAAATAATCCACCTTTTAAACCTTAGACAACACTAGACCTATAGGAAATGAAGGAAAACGCTTAATAGGACAAGTTTGAACACTCATATCTCTCTTGATGCTTTGAATGGGACCCAAATATGTTTAAGATAGTTATAATAGGTATTAAAAAATCACTTTTTATAATTTTTATGTAAATCCAACATAAAACTTACATGAACAAAGCTGAAGAGGTCAAAAAGGCTTAAAACCCTTGTTAAACCCTTACAAAGACCAGTTTGAGGAAATGAGAGAGATAATTAATCAGAATGGACTATAATGGTATGAATTATGGTTATATTTTAAATATTAATAATTTATTCTCCCTACCATCAAAATTATATGTACAGAATCTATACGGATATGGAATAAATAGGGTATTTTTGACTATTTTTATATTTTATAGGTTCTATAAAGAGTTTGAGGATGAAAAAAACTTTAGGAGGAAGATATATAATTTTTTTAACTCTTCATGTTAATTTAATTCATTAAATAAAATTATAATGTTTAAAATAATAGCTCTCATTTCAGCCAGTCAAAACTAGCATAGTAGACAATCTAGTGAGAAGGGTGGAAAACTTCAAGTGAGCCCATTTTAACATGTCCCTAATGCTTACAAAACAATGGAGGGTATTTATATTTATCATCCAATCCATACCATATATGTTCATGAGAAACTAAAACCAATTTTGAGTCCACGTGTGTAGGGTGCATGAAAGAGGAGTTTTCTCGATAGCAGATGATGATATCTCATTTTGGGATGATTCCAGAGGACCAAAACTACATCCAATGCATAGAGAGTAATTTATAAATACCTTACCATTAATTACAACCATCATACCTATTCCTAATTATTTATGGACATTCAAATAGGTCTAAATTATGAAGGTAGTTTTTTTAGCCAAAATAAGAAATTTTATGCCACTTTACAAGAGTTTGATGATGAATAGACACTTTTGCTTCATGAACTTGCATGGTTCATCAAATATCCTATTATCATGTACAATTAACTAATTTTATTATCTTTATATGTGTTCTTGTGACCCTTGGACTTCTCTCTTCTCCTCTTTCTCTTAAATTATATAAGAACTAGCCATTTTGGCCATTGTAACTTATGCTCCACTTGAGTATGGCAAAGCCCAAATTAAATGCATACAATTTTATCAATAATACTAATAAATTTTACTTCTTCCATGATTTTTCATAGTGTGTTCAATTGGATGATGAATCTTTCTTATTCAAAACTATGGATTCCTTAGCATATTGTTTCACTTTTTCACCTATTTATAACCTCTTCTTGTAGGGAATGTGAAGTGTCCTTATAGATTTCTAAGTTTGAGTGAGTTAGTATATCCAATAATATCATCCAAGGCTTCTTGTTTATTCCTCCTATCCTAAGGCATTCATCCATAACCTCATAATGTAACATTAATGTGAGAAGACATAGATTGGAAAAGTGTATGTTTAGTTTGTCCCTTAATTTCATGTGTAACATACAGCTGGTTGGAAGTCATCATCTTATTTGGTGTATCACCCCACTTAGGATATTTTGATTTCAATTATCTCTCTTCCTTTTCACCCCCAAAGTTAGGTGCAATTACAATCTAAAGTGGTACATCAAGGGAGCTATCCCTACCTAGAGATTCACCTCATCTTTAGGCTACCCACAAGCCTAGAGGTGTTTCCATTATGTCACTTGGATGAGGAAATCTTAGGCATCTCCTCGAAGGGTGAAAATCCAAGTGATAACCCTAATATATAATGACATCACCCTTATACCCAAGCAGACATTTTCTAACATAGACGGAGTCCCTGATATAAAAAGGGACTTGTATGTAGTTAAGAAAAATATTTATATGCCATCAATTATAAATGAGTTCATCATGGAAGAAGTGAAGTAATATTTGACATGTTTAAGGCCCAAATACATGATCGGTATAAGAAGGATCACTTATTAAAGTGATGGATTTAACTTTATCAAGGCATGTCATAGATTTACCTCTGAGAGATATAAAAACAACTATACTATATTTTTGAGGATAAAATTAGAACATTTGAGTAGAATATGGGATGGTATAACTATATTTAAATAAATGGATAATAAACAATTAATAGCCTTATTTTTCATAAACCACAATTTCATGTATAAAAGTATTATGATTTACTCACATACATGGTCAAATAGTCAATAAAGTCTATACAATTCATGAAATTAACTAACCTCTTATTATTAGATAGAAATCCATTGATACACTAACATGTTGCAACAAGTTCCAAAAGGGCAAACAAAGCTAATATTTTCAATAATGTAAATAAAAGATTTCAACATATGCCTCAACATAGCATTATAATTCTCAACCTATGATCATCATCTTTACTAAAAAGGGAACATAACATAATTTTTATTTAGTTTATTAATGTTATAAAAATATAAACGAGAGTAATAAATGTGTGAACCATAAATTATTTGCTTATTGGCTGAATTTCAATACATAAATAAATAGATATCGAATGAGGAGATAATTTGGTTCTATGTTCTAGTCGACCACCCTCATGGTAAGTGATAAATATACATAAGTAGGTATTGAGGAATCCTTTGATTGATATGACAATTTTTCATAGAGTAACCCATTGTATTCTAACCCAATTTTTTTTCCCAACTCATCCTAAAACATTCTTTTATTTCATGGAATTATGACTTACTTAAAAACCAATGAGAAAGAGAAATGGTCTTATATGGGATCAACATTTGACAAAAATGGTTCAAGGATAGTAAACACCAAGGGATTATATCTCATTATAAAAATAATAGTGAGCTAATATAGGTCAAATGAAACACTAAGAAAAAAATCAAATGTTCAATACTGACAACCTATAATGAACAAAAGGTCCTCAAACCCACAAGTTTAAGATTGTAGTGTTGTACAATCATGTATTACATGAAAAAAAATTATGTTATTTTTGGTGGATATATCTCACCCCATATCTTGGGTTTCTTTTTATCCTTAAATCTACATGACTATGTATTAGTCATACACCTAGAGGAAGAAAGAAGTTAATGTGCAGGTGTGCCAACATATCATGTGAGTGAACTCATGTGTTCAACCGAAGCATGAAACCTAGATTGATTCCCATCAATTATACCATGTGATGGTGGATAGACAGTCATTACTTAGGTGTTTGAGTTAACACATTTCATCATTGTCACTACAAACATCATTATAGATTTATCCATTTGATGCACTCACATAGTGCATGTACTTTTCTATTATCATAACATAAGAATTAACTCCAAAGAGATTTAACACATCAAGATTAACAAACGAAGTATTAATTACATTGATCTAATTTGATAAATTTACAAAGGTACTTCATTTTGTACACAATCTCTCCATATCTCTATCTTGACAATAATAACACATCTACATCCAACAACACTTTCTAATCAAAGCTAAAGGGTATTTATGCATGAGCTAATCCCTTATCATTTTACATCATTAATATATTATATATGACAACTAATTATTATTTTAAAAATAAACGTGTGGTAAGTCATTACAATTAAGTTCCTTTTGATTCAGAACTAATAGCCCCTATATACTCTATATGCTAGATATTTAATTTTGTGCTCGTCTTCTCTCATGGACTGGTGTTAGATTCATGCTTTTATTAATCTCTAATTCTTTCATGAGCTGATTTATAACTACCTATGCTTCATATGGCCTTGTTCTAGTCTTGAACTTTTCTAAGTCCTAAATCTTATGTTCCTCTTTCTTATTTTCCTTTCATAAATCACCCTTTCATGCCAAGGTCTTCCACACTTTTCTCCCATGTTTCTCTCTTTTGTGCCTATTGTCCATATTTGGCCCACATAATAAGCATGTGTCCAGTGGCTAATGGTTATGATGTAGAGAAAGAGGCAAAGTTCCTGATTGATTAAATGATTAAAATGACTTGGACAAGGTTTGGATGGAATGAGTGGAATATAGAGATCATGAAGCTCACAAGAATTTTAAAACACTTTAAGTTCACTTAAAGTGTAATTTATCAATTTCTAAGGATAGGTCTAGAGCTGCAGAGACTCTATGGAGTGTAATAAATGGGAGTGCATGTTATTCATCTAGTCCACTCATTCTATCTGGAGCTTGTCTAGATCTTTGGCTCCAGTGATAGAAAAGATGAGTGACCATTTTGATGTTACTATATATCACACATATAAATGAGTCAAGGAGAGTTGGTCACATGGGTTTCTTCACATTAGTCTCAGGTTACCATGTGCCAAGTTTCATCTCATCCGCCTAAGTGTAGTATAATATGTAAAGGTTTAAAGTGGCTTTCCAAGATAAAATTTGATAAGTTTCCATAATTAGATAATTTTTAGAGAGTATACATAAATCCAAGGCATCATATTCATGAGGTCATAAAAGGGTTAGATAAAATGGTCAAAAGGGTTTGTTCACTTTTTTACCAATATTATTTGTGCTAAAGTTTCAACTCATTCACTCTAGAAAAATGAAATATATGCATGGGAAAAGTTGGATCCCAATGATGAGACCATAAAATGGCTCATTATATCCATGAAATAACATCTTTTTTCCTTGCATAAGAAGTGGATCTAAGTGTAGTTTCTGAACTTATGATTTATTTAGAATGAAATAGAGAACTATATCTTGGTTATTTCTTTAGAAATGAGTATCTTCTTGTTTATTTATTCTTGTTAATAAATATATAGAAAAAGTTGTTAATGTGTATATATGTAGCCCATAATAATTTATATTAGAAATGAGCATGAGGTACCAACCAAATATCAGCTTTGATGTGAGCTACAGGAACTTTAGACATAGCTACAACTCACCTAGTCTACCTATGGACTCACCCAGATTTACTATGGACTCACTCAGTTCATATGTATGGACTCAGCTAGTAGTTCTACATTCATGTAGTTAATTTATTGAAGACCAATTATAAGAATCAAATGTCAAGGGAGCCATCATAGTCATCAATAGTTTGAAGAATGCAACTTGAAAAAAAAACTATAGAATTTGTAGGTTCTAAAATCTACAGGCTCTATAGGTCTAAAATATATAGACTCTGTAGTTATAAAATCTATAGACTCTATAGGTATAAAATCTATAGACTTTACATGTTCTGAAATCTACAGACTCTATAGGTCTAAAATCTATGACTCTGCAGGTTTTGAAATCTATGAACTTTGTAGGTCTAAAATCTATGGACTCTATAGGTTCTAAAATATATAGAATCTATAGGTCTAAAATATATAACCTCTATAGGTTTTAAAATATATAGACTCTTTAGTTTTTAAAATATATATACTCTACAAGTATACTACAGACTATGCATGAATATCTACATATTGTGCAGGTCTATCTACAGACTAGTTCAGGATTGTATCTAAATTTAGATTTGTATAATTATATTTCATAGATAATTCTCTTCATATTTCATGAATATTGAGCTTATATTGTAACTAGATAATAACTTCTCTCTCTATATTTTATGGAAGATTGAGATAAGCTAGAATATCTAAGTTGTTATGTTCCTCCATATTTGGTGGAGAGCATCTAGGACTATTATACCTAAATAAGGATATGGTTAGATGCATGAGATTATAAATGCAACATCCCACACCATTATAATCAATCTTGGTTATCAATAATACATTCTAAATATTTATGACATAAATCTAGTGTTCTAATTAAAATCCTCTTCCGAAGAATGAGATGGCCTCTCATTCCAAAAAAGATGGATAAACGTATTTTTATTTATTTCTTTATGTAATTATGCTTTTGAATTGTTATTATTTATTTTTCATGTAGACATTTATTTTATGTAAAGTTTTTTGTGAACCTGTAGGTGTTTTATGTGTTTATCACTTCAATAATTTACTTTCATGCAAGTTTGATTTACTTTCTTGCAAGTGTGATTTAATTTATGCAAGAACCTGTAGGTGTTTTATGTGTTTATCATTTATTTTCACTTTAATAATTTACTTTCATGCAAGTGTAATTTACTTTCCTGAAAGTGATATTTAATTTTTACAAGTTTGCTTTTCCATTTTTTCAAGTGTGATTTACTTTTCTACAAAGTGTGGTGTGATTTACTTTTTTGCAAGTGTGTTTTTCAATTCCTACAAGTGTGTTATTCAATTATTATAAGTGTGGAGTATGGTAGAAGAGATCAGTTGATAAATATCTCTTTCTCCTATTGCATACAGCCTTGGACACCAACCCTAGATTGATATTATTAAACTATGAATTGATGACTCATCACCCAACATAGATTTTGCTAAGTTCTGATACTTAGCTTTTTTAGACTAGACCATCATCAAGACATCATGCAAGATCACATCAACCAGTTGAATTTAAAAATTTATAAAAACATTCAAAAATATTAAATGGATAGTGGATCAAAATGGTTTGTTCCTTTCAATGTTAATTTCATTCTCTACAAAATTAGTATCCCCACGATATTTATGCTTCAAGTTAAAATTTCAAAGTTGGTTAAAAAATGGTAGATATCTACATGAAAGTCATTTTTAAGACCCATAAATTTTTTTGGAATCAAAATCTTTGGAAAAAACTTGAGTAGGAATGTGTGGCTAACAAGTGTTGACCACACGAGATTTTAAGCAGACCAAATGATTAGTGAATCCTAGAGACTAAGGAGAAAATGAGCTTGGGGTAGTAGGTCCCAAAGATCCATGGTCTACATTTTATCAGATCTCAAAATCTAGAATGAAAGAGTCAAAAGGGTCAATGATCTGGGTCATTTACCTATAGCCAATAACAAAGGGATGAGCTAGGATGTTCGATGAAAGTTGATAAAGTAAAAGGACCCAAACTTGAGTCTGACCTAAATTGGTGGAAAAATTAAAGGAAAAAAGCTTGATGCAGACATAGGTTGGACCAAAATGTATTAAGATAGGTCCACAGAGGTAAAATAGTTCTTTCTAGACTTAATATGTACCAAAAGGGTGGTGACTTGTTGCCAAAAGGGGGACTTATTATTAAACAAAGTTCCATCTAAATTTATTATAGTAAAACCAATATCCTTAGATTGGTTTTCATATACAGTTAATCTAGGTCCAATTTTCTAAGTGTGGAATAGGTATGTACTTTCAATAGATAGATGTTTAGTCCTCTAATATAGTCTCAGCTCTGATAAACCACTACTCAGGTAGACTTAAGCATGGCTTAGTTAGATACATGAATATGATGATTTTATCCTCATAATGAGATAAAGTGGAAGATCAAAATAAAAATGACTTGGGTAATTGGAAATTAGTTAGAGAATTCATTTCCAGCAAGATCATAACTTACCACTTTTAGTAAAATCTTATCTTCTAGTGCAATTTGCTCAACCAATGGAATGATTTGAAGGCTATATAGGAAAATCATGAATATCTTTCTCATAATGACTTGTTTTCATTGGACCAAAAATATGATGTAATATCTCTTAAAATATGGTAGCTCATTGATTATGATGAACAACGTGCTCCCCCCTTCTCTCTCTCTTCCCCTTCTCCTTTATTATCCCTTTTTTCTATTTATAAAGGGTTATAGTTTTTTAGAGTTTTTCATCTCTTTGGGAGATGGGATATTCCTTGAGATATTGTAAAGTATATTCAACTTTATGAGGCTCAATCATGTCAAGCATTTGTAATAACTACCTTTTGAAGTAATAGGATCAACTCTTTATTTGTCTCTTATCTTTAATCAGTGTTTAATATGCTTGTGTATGGTAAATTGGTGAAGGAGATTATTCCTAATATTTTTCCTTCTTCTTGGATCTTTGAAAGTATTTTCAAACTAATTTTTAGGTCTAGACTAGTGTCCCATTTAGAACCTCTTCTATGAAATATTTATATAATTAGTGAGATTAAGTAAGCCATAGTTGTTTTTTATTGATCCAGTGTGTGTTCAAGATTATATGAGTGCCCATTTTAACTTTGGTGCAACACCCCTTTAGCTTTCTTAGGATCCCCTGCCATATTTATAACCATTTTCCCTAAAAATCATTAGTTTATCATTAGTTTTAGGTGAGCATCAAGAGGAAGTTAGCCTTTTCCTGAGATTCAGCCACAACATAGGTTACCCATAGCCTGGGGTTGTCCTAATATTATAGCATATTTGGAGAAATCCTAAAAAAACCTCTCCAAGGGTGTAAATTAGGCATATAACAATTCCATTCTCTCATGTCATGGTCCTCTATGCAGGTTCTCATGCCCTTGATCTTTGGTACTTACAGCCCCAAAATAATTATAATATATTACTACAAAATTTGGGGCCAACATCACCTCAAACTAAACTAATAGTCTATCCCAAACTATGCTATAGTTTATTTAGTTAACAAAAATACTATATCTACCTACTTCACTTGGCACTTGAGCTCTACCCATTGGTTGATGTTTGTCTGAAAATTAGAAGTAATAAATTCCACTTCAGCTCTCAATCTTTTGATTTCTCGAGATGTTCCATAAAATTGTATGTTTGATTTGTCAAAGTCTCAATATGAGTAGTTAAAAATTTGTTATCATCCTCAAGTGCCTCAACCTTTGCTAAAAATTATCCTCAAAGTTTTGATAAACTAGCATTCATATACTACTGATGAGTGATTATTTATTTTTATAGTTATTTGACATCTTGTAATACTTTTACATGTTGGGCCATGTCCTTGATGTTTAGTTCATTATCAAGAAATTATTGGTGTTTTTGTTCCTCAAAGTTCTGATAAACTAGCATTCATATACTACTGATGAGTGCTTATTTATTTTTATAGTTAATTGACATCCTAGAATACTTTTACATGTTGGGCCATGTCCTTGATGTTTAGTGCATTATTAGGAAATTATTGGTGTTGTTGTTCCTCAAGTAGTAGTCACACTTCAAAAACTTTACTCAACCATGCCAAATTTACAAAAACCCCATCTATAATGGGAATAGTAGACTCAGTTTATTAAAAAATGTATGGTAGACATTGATGGCCTCTATAAACTTATCCAATGCCCATAACTTCTCCTATTTAAGATCCACCTAGTTTTTACATTTTTTTACTAAGATTTCCATGAGCATATCCAATTTATTGATGGCTTCACTAGTAATGGGAACTTCATCTCCAAGCACTAGTTTACTTATCAAAATTGTCAGACATAGACCCAAATTCCTAAATCAAGATGCTTTGGCCGCATTTAGTTGGTGCTTAATTTCTTTAATTTCTTGTTTAAAATTTCACCTAAGTTCATGATATTCCTTATATAACTAGATAACCTCCTAATGTTTGTAGTGAAGTTAGATGACAACATGGATGTTAAAAATGTTTTGCCTACAAACCTCTAGGGAAAACATTATAAGGTTACACCTGATGGTACTGGAGATAAATTTAGGGGATTGATCAATAAATTGGCACTAAAAATGTACTAAAATGTTTATCGAGGGATCCTTGTATGAAATTTATTAAACACACTGAAATTACTCTAAAAATTAATCAAATTAAATAAAATCAATGTAAGAATATGAACCACATTGTATAAGAGTTGATTACGGAGTTTGACAATGCTTATGTCTTTGGATTCGCTTAAAACATGAATTGATTAATTTCCATGAATTTCAAGTACATGGCCAAATATTAAAATTGTAAAATGGACACTCTAAAATTGCATAAAACTTAGCAATAGACCTTCAAAAAGTCTCGGTACTCTTAGTTAAACTTTCCACCTTTCTGTCACAAAAGCAATCTCACGTTCCTAAATTTCTCCACCAAAAGTCTCATTTTGAGGCTTAAAATATGGAACCAATTAACTCAAATCAATAAAATAATTATATCAATAGAATCATCTTGGAGTCTAGAACATTTAATTATTTTACTCTAAATTCTGAAAATGAATCTAGGTGCTTAGAAAATGGTGATTCATGCAAACTAGTCTTAAACTAGGCATTACATAATATGCAAGGCTTCACTTCAAGACAATTTGAGATCATTAAAAAAATGACCTATAGATCATACCTCCCTACTAATAAGGTTTTTATTCTACCAAAATCTAGTACTTGACTTAATCTTTTGAAATGCAAGTCAATTCCAAAGATACTCTAACAAGTATTATCAATCTACTCAAGTTCTACAACTTCACCTATAATGCTTGGAAGAATTAGATGATACACCTTTCATAATTCTTCTAATAATACATAGCCATCAATAGCCACTATACAGAACTAAGGTTTAAAATGCAATTATTCCTCTACTACATGGCTTTATAAGAGCCTCTACACAGACAAGCCTAGTGATATTTTCTGTTACACAACTTCAATGAACCTCTACATAGAAGTCTAGTGATTTCCTCTACTACACAACTTCAATGAGCCACTATAAATAAGTCTAGTGATCTCCTCTCCTATATGGCTAAAATATTCCTTTACATAGAGTTATAGTGATCTCCTTTACTACACAAATTTAATGATATTCTACGTAGAATTCTAGTTATCTCATCTACTACATGGCTTCAATGAGCCTGTACATAGAAGTCTAGTGATATCCTATACGGTACAGCTTTAATGAGTCTCTACACATAAGTCTAGTGATCTACTCTACTACATGGATTCAATGAGCCTCTACATAGATCTGAGACCCTAAATCTTCTCTATTACATGGCCTCAATGAGCCTCTACATAGGTCTAATATTCTGTATGTACATCCACATCCTCTTCTACTGCACAACCATCCAAGGGCTTCTACACAAAACTACATGTGGACAATAGCACATCCATCAATGTCCTCTTGTGTTACATGGCCCCAATGAGCCTCTACATAGAACTATATGTGGACCTAGTACTTTTTGGGTTTGCTAAACTATTCTCTATAGAATAACACTTAACAAAAACAAGAATATAGCATACCCTATATAATTTACATATATCATTGTTAATGGAAAATGTCTACAAAAATGTGAGAAGATAACTTGAGTATTATAAAGTTGTCACTCAATTCTTATCTAAAGGTGACTCCACAACAAAATAAATTATAATTTTTATAATGCATGTATATACAAATTATAAACAGTGCCTCTTGGGTCGTTTAAACTATGCATGGTATATGTCACAACACTGTTGTATGGGTCGTATTCATACATCCTAACACATTATTTTTGTTATTTCTATGAGAATCTATAAATGGATAAACCAAATGCTCGAAAGCCTTTAACTACCACCTAAGATTCCTTACCAACCATTGATTCTTAGTGTGGGCCTGATTCCTTCAATAGTTATTCTACAGATCATTGTGTGGCTCACCTTCAGGTTCTTGATGGTCACTTGGTAAATATGAATTTGATGTCTCACTAGAATCATCGTGACTGGGTCTAGAGATCTACCCTATCTCAAACTACATGATCCAAGTGTGATCCAAGTGAATCTCTAAGCTATCACTTATGAAAGATTATTATTGAGTGAAGAGATACAAATTTTGTAGAACAATCTCATTCATCTCCAATGAAATGATATCTTGAGTCACCATGTCTAATAACTATCTCCCAACTATAAATTTAAAGGTAAAATAACTTGTTACCATACTTTGGATAATTCCATTCTACATGCCAACTATTTTGGCATGTGACAATAGCAACATTGGTAAGCCCAATTGACGTACTGCATCAGTGGTCACATAACCTATTCTAATGTCCCCATCAAACACAAGTCTAATGACACATCCATCTAAAAAAAGTGGAACAATCTAGCTGGAGGATCTCTTAGATTATAAGATAATGTTTGGAGGTCCAAATGGTGTCCTCTATTGAACTAGGGATTCTAAATGATGGCTGATACTTAGAATACTAAGAAATTTTCCTCTATCTACATCCCTCTATTGGAACCATCATGGTGCATGATTAAGATTTTATAATTAGTAATTTTATATCACATGTCCACATCTCGAACAATGACTCTAGATCAGCCTGACTAGTGTACTAGGATCATCTTAACAACATTTCCTCCATCTTGACTCTTTTTCTAATTGAGTATAAAGAGTCTATTTTTTTCTAGATTTTAATGATCTGTTGGTCCTATCTATGATGATGTGCACTTGCATTGATCATGATTATGCTTAATTTAGATATCCACTACATATACTCCTAGTGTTATGACATCATCCTATGTATTATTGTGCCCAATATTAATATCCATTTGGGAAATTAGATCCACTGATACATATCTATTGTAAATCTAGTCTTAAAGCCCTGATCTTGACCTATTCTGATACCAAACTTGATCCATAGACTGGCACTAAAAATGGACCAAAATGTTTACCAAGTAGTATTTATAGGAAATTTATTAAACACATCAAAATTACTCAAAAAAATAAACAACTTAAATAAAATTAATACAAGAATACGAACCACACTGCATAAGAGTTGATTACAGAGTTTGGTAATGCTTACATCTCTAAGTTTGCTTAAAACATGAACCGATCCATTTTCATGAATTGTAAGTACATGGTTAAATCTTACAATTTTAAAATGGATTCTCTAAAATTTCATACAACTTATCAATAGACCTATAAAAATTCTCAGTACTCACGATCAAACTTTTCACGTTCCTGTCATGAAAGTAATCTCCTATTCCTGAAGTTCTCTACTAAAAATATTACTTTGAGGCTTAAAACAATGGACCAAATGAACTAAAATTAGGAAAATAATTATATCACCAAAAGAATTTTTGAGTCTGGAACATTTCATTAGTTCACTATAGTGTCTTAAAATGACTCTAGTGGCTTCGAAAATGGTGATTCATGCAAACTGGTCCTAAATTGGCCATTACATAGTCTATAAGGCTTAACTTCAAGACACTAAAAAAAATCTTAAATGACATCAAATATAGATACTCAAGATATGGATGGAACTATCCTAGAGTCTAGAACAACTCTTTAGTTCACTCTAAAGTCTGAAAATACATCTTGGTACCTCAAAACTGAGGATAAGTGAAAATGGGTCCTTATGCCTTAACTACTCAGCTAAGAACCTACTATTCAAATACAATTTAGCAAATTTATATAGCCACTCAGATCCATGGGCATAGCGGTAAGGCCTTATCCTTTTTTCTTGGAGTTTGGGAGTTTGATTCCCAACTTAACAATTCCACACTCCAAGTCTTATCATTATCCCACATTGGGCAAATGGGATTGGATTTTGGCTTTTAAAAGCTTCAATCTCCACATATTAAGTTGTTGACATGTCATTTGTTGGCAAAGGCTCTCAATACAATTGTAAAATTTTATGTGGCTTAACCCCAAACTTAGTATTTTGTTGGAATAATGCATAGGCTCAGCTAAATTGGAATGCTTGAACCAAAGTTGGCATTGTGATGTGGCTCCCATATGATCTTATAGCAGTATTAGGCTCGTTCGATGTGGTAGCATTATATTCTACCATGTTTTAGCTCAGGGGCACTCACTTGGCCAATCCATACATGCTATCAAAATTGAAGGACAAAAACAAACCTAATTTTTTTACCTGACGTGTTGCCACATGTCATACTCAGATTGGGCCATGTCATCATTTTTATCAAATTTTGACCACAACTTTGACTAGCCATAACTTCCACATACAGACTTTGATTTGGTCCATTAAAAATGTGTTTGAAATATTGATATAATATATACACCATGAAACTAGTTAAAAAATTATTTGTGATGATCAATGTTTCTATTTTGATGAATTTTGACTACTTGTTGACCCAAACTTTGACTAGTTGCACTAGGAGTAAATGAGCTTTGTTTCTTGAGTTCCACATACCATCAAAAAGCTCTTGACAAGATCTATGCAATTTTGGTGGTTTTAAAACCATTTGAGATCATTTCAAAAATGACCTTTGGATCACACCTCCCTATTAAGAAGGCTTTTGGTCCACCAAAAGATGGTACCCAACTTCATCCTCTGAAATGCCAGTCGATTCTAAAGATACTCTGATGGTTCTTATCATTTTTCTCAAGTCACCATGATATTGAGAGTCACCATGTCTGAGAACTATCTCCCAAATATAAATCACAAGGTGAAATAACATATTTCCATACCTTAGACAATGTCATTCTACATGCCAACTATTTTAGCATGTGGTAGTGGTAATGTTGGCAAGCCTAATCAATGTACTATGTCAACAGTCACATAACCCATTCTGATGTCCCCATCAAACACAAGTCTAATGACATATCTCTCTAAAACAAATAAAACACTCTACCTAGAGGATTTTATGGATTGTAAGATGATGTATAGAGGTCCAAATGGTATTCTCTATTGAATTGGGTATTTTGAATGTTGACTAGTACTTGGAATAGTAGGAGCCTTTCCTCTGTCCATGTTCCTTTATTGGAACCACTATCATACACAATCAAGATTTTACAACTAGCAATGTTATACCATATGTCCACATCTCAAGAAATGACTATAGATCAGCCTATTTGGTGTACTAAGATAATCATGATGGTGTTTTCTCCATCTTGACTCTTCCTTCTAATTGAGCAGAAAGAGAGTCTACTTTTTGCTAGAGTTTGATAATCCGCTGGTCCTATCTGTGTTGATGCACACTCACATTGACCATAATTGTGCTTAATTTATCTATCCACTATGTATACTCCTAGTGGAATGACACCATCCTATGTATTATTGTTCCCATTATTAACACCATTTGGGAAAATAGATCCACTGATACATATCCATTGTACATCTAGTCGTAAAGAGCTGATCTTGACCTACTCTGATACTAAACTTGATTCATAAACTGGCACTAAAAATGTACTAAAACATTTACCAAAGGATCCTTTTAGGAAATTTATTAAACACACTATAATTACTATGAAAAATAATCAACTTAAATAAAATAAATGCAAGAATATGAACCACACTGCATAAGAGTTGATTATGAAGTTCAATAACGCCTACATCTTTGGGTTTGCTTAAAACATGAACCGATCCATTTCCATGAATTGAAAGTACATGTGCAAATCTTAAAATTATAAAATAAACACTCTAATATTACATAAAACTTAGAAATATACCTTATATAAGTCTCGGTACTCATGGTCAAACTTTTCACCTTCCTATCATGAAAGTAATCTCATGTTCTTGAAGTTCTCCACCAAAAGTATCAATTATAGGATTAAACATGTGGCCCAAAAGAACTTAAATAAATAAAATAATTATATCACCAAAATCATATCAGAGTATATAACATTTCATTAGTTCACTCTAAAGTTTGAAAATGAATCTACGTGCTTCAAAAATGGTGATTCATGCAAACTGGTCCTAAACTGGCCATTACACAGTCTGCAAGGCTTTACTTTAAGACATTAAAAATAGGATCAAATGACCTCAAATATAGACACTTATCATATGTATAAAACTATCTTGGAGTCTATAAAACTCTCTAGTTCACTCTGATGTTTGTAAATGCCTTTAGTTACCTCAAAACTGAGGATGAGTGAAAATGGGTCCTTATGCCTTAGCTACTCAGCTAAGAACCTACTATTCAAAAAAAATTTAACAACTTTATATAGATGTTAAGATCATGGTAATAGTGGTAAGGCCTTATAATTTTTAATTGGAGGTTAGGAGTTTGATTCCCAACTTAACAATTCCACGCTCTAAGTCTTATCATTATCCCACATTAGGCAAATGGGAATGGATTTTATATTTTAAAAGCTCTATCTCTACATATTAAGTTTCTGACATGCCTTTTGATGGTAAAGGCTCTCAATATAGTTGGTAGCTATTATGTGGCTTGACCCCATACTTGGTATTTTATTAGAATAATTTATAGGCTCAGCTTAATTGGAATGTTCAAACTAAAGTTGGCATTATGATGTGGCTCCCATCCGATCATGTAGCAGTGTTGGGCTCATCTGATGTGGCAACATTAGATTCTACCATGTGGTAGCTCAAAGGCACTCACTTGTAAAAAACATACATGATGTCAAACATGAAGGATAAAAACAAATCCAAATTTTTACCTGACATGATGCCATGTGTCACACTCAGATTGGACCACATCACCATTTTTATTAGGTTTTAACCACAACTTTGACTGGCCATAACTTTTGCATATGGACTTAGATTTGGTCCAATCAAAATGTGCATACAATATTAAAATAAGATAAAATACATTAAAATGGTTCATAAATGTTCCATGATGATCATTTTTTCCATTTTGACCACTTATTGACTTGAACTTTAACCAATTGCACTGCAAACAAATGAGATTTATTTCTTGAGTTTTGCATACTATCGAAAAGATATTGACAAGCTATATGCATGTCAGTGGTTTTAGGATTATTTGAGATCATTCCAAAAATGACCTCTAGATCACATCTCCCCACTAAGAAGGTTTTTGGTCCATCAAAAGCTAGTACCTGACTTGATCCCCTGAAATGCCAGTCAGTTTTGAAGATACTTTGACGAGTCTTATCATTCTACTCACGTTCCACAACTGTACCTATAATTCTTGGAATAACTAAATGATGACACCTTTTGAAATTCCTCTATTACTACACCACCATCAATATCCTCCACATAGAACTAGGGTTTAGAATGTGATGACTTCCTCTATTGCAAGGGTTCACTTATGGAGAAGCTTCACCTATTTTAGGAATTACCACTTAGGGCACTTCATTCTAGAGAAGCTTCACCTATTTCTATAGGTAACCCTTGGGTCCTTATTGGTAAATAAACCTATCACTATCATTTTAGAATAACCTCAGGTTATTCCTACACCTTCTTAGAAATGGTGGCCTTAGGTCATGGCCTATTCTCTTTTATTTTCACCCTTTCCTCTAAATATGTTCATGGTTGAGGGGGAAAAATTCCTTTTCCACATATGTTCTTATCCATAGCTTGAGCATATAAAAGATCACCCAGATCTTTCCTTACATGAATATATTGTAAATGTGATATTAGTCTTATTAGAATCATTCCACTCTATATATGCTTGCCTCTAAGGATAGACATATATATTGTAAAGAGTGTGAGTCGCAATGTCAATATTATTTGCATTAATATTTACAAGGCATGCATCTCCAATATGATTCATAGATTTCATGAAATATATGATAATTAATGTGTAAGACAATTTGATACATACTAACAAATGGTCAAGGTTTTCCATCTAGATTCATGTGAGACAATAGAGTTTCTTTATAAACAACTCAACATAAGTTACCATCTACATGGTAATTTCCTTTGTTGTGTGCCATTCATTCCAAAATGCATCCTTCATACCATCAAACCAACCCCTAATCTTTACTTTTTAGGAGGATGTGATGGTATCAGGGCATGTGAATTAGTTGAATCTCTTGGTAGGGGACTTTTTCTTTAGTGGGTAATCCCACTTCAATTCATTATTAGAATTATATGGGATGCCAATTTCATCAAAAACTAGTAGTAGATTTTTTTTTCGCCAAGGAAACATGTAGTTTGGTAAGTGATGCACCTTCTCTACATCTTGTTCAAATTTTTCAATAAAGTACTAGGATTAATTATAATTTGTCCCCTTGGACATTTGGTTGGTGACATAGAGATGGGCCATATCCACATCCTTCCACCTATTTATTCCCATAGCTTGGTCATGGATAAGCACACATCTGCTTGAATGGTAGGATATATCAAGTTTTTAATGTACATTGTATAGCCTTATTTTTTATACTTCATTGCCACCACCATTTTATTAATTAATTTTTAATCCTCAATATCTATATTGACATCTACTATAGAATAAATTAACCTAATTAATTTACTAATCTATTCAGGGGTAATCCTCATTCTATGCCAAAAAAAGTAGATGTAGTCTTCATGAAAGCACAAAATTAGAATGTGAACTGCCTTCTTCACCTTCCCAAAATATGGTAATTGGAAGATTTATAACACCCCCAGATCCTATAGTAAGTTTTAAATTGTGAGATCATAGATGATCTCATTCTTGGTGGTCTATCAAACCACCCAGTAGTCACATTTTAAGTTGCCTTCATTTCTAGTTTGGTGATTACTTTAATCAAGAACCTAATAGGTGTAAAACTTAGATTCATATTCATCTACATGTGAAACTATCTCTGGGTATTGCATTTCCTTAATCAAAATAGGAGATTACAGTGGTGTTATAACATCCTTCTTTCCCATGGTTCTATTTATTGTGTTTTTTTGATAGGGGTCACTTCCCTCAACCTAGTTAAGTTATTCTCTTGTGTATCACCTACACCAAAATATTCTTCATGAATAAAAATGTGACTTCCTTATTATACACCTCATGTTATTCTAACTCGAGAATAATCGGAAGTGGGTTTCTTTCCTTATCTTTATGCTATGGCTACATCACTAACCAGGATCCCTAAATGTTAATACACAGATGACCAACTCTTATCCTCAACTCAAAATAATTAAAATTCCTAAAACAACATCCTCTAATGGAGGTTATACCATCTATAACCTACAAATTTTCCCATACCTACTCATATGATCATTTTATTTGTAACCTACAACTTTTCTCACACCCAATCCTATGATCATTTTACCACTTCTTTCACTGAATGTTCTTAATCATAATTTATACTTCACATTCTTTCAATAAAAATATTGTGTAGTTACCTACTCTTTTCACTTTTTCACACTTTTTTTGATAGTTTTAATCATTTATAATTTTTCAATAAAAATGAAAATGGAATGTATCTCTATATTTTATAGGTAGATGATTATTTTACATTAACATCCCCATGAAACCATCCATCATTTCAACCATTAATAACTCAAATAGTCATGTCTTGGTGCCCATTTGACATGATTTCCACTTATGCAATCATGTCATTATTAAATTCATGTCACAGCCTACCTTCTTGAGTTGTTGCACCTTCCTCTTAGTACATGCCACCTGTAAAAATTTAAATTCTCCATTTTGTTCATGGTAACTATCTTCTCAATTTAATTTGTCTTAATTAATGCCATTTCCTTTACATATTCATTTTGCATCTGTAGGTTACGTGCCCAATCTTTCATACATCATTCATGAACCTCTTCTTATGGAATTTTTTATGTACCTCATTGTGATCACTTTCCCTATACACCTCATATTATGTTCCTCCTTATCCTGAGTTTTTATTTGAGCATGCATGAATCATCCCAATCATTTTATTTGTGATTTTTTATCTTACGTAAAATATCCACCTTTAAAACTTACACCTTAGTAAATTATGTGTGTGATCCTCCGTGCCATAACTTAATGAAATTCATTTGTCAAGTGATAAATAATACATTGATGAATACCAAATAATAAAAGTGATAAAATCAATTTCCAAATGGCACATAATGTGATGATTATTCAAAAACTAAGTCCTAAACTAAACTAGTGGCATACGCCATATTGACACCATAGTAAAAGTTACATGGAATGGTAGTGATGGAGCCGATTACCATTAAAATGTCCTAAAAGGAATTATCCATCTAACCTTTTCAATTTGTAAGTGCATGTCAAAACAATAACATGAATAATAAATGGACCATCCCTTTGGATTCATAGCTTACCTAAATGGCATGAAAACATTGAATCATAGATCAAGACATGGATACAAGAATGAAAAACTTTGTTTTTAATATGTCGATGGTATCAGGCCTTTGTTTTTTAATTTTTAACCCCTTAGCTCTAGCATACGAGAAATCATGTTTCATCCAGCTAAAGTAGAATATTGAGACATGATATTAGGGATTCTTCATCATCTAATATAACAACATGAATAATATGTAAAGAAGTCATAAGGAACTCCATTAGTAAGACTTATTTAGTGCCAAAGACAAGATTTAAATGAGTACTCTTGTTTAACATTTTACATATGGTCTGATATGACTGTAAGACTCCATAAAATTGATCATCCCAATTAGTGTGACCAATGTTTCAAATATTGGTTAGTGTATTACCTAGGATCTTGTTGAGGGGTTAAACTATGCCATTTTCTTGAGGATGGTATGGTATGAAATTATGGTACATAATAATGAACTCATACAAGAGGATGTGCTTTGTTTCATTGAGAAATTGAGTGCCATGATCACTTTTTAAACTTAATCCATACCTTTTGATGATATTTTCACATATAAATTTGGTGGATATCATAATTGTACAATCATGTGTGGGCAATGCTTTAGCCCAATGTGTGAGATAGTCTATAGTAGTAATGATATAGTACATGTTAGTCTATCTTGTAATAGGCTGAATGGGTTGAACAAAATCAATAACCCATTTATCAAATGGTTCATGAGCAAGTATTAGATGAAGAGGCATAACACCCCTTTAGTTTGATTTACCAATGCACTAACAGACATTATATTGGTGAGAATAGGATTTGACATCTTCGAATAAGGTGGGCCACCATAACCCATCTAGTAAAACCTTTCATGCTATTATGCTACCAACATAAAGTCTTCATAAGACACCCTCATGGAATTCCTGAGGGACTTTAGTGCACTCATAATACATTATGAACCTTTGTAACACTTCATCCTATCCAAGTGTGTACAAGTTTCCTCTAATAAGCTGGAAATGGGCAACACGTATAGCCATTTGATTTTTTTGAGGGTGCTAAGGTGAGATGGTGATGAGCATGTTGTAATAAAATCTCTAATTTACATCTAATTTCTGAGGCATGTATGTGACTTAAAATACTTTCACATTAGTTATATCATCTTATATGGTGCACTCCAATTCACTATATTAAACATGTGAGAGGTGGTATGGACCAAAATTAACTTTGCATGGTGTCATGACCATGGGTAACTAGAACTCCTAAAAGAGGAAAATCCATCAAAATATTTGTTTGTGCAATACAAGTTTATTGACCAAATACTTGAGCACTTTATGATCCATATAGATGATGATTAGAGTGGCCAAAAAGTATTGGTAAAACTTTTGGAGTGCATAAACCATGGATAAGGCCTCACAGTCTTTAGTGGAGTAACTCCATTATGTTGGTGCAAGCTTATAACTATAAAAAAATATTAGACAATCAAGGTTGCCTTCATTGGGTTATGAATGGATTGTGCCCACTATCATCCCTAATGTGTATACATGTACATGCAATGTTTAGGTCTAATCCAATAATTCAATAATGGACATAGTCACCAATTTCTCTTTTAGGGCCTCAAAAATTTGATAGTGTTGAGTTGACCATAGGAATAGGATATTGTGCTTGAGTAATTATTCCAGTATCATGACTACATTAGCATAACCCCAAATGAACTTTTGATATTACCCTTGTGACTTAAGAAGGCATAAACCCTGTGGTGAGTGGTTGGACCTAGGATTTAGACAATGATAGTAATTTTAGCCAAATCCACCAGTAGTTCATCCTATTAAATGATGTGGGCCACAAGAATTCTAAATGGGGTGGTAAAGATGCACTTTCTAAAATTCAAATAAATATGAATTTGGTGACATCGATCAATCATGAGGCACATATTATCATAATATCCACTCACTAAACCATAAAAATTCCAATCATTCATATACACTTGAATGAGCTTATTGATAAAATCCCTGAAGGATTCCATTACGATGTGTGAAAAAAATATTCATGCATTATTTAGGCTAAATGGCATAACATTGTATAAGAAATAACACCATTCAAAATGCAAAGGTGGTTTTTCTCTTATCTTGCTCAGTAATTTGTACTTGGTGATAGTCATAAAATCCATTGGTGAAGGTGTAGATCTCACACCCAGTAACACCTTTCAAAATTTCCTCTATGAAAGGCATTGGGAAAGGGTTAGTTATGCAAGCAAAATTTAGTAGCCTATGATCTATGTAAATGTGAATGCAACCATCCTTGGTGATGTTTATCACCATGGTACAAACCCACTTAGATTCATCAATGGTAGTAATAAATCTAGTGAACAACATACTATCAACTTCTTCTTTAACTCGAGGACACATATTAGGGTTCATCTTATATGATCATTCTCTCACTGAGTGAGATATTTGATCCAACTTGATATGCATCTTGCTTAATGATGGTTTTACTCTCTACATTTTCATTTAGTTCTATGGGCAAATGTCTTTATACTCATGCACGAGTTCAATTTTTTTGGTTAATTCAACCTTAGACTATTAATTTATCACAATGGTGATTCTGAGTGCATCCTCTATCCCAATATTATATTGGACTATTTAAAGTGGCAAAAAATATGGTTTCTACTATAACTACATCATATATCTGACATCACATGCACCATATTGCATATGCAAAATTAGGTGGTTGAATTATGACTATGGTAGATTAGAACTAGTACCCTCATTAACCTTATATATGACCTTTTGCTTGCCCTTATGGATATGTTCCAAATGGTCATATTTTTATGAGGAGTCTATTTCCAACTAAGCCATGAAAAGAGTTTTAGGTTATTGTAAGATGGGCAAATTATCCTCAGTTATGTCGTACATGTGCCCTATTTATTCTTCAACTGATGTTTGATCTATTACGACTATCTAATGGATTATTTACATAGATAAATTCAAATCCATTCATGGTGAGGTAAATTAAAATGTGGTAAGAAAAATGCATTTGATGTATATTCAGGTATTTGTGTCTCTGTGTGTTTCTTGATCAATATACCATGCCTTAGCCTAGGTGCACAAAGCACCATAGTATGTACGAACCCATAATAATTATAGTAAATATGTTTTTTTGGTACTTTAAAATATTTCACATTGTGTTAGATGTTCTTTCAAATAAGAAACACCGTTATAACTCAAGGTGGCACAAACATGGTTTTCAGGGTGGAAGTGATTATACATGGCTACATGTTCTTGTTACCATGTATCCAATTAGTACTTATGAGTATAACACCAATGAGTATTTATTCCTTGAAATATAAATTTTCTCACATGCAACTATTTATCTTCATTAACATAGTAGTATTCTATCCATTGTAAGCATTATTAGACCTCCAACTAACCATGAAACCTAGGTGCCTAGTATAATTTAAGGGTGGTCTAGACATAAGGTGTCCACCAATAAGGTGAAAAAAATTATGGTATTTAAATAACTTGCATGGAACATTTGTTTTTCTTCCAACTACACAAATTTTTCCTATAAAATCAAATGTTCCACAAGCCTAGTGATCACAAGTAATGATTCTGGTGTCTGGGATAGATTGAGTGTCTCCCCATTCTAGTATATCATAAAGATTAGGATATACATACTCATTTCCTTGTGCATTGATGTTATAAATGTTTTTTAGCTACTCATAAGCATCAAATATTTCAACAAAGGGGGTCTTTGGTCATTATTTATTTGAATGAATATGCATTGAGTGTCATTCTCAAATTTGATATACACTTCTTAAAAGACAAGTTAGCATCATTCAAACAGCACCAAGGTCAACCCAATATATCTATAAAAACATCAAATTTATCAAGCTTAATGAGTTCAAAATCACCCTTAAATTTGACACCCAAGATGTCAATAGTGGCATATTTAATAATGTCTATGGGCAATGTGTAATTCTTAGTGGCTATGAATAAGAAATGTGTGAAAGGATTTAAAGTGGGGATCCCATTATTTTCCAAGCATATTTAGTTAGAAAATTAACCTTTGTAGTAATGTTTAGTAGGATATCATAGATCATCCATCCATTAATGGATCAATTGATAAGGACCTCTTTATCACATTCTTGATTTTGTTGAATATAGGTCTCTTATTACCATATATGGTTCAAAAAACTATCCTCTAATGGCTTTATCATTTGTTTTGATAACCAATTATTCAATACGGGGATGATGTACTCACTAAGAAATAACTTGTAGACCTCTCAAAACTCATCATACCATACCACTATGGGTGTCATATACCTTTTCATCTCGACATGCATGGTATCATCCTTGTCCTTCAAGAACTCAATTTCATCTTGTAGTTCCTATACCAAGGCCATTGTGATGTGCAACACTTCCTTTTTGTGATGATAATTTGGATAGTGTTTTGCATGAAGTTCTTCATGTTTAACCTTCTCAGTAAGTGGATTTGAAATTAGTTGGGAATGAGCGCTAGTTTGAGTAGTGATGTTGAACATGGGTCTAGTCAGACTGTTAGGGCATGGTTTCCACTGATCACTTGGATTTTTTGCAACATGAATCATTCGAGTGCCCTTCTCATTACATTCTTTGGTAATGTATGTATATAAATCAAGATATTATTCTTGGTGATGCTCATTTTTACAGAAGGCATATGTTAGATAGACTATGTAGTCACACTGGTAGTGGTTTATATATCCACACATATAATAGGTAAAAAGTGTAAAACAACCACCTTCACATCTATTTCCGCATCTCTGACCCCTAAAAGATCAAATTTGACTAGCCTATTAGTTATTAGGGATATAATTTTGGTGAGTACCTCACATACAAGATTCATTAATTTCATTGATGAGCCAACAATCATTAGTATCATGTTTATATGCATCACATATTTTATATTATTGTGATATTTTAGCTTGGGTGGCATGTTGAAGCAAGGGACAACTCTTTACATCATGATCTTCCTAGTATATCTCATAGGACCTTTTCAATATAGTGTAAACATTCCTTTGGGGATAATTATTCATGTTATAGCCCTCTACTTTGTAATCAACATACTAGAGGTTGTTGCATGTGTCATGAGTATTATTGGATATAAGTTTTTATAGATAAGAATTCATAGTAGTAATCTAAGCCTCCATAAAGGTAAAAATACCTATATATATGCTTCCCATGTCCTTGGCATGGAGGATGGATTCTAATTACTTATGAAATTTAATAAAATTCTTATTGGATAAGGCTCATTAGAATGAAAGTAATAAACCTCCCAAAAAACACTAAGTATGCTATATAGGTTTAATCTCAAATGATAGATTCAAAATAAGTGTTCTTAAATTTGCATCATACATGTACACACTCTTAGTGATATCTTGATTTATATATTTTAAGGTATCAATACTTTGTTTTTCAAACTCAAGGATATCAATTTTTTGGAGAAAAGAAGTCTTCAACAATTAATGATTCACAACCACTTTTTGAGCATCAAATTTTTTATACTATTCTTGCACATGATTTAGTATAGTGATAAAATGAGTTTCATTCCATTTAGTATAAGTTATATGATGTGCATGTCTAATGATTTCACACTTGTGAACAAATTATATTGCATGTTTGACACATCTATATTCAGGTAAGTGATGTGTCATCTCATAATAGACTATAGGTACACTAGGTGGTTGCGGGGGACCTTATTATGGAACTCCTCCATTTCATTATAAAACCTATGATGTAGGTCCTTTAGTTCCTCTCAAGATGATTTTTGATCCTCTTACATCTCCAATAAAACCATCTCTAGTACTTCCTTCTGTGCCTCCTAGAATAATAGGTGCATGAGAATAATGGGTGTTGAGGGAGGTTGATAACTTATTATTGGGCTTGTATGTTTTCCAATACTTAAATTTGGTCAACTTGGGATTCCAAGTTGAGCCATAGATCTTACTTTAAATGGAAAAGTAAATTTTAATGGTAAATTTTTATGCTAAAATCACTCCCAAAGATTCTTCTATGGACTCAACTTTAGATTCAACTTCAGATTTCCCAACATCATTATCCCACTTTCTTATAATAATTTCATCAATATTAAATACACTACAATTTTCTACGGTATGGAAATTAGGACTATTTGGATTGGTTTTTGCTATCAATAATGTTTATCTTACTTCTTCTACATGTGATTATGTTAGCAAAGGGCACAAACCCATGGTTAAGGAGTACTCATTATTCCTTTCTTCCCTCCTATGTATTCTCACAACACTTTTAGTATCCTATTGTTTTCCAATGGGATCATTTTATCTTATATCTTTATGCTTGGATTCATCATACTTACACTTTTAAAATTCTCATTTACTAACTTCCATGTTAAACTACTAATCCCATACCAATGCATACCCCTCCATTTCCCCACCAGTTGCACTAATCATACATGAGAAAGTTTATCCATCCATGGGGAAGTTATCAAGTATAAAATCAACCATAAGTTTTCTAATTTCTAAAGGGAGATGATTGAGATACCTTTCTCATGGTTCCTTTAAGGATTTGAATTATGCTTCCTCTAGATAAGAGTGTTTAGAAATAGTGTATTCCAAGATGTAGCTATAGAGAATTACCTCCACCATATGCCACCACATGTGTCCAAACAATTTTAAACTTTGATAAGGCCATCTAACACTCTATTTACTAGGAATCCTTACACCCATAATTTATTAAATGGTCTTACTGATATCATTCTAGCCAAACATGTATGTGAATGGGTAATTATACAAATAAGGTTTCATATAGAGAGTCATAAAGATTTTTCTCTACCCATGTGCAATAAAAACTATTGGTTTAAAATAATGAAGTGAAAATTTCTATTTTATGGTATCAACCCAATGCTCAACATTTTCTAGAGATAACTTCTTGAGAATGTTCCTACCATCATGTGAATAAGTGCAATGAGTCTCAACAATAGAACCAAAATGTTGGATTTATTTTTATCATTAGTTCCACATGACTAATTATTAGTCACACACCTAAGAAAATGAAAAATCCAATGTGATAGTGCACCAACATATCATGTGATTAACCTTATGTGCTCACCTAATGCATGTAGCCTAGACCAATTTCCATCAATTCTATCATGTGATGGTAGATAAATAATTGTTACTTAGGTGTTTGAGTTAACACATTTACTCATTGTTACTATGAACATCATTCTAGAGTTAACAATTTTATGCATTCACATAATCCATGTGATTATCTAGTATCATAAAATCAAAATTAGAACCAAAGAGATTTAACATGTCAAGATTCACAAACAAAGTATTAGTTTTATTGATCTCATTTTATAAGTTTACAAAGGTACTTAATTCAATACAAAATCTCTCTAGATATATATCTTGATAGAAATAATGCATCTACATCAAAAAACATGTTCTAATAAAAGATAAAGGGTATTTATACACAAGCTAACCCCTTCTTAGGTTACATCATTAATACATTATAGATGATAAGGATATGAGTATTTCAAAAATAAAGTCATGGTGAGCTGTTAAAACTAATTTCCTTTTGATTTGAGCCTAGCATCCCCTATATACTCTCTATATTCTAGATATTTTATTTCATTCTCCTCTTCTATCGAAAACTAATTCTAGATTCACACTTTCACTAATATTTGATTCTTTTTTGAAATGCTTTGTAATCACCTTCATTTCCTATGCCCTTTTCGTATTCTTGATATTTTTTTAGTCTTGTGTCTTTTGTTCCTCTTTCTTTGCTTCATTGTATTTCATATCTCACCCTTCCATGCCAAGGTATTATGCATTGTTCTCCCATATTTCCCTCTTCACTAGTAGAAAAACAATAATAAATGACTAATAAACTACTAAAAATTGCATATAAATGACTAAGCTTGGTCATGTGACCATTAGTAGTTTATTTCCGGTCATTTATAATGCAACCAAATTTATTACTAAACCATTTTTAGTCATTTATTGGTTATTTTGATTGATCAACTTGGTAGTGTATTTAGTCATTAATTAAGTCATTGATTATTTTTAAATGATCATTTATTTAGTCATGGTAGTCATGTATTTAGTCATTGTAATCATTAATTACCATCAATTGGTAGCATATTTAGTCATTTATATTCACTAATTTCTATCTATTGGTTACAACACCACATCATATTCACCCCCTGCACTTTCCTCCTTCCCCATCACAACTAGTTCCCTCACCTGGACCATTCACTTGAAGCCCCTACATGAGGAAGGCATAAAGCACATTATCGCTTCCATTGGTCCATGATCCACAGCCTCCACTAGTGTCAAATTATACTAGGATGGTGCTTCTAGTATTCCATGTAAAGTCCATATGATCAACTTCCTTACTACATCCACCCTCTTCTACTCATGTTAGTGGCTACATAAAAACATCAACTGTAGGATGGGATTCCTCATTTATGACATCAATGATAGTGAAATAAATTTACCAATATTCATATCAGACAGCATGACCTCATGGAGATCCTCCAAGAAATTTAAAATAATCAAGAATATAGTGTTAAGCACAGAATATACGGAGAGGGGGGTGAATCAGTATATTATATATCTTATAAAAATTTCCCTTTATCAAATTCCACTTAATCAAAAATTCAAGATATGAAATAAAACTCAAACAATAAACATCACAAAAGACAGAGAGAGACACCAGATATAACGTGGAAACCCAATGTGGGAAAAACCATAGAGAATCAATCTCAAATATATTCGTGAGAACAAACCCACAGGAGCACCATACCCCTTTGCCAAGTACATACCTTAGTTATAATTTGTGAGCACCAACCCACAGGAGCTTCAAACCCCTTTGTCGAGCACCAACCCAACACTTATTCGTGAGCACCAACCCATAGGAGCACCAACCCCTTTGCCGAGCACCAACACAACAATAATTTGTGAGCACCAACCCACAGGAGCACCAACCCCTTTGCCAAGCACCAACCCAACAACAATTCATGAGCACCAACCCACAGGAGCATCAACCCCTTTGTGTATACCACACACCTATCTCTCAATGTTTCTATCTCATCAAATGATAGATCAATACAACATCTCCTTCCTCTCTCTCACCTTTGTTCTTCTAAGCTAAATATAACAAATACAAATCATATTCATCTCACAATTTCTCTTCTAAGCTAGATATTACAATATCAAATCAACCTCTCTCTTCCATATTAAAAATGGCTTCTCAAACCTTTATTTATAGCTTTCCAAATGACCTTTGGCCTTCCCCCTTTGTGACCTTTCAATCCTCATAGAAAATGACACCAATCTTGGATGACCCTTCATATTCAAGCCTTTGAAAAGTCATGTGGTGACCGTTCATGTCCATAAACGTCATTCCCACTTTTGTCCTTATCTTTGGTGACTTTTCATATTCCTTAAAGTGTCCCTTCATGAGAAATTTGCCCTTACTCTTTTGTCTTCACTTGGTGACTCTTGGTATTCTCCAAAATGACTCTTCATGAGAAAATGCGTCCCATCCTTCTTTTGTCTTTACCCCGTGGCTCTTTGACTTCTCCATGGGCCCTTCTTTTGTCTCATATGGAACCAAAAATATATTCTTTAATATTAAATAAATATTAACTCATATTAGCCAAGATATATTTATTACAAACAACATTAAATGCAATGGGGCCTTTATCACCAATAATACTAAACCTTTGACATCAATGACAATATTTTCAACAATCTCTCCCTGTCATTGATGGTAACCTCAATCCTAAAACTACCACATCCTGTCACCTGCACATACCATCATCTGAAAACATATAGTAACTCCCCCTTAATGTAGCAACCTGTACCTATTCCTTGTACCTATTTTCTACACTTGTCCCTGTACCTGTTATTCTCCCCCTTTGACATCAATGGAAAATGGACTACTTGGAGTTAACACTTAGCTCCCCCTCACTTGATGCTGAACATCATTGGTAGGAAGTAATAGAAATTACTCCCAACTCCTCTCACCAATCTTTGAATGTGTCCTTTGATCATGCATTTGAGAAGATATCTGATAAAACATATACATTGTTCCCTGTCCTTTAAGCATCTGCAATCAACTCATTTGAATCTTTTCTTCTAATATCACAACCCTCTTTATGAAACTTTAATGTATATCTTTGATCACATATTTGACTAACACTCAATAGATTATGCTTAAGACCTTTTACATATAAAACATTCTTAGTCTTCGTTCTACCATAATCCAAACTCAAAGTACCTTTTTCAGCTATCCTGGCAGTGGTTTTATCTCCAAATCTCACTGTGCCACCATTGATCTTATTTAGAGATATGAACTTACTTTTATTTCCTGTCATATGTCTTGAACATCTGCTATCAATTAACCATGGCTGATCTTTACCTCTTACATGCAGGGCTGTCTGAACCATTATAGAATCTTCATGTTGTTTCTTCTATCATGAACATGTTTAAACCTTCTCCCTGATGAATAGAGCTTTGACACTCTAATTTTTCTTCTTGATGAATGGAGCTTTGAAACTCTGATCCTGCTTGACTGACTTAAACACGCTTCTATAATACCGAGCTATGTGTTTGAAGTTGTTGCACTTATAGCACACTATGGTCTCTTCATCAAAGATTGATAAAGGAGCAAAAAAGCTGTGGCTTCTGCTTGACTCTACTTGACTTACCTACTCCTTATTTCTAAAATTGTTAGCTCTTTTTCTACATTCTAATTTCTTATGACCATATCCATTACAATAAAAACAATAGCCATAAAAATAAGACTTATTTGTATATCTCTGACCTGATTTCCTTTTGTAGCTTTGTTCCTTTCAGCCTTCTCTTTTTGGAATGTCCTCTGTATTCTTTACTTCTCCTCTTTTTGTTTCTTCTTGTGTAAGAGCTTCAACATAGCTCTTTTTCTTTTCAAAACTGATTCCTGTCTTATCTAAATATGCTTTTTGACTTTTCAATATCTTATTCAGCATGTTAGTGCTATCTTCAAATTTTGAATCACTGACTACTTTATCATTGATTGCTTTCTTAATATCTTCTTTTAAAGAGGCAATCTCAATAACATACCTTTCACAAAATTTTCTTGCTATTTCCAACTGTGCTATGAGATCTTCATTCTTCTTGGCTTGTTCAAAGTGTGCTTGTAAATCTTCAATCATTTTTTTTGACTCTTGTTCATTTTTCTCAATCTGACACTTTAATCTTCGATTCTTCTTCTGAATAGCTTCTAAATCTTCTAGGGCACAATTGAGTTTTCCTTCCATATCTACTTCAGCTTCCTCCTCTTCTTCTTTTTGATCACCTTCATGTATGGCCATGAATAGAATCTCTTCTTCTTCTGAATCGCTGACTCCACTATCTTCACCTGAGTTAGGATCTTTAGAATACAGGCTCTTCTTCTCAAATCCATTCTTGTATTTGCCTTTGAAATTCTTCTTGTATGTAGGCTTTTCTTCTTCTTCATCATTAACCTTATCTGGGCATCTAGATGAAAAATGTCCAATATTTCCATAATTAAAATATTTAAAAGGTAATTTTTTTTGATATTTATCTGTTCCTATTTTCGGCCTGCGAATGAAAAGTGCTTCATTGTCATCTTCATCATCACTAGAACTATCACTTGATTCTTTAATCTTAGCTTTCTCCTTCTTTGATGTCTTGAAAGCCGTTTCTCTTTTTGAGGGTTTATCTTGTTCTGTCTGCATCTCATATGCCATGAGAATACCATGAAGCTCATCCATCTTTAGCTTGGCTAAATTCTTCATCTCCTCGATTGCCAAAACCTTTGCATCATATCTCATTGGTAGAGATCTCAGAACCTTTTGCACCACCATTGACTCATCCAATGTTTCTCCAAGACCTTGAATCTGATTTATGACTTGATCAACTTGTAAGAGATAACTTGCTATATCTTCTTCTTCTTCCATCTTTAAACTTTCAAACTACCTTTTAAAAGTCTGCAACTTAGCTTGCTAAACCTTTCCATCACCTTTGTAAATATTCTCAAGTTTTACCCAAGTTTCATGAGCAAATTTACATTGCATAACTTTAACAAATTCAGATTTACATAAACCACATAAAATATCATTTTTAAAGCTTTAGCATTACATTCACTTGCCTTCTTTTCTATTGGAGTAATTGTAGATGTTTGTGGCTCTTCATATTCCTCTACCATTGATTTCCATATGTCGAATCCAAGGGCCATAAAATAAACCTTCATGCTCATGCTCCAAAAAGCATAATTCATCCCATCAAACAAAGGTGCCTTATTTGTAGAAAATCATTCCTGTGACCCAGTCATCATGCTTTCCCAATCTACCTGCAAGCTGTAAAACTTTTTAAAAAGGAACATGCTCTGATACCAATTGTTAAGCATGAAATATACTGAGAGAGGGGGGTTGGTGAATCAATATATTATATATCTTATAAAACTTTCCCTTTATCAAATTCTACTTAATCAAACATTCAAGATATGTAATAAAACTTAAACAATAAACATCACACAAGATAGAGAGAGACCAAATATAACATGAAAACACAATGTGGGAAAAACTATAGAGAATCAATCTCAAATATATTCATGAGAACAAACTCACAGGAGCACCATACCCCTTTGCCAAGTACAAACCTCAACTATAATTCATGAGCACCAACCCACAGGAGCTTCAAACCCCTTTGCCGAGCACCAACCCAACACCTATTCATGAGCACCAACACACAAGAGCACCAACCCCTTTGCCGAGAACCAACCCATTAATAATTTGTGAGCACCAACCCACAGGAGCACCAACCCCTTTGTCAAGCACCAACCCAACAACAATTTGTGAGCACCAACCCACAGGAGCATCAACCCCTTTGTGTATACCACACACCTATCTCTCAATGTTGCTATCTCAATAAATGATAGATCAATACAATATCTCCTTCCTCTCTCACCTTTACTCTTATAAGCTAGATATAACAAATACAAATCATATTCATCTCTCACAGTTGCTCTTCTAAGCTAGATATTAAAATATCAAATCAACCTCTCTCTTCCATATTACAAATGGCTTCTCAAGCATTTATTTATAGCTTTCCAAATGGCATTTCGCCTTCCCCTTTTGTGACCTTTTAATCTTCATAGAAAATGGTGCCAATCTTAGATGACCCTTCATATTCAAGCCTTTGAAAAGTCATGTGGTGACCCTTCATGTCCATAAATGTCCTTCCCACTTTTGTCCTTATCTTTGGTGACTTTTCGTATTCCTTAAAATGTCCCTTCATGAGAAATTTGCCCTTACTCTTTTGTCTTCACTTGGTGACTCTTGGTATTCCCCAAAATGACTCTTCATGAAAAAATGCGTCCCATCCTTCTTTTGTCTTTACCTCGTGGCTCTTCAACTTCTCCATCGGCCTTTCTTTTGTCTCATATGCAACTAAAAATATATTTGTTAATATTAAATAAATATTAATTCATATTAACCAAGATATATTTATTACAAACAACATTAAATGCAATGGGGCCTTTATCACCAATAATACTAAACCTTTGACATCAATGACAATATTTCCAACATATAGTTTCCAAAGAATGAAAATCAGAAGAGGGACGACACCTAGGCCATCCCATCCCAAGAACAATAGGGATGGGAGAGGGTTCAAATTATGCAAATGGATTTTATTGATTTTGCCAACTCAATATTTTGAACAAACATAAAAGGCTACCACCTTTGCCACCACCTCTACCTTAAAGATTAGGAACATGAGATTAGAGGCAAAGATCGTAACCAATTTTGAGTTTACCTTGCACTTTACCCTCTTAAATAGAAAATTTTTCCTAATAACTTTTGTTATAGCAATATGTAGTTCCTCTTAGGGAAGCAAAACAATATGTTAGAGATGGGACTGTGATATATGTCTATCAAAGGCCATCTCCCTCACTTCACTGGACCTAAAGATGCACATAGTGGAAAGCATAATATTGCTCTAGTTCTCCATTGAAATATCCACCAAACATAGCATAGAATTCACAAAGGCCACCTACACATATGCATCACTAAACATAATAATAGATGAATAAATGATCACAAGAGAAGCCTCTAGGCTACCACATGCAAAGGAGAGTTGTCAATCACCCTAATTTAAACACCATCCAAACATAAATGCAAATCCTCCTCCCTGATCACTTCACACACATTCTTGACAACAAATGATTAAATAGAGAAAAAGGGAGCATGCTTGAGGTGTTAGTACATAGACATAAACACCACTAAAGGCTCGAATAGATATAATAATCATTTTTTAATTGATTTATGCGACAAGTCAATATAAAAGGATAGCTTAGTGGAAATCAACCAAGATCAATCAACGAGGCTATAGGGAAATCTTCCCAAGCTTCCTTGATGTTATCCAACCTATACACCTCAGGTTGATTGATGCCATAGTTATAAAGGAAGTTCGTAGTAGTATTCACCTCTTGAAAACAATGATGCCACTTTACAACAGATACAAATTTCAAAATTTGCCAAGTTTTCTTCAATATATTCTATAAATTCTATGATTTAGCCTCTCTTTTTTCCATATCCACAAGGATAAATTGTGAATCACCTTCCACAATCAAATTCAAGATCTCACATTGGATAGCCAATTCAATATCGCTTGCCAGAGCTTGAGCTTCTGCTTCATTGTTGGACCCATCCTAGATTTTATTGGATAAGGATATGATCATTGATCCACAACAATCATGAATAATGCATCCCACCCTAAATTCACCTATATTACCACATATTTCAGCATCAAAATTCAATTTAAACCACCTAGGAAGAGGGGGCATCCAATCTTTCTTTATACTTCTGACCTTCTTATTGATGATGATTGACCCATTAATAGGTACAAAAAAACATATTTTTAAACTTAGATGAAAACATAAAATAAAATAAAAATATTACATATATGAGCAAGATATAACATGCTAGAATTTTAAAGATTGATTCAACATCATGATAAAAAAAAGGTAATCTTCAATAAAAAAAATATAATGCAATTTTGATAAACTATAATGATCTGACCAACAATTTAGGGGACAATTTAGGTGACGGGTCCACCCCAATTGATGATGAAACTTCTGAGAGCCATAACTTTTGCATCGTAGCTCCAATTGATTCATCGTTTGAACCGTTGGAAAGATAATAATGAGGGAAACATATTGAGATGTCATGGAGATTTTATTGATGGATTTTGACCCCCAAAAATCCAATGGAAGTGTTTCAAATTTCAATTTTAGTAGTGCAGTCTAAAAATAGTAAGTTTCTAAAAATAGTAATTCCTCAAATTCTATATTGTTGTAAATTGTGGAAGTAGAAACACTCGATCTCCCTCAATATTGGTGACCTTACACATCCTCCTCCTACCTTCAAAACATGTTTAAATTAAGATTTAACCCAAAATGGAAATTAGACATCTCTTCTCAGAGATAGGCATATGTTTGAGTCTACGAATTTGATCAATAAAACATCTATTCTTAGAGATAGAATTATTTGAATTGTGTTGTTCTTGTTTCTTGAATTATATTTCAACCAAAGCTTTTTGATTTTTGGATCAGTGGTATAAGAGTGGTTTGTCTTTAGAGTGTATGATCTTAGGGATGAGGTCAGATTATAGGAAGCTTGGATAGAAAATAGAACCAACAGACTATCCACCTATTCACTCCAAATGACTTCAAATGGTGGATAAAATTGAGACATCTGATCCTTTCAATGAAATGGTGAATGAAGCCCTCCAACATTAGCAAGCATAGATGCTACAACAATTCACTCAAATTCTTGAACAAATCTCGATGGAAAATTTTAGCTCCTCATCTACACCCCCACATCCTTTTAATGCCCCAACACCCTTCAAGGTATAGGTGAATTTTGATATCCCTACATTTGAAGGAAAAATAAATGATGATGTAGTATAAAATTGGTTGGATCAATTATTATCTTATTTTTCTATAAATAAATTCATCGATAAATAGAAGATCACTTTTGCTCTTTTGAAAGCATCATTGCTTGTCAAAAATTGGTGGGAAGTGTACAAAAAGAGATTCAGTGCAGATGATATTGGCCTTGAGGTGGAACCTACCTAGGATGATTTCATAGAAGCTGTAAAGGAAGAATACTACCCCATTGGAGCATATGATGATCTGTGTATAAAGTGGCAACAACTTTGCCAAGGTAAGGAATAGTCTGTTCAAGATTACACTGACATTTTTCATTTTCTATCTACGAGATTGGGCATCCAAGAAAGTGAGAAACATAAGGTTCTCAAATATCATGGTGGACTATAATGGTACATACAGGGAGAAATGGAGCTCTTTAATTTAGAAACCCTCAGTGAGGCATACAAGTTCATAGTGAAGATTGAGTAGAAGCATAGAAAAATGAATACGAAGAGTCAACCTTCAAAATAAAAAAGTGACAAAGAAGGTCAAAAATGAGGCCAAAATTAGAAGCAAAATGAAGGAAAGACTGAGAAGTGGTGTGATTATCATAAATCTAAAACTCACTCTAAATAAGAATGTCGAGCCATCAAATCCCTACTTTCTAAGTCACAATCCTCAACATCCACTACTCTACCTCATAAAAACCTTGCAGTTGAAAAGGTTGAAGAAGAGATTATAGATGCTAAGCCTGAAGCCATTGTTGCTTCATCACAGAACCATGAGGAGAGGCTATATGAAAAAAAAAAGTTGTTTTACTTTAAATTAGGGGTGAAAGGTAAGCCTCTGCATTTCATTCTTGATAGTGGAAGTCAAAATAATTTAATCTCTGATAATGTTGTGAAAATCCTAAATCTATCTATGAAGCTTCATCCAAAGCCATTATGTATTGGATGATTGAGTCTAGGGAGAAACCTTTGTGTCACCCACTAATGTTTTCTCTCATATGCAATAAAATCTTTCCAAGATGAGGTCTTATGTGATGTGGTCAATCTAAATATTTATGATGTACTCTTTAGTTAGCCATTCATGTATGATCGACATGGCATCTATGAATCAAGAACTTGAAGAATCACTCTCACTCTTGGAACATGACACTATAGGGTACCAGAGGTACCACCTTCTACATCTATCTCTCTCATTAGTGCCAAGAAATTTATTCTCATAGTGGTCAAGCCACAAGAATCTAAAAGGGTTGATGTTTTAGCCCTAACTACACAAACAACACAATAATAGAATCAAATAGATACTAAGCTAAAGAAGTTCATAGCCTTTAATCCACAGACTGATGGTCAGACAAAAATGGTGAACAATCAGGGCCTGCATAGTTCCATAAAGCATATTCCATTCCAATTATGCATCAAGAATTAAATCACAATACAACTACCAAACTTGATGACAAATCTTGATGCAATGGGGACCATTGCTTCTCAAGGAGGGAGGAATGATCTGGGCAACAATTCAGGGAACAATTCGGGTGACGGGTCCACCCCAATTGATGATGGAACTTTTAGGAGCCATAACTTTTGCACTGTAGCTCCAATTGACTCACCGTTTGAACCGTTATAAATATAATAATGAGGGGAACTTCTTGAGATGGCATGGGGATTTGATAGATAGATTTTGACCCATAAAAACCCAATGGAAGTGTCCCAAATTTTAATTTTAGTAGTATAGTCTAAAAATAGTAAGTTTTTGAAAATAATAATTCCTCAAATTTTGTATTATTGTAAATCATGGAAGTCGAACCACTCGATCTCCATCATGATTGGTGACCTTCCACATCCTCCTCCCACCTTCAAAACATGTATAAATTAATGTGTAACCTGAAATAAAAACCAAACATCTCTTCTTAGAGATAGGCATATGTTTGAATCTATAAATTTGATCAATAAAACATCTCTTCTCAGAGATAGCATTATTTGAATTGTTTTGTTCTTATTTATTGAATTATCTTTCAACCAAATATTTTTAAGTTTTGGATCAATGGTATCAGAGTGGTTTATCTTTAGAGTGTATGATCCTGAGGATGAGGTCAGATTATAAGAAGCTTGGGTGGAAAATAGAACCAATAGACTATCTACCTATTCGCTCTAAATGACTTCAAATGGCGGACAACACTGAGACATCTTATCCTTTCAAGGAAATGGTGAATGAAGCCCTCCAATAGTAGCAAACATAGATGCTACAACAATTCACTCAAATTCTCCAACAAATCTTGATGGGAAATTTTGGCTCCTCATCTACACCCCCACATCCTTTCAATGCCCCAACACCCTTCAAAGTTTAAGTGAATTTTGATATCCCTACATTTGAAGGCAAAATCAATGCTTATGTAGTATAAAATTGGTTAGATCAATTGTCATCTTATTTTTCTATAAATAAATTCATCTATAAAGAGAAGATCACTTTTACTCTTTTGAAAACATCATTGCCTGTCAAAAATTGGTGGGAAGTGTATAAAAAATGAGATTCAGTGAAGAAGATGTTGGCCTTGAGGCGGAACCTACCTGAGATGATTTCATAGACACTGTAAAGGAAGAATACTACCCCATTGGATCATATGACAATCTGTATATAGAGTGGCAATAACTTTGCCAAGGTAAGGAATAGTCTGTTCAAGATTACATTGACATTTTTCATTCTCTATTTGTGAGATTGGGCATCCAAAAAAGTGAGAAACACAAGGTTCTCAAATATCATGGTGGACTAAAATAGTACATACAAGGAGAAATGGAACTCTTTAATTTGGAAACCCTTAGTGAGGCATACAAGTTCATAGTGAAGATTGAGTAGAAGTATGGAAGAATGAATACGAAGAGTCAGCCTTCAAAATGGAAAAGTGACAAAGAAGGTCAAACACGAGGCCAAAATTGGAAGAAAAAGGAATGAAATATTGGGAAGTGGTGTGATTATCATAAATATAGAACTCACTCCAAAGAAGAATGTTGAGCCATCAATTCCCTACTTTCTGAGTCATAATCCTCAACATCCACTGCTCTACCTCATACAAACCCTAGAGTTGAAGAGGTTAAAGAAGAGATTATAAGTGCTAAGCCTGAAGCCATTGTTGCTTCATCATATACCCATGAGGAGAGGCTAGATGACAAGGAAAGGTTGTTTCACTCTAAATTATGGGTGAAAGGTAAGCCTCTGCATTTGATTCTTGATAGTGGAAGTCAAAATAATTTAATCTCTGCTAATGTTGTGAAAAACCTAAATCTGTCTATGAAGCCTCACCCAAAGCCATACATTATTGGATGGTTGAGTCGAGGGAGAAACCTCCATGTCACCCACTAATGTCTTCTCTCATATGCAATAAAACCTTTCCAACATGAGGTTTATATGATGTGGTTAATCTAGATGTTTGTGATGTACTCTTTGGTCAGCCATTCATGTATGATTGAAATGGAATCTATGAATCAAGAACTTGAAGGATCACTCTCACTCTTGGAACATGACACTATAGGGTATCAAAAGTACCACCTTCTACATATGTCTCTCTGATTAGTGCCAAAAAATTTGTTCTCATGGTGGTCAAGCCACAAGAATCCAAAAGGGCCAATGTTATAGCCCTAACTACACAAACAACACAACAACATAAGTAAATATATACCAAGTTAAAGAAGTTCATGACCTTCCATCCACAGATTGATGATCAGACAAAAATTATGAACAATTGGGCCCTACACAGTTCCATAAAGCATAGTCCATACCAAGTATGCATCAGGAATCAAATCAAAATACAACTGCCACACTTGATGAAAAATCCTGATGCAATGGGGACCATTGCTTCTCAAGGAGGGAGGAATGATCTAGGTAACAATTTAGGGGACAATTCAAGTGACACGTCCTCCCCAATTGATGATAAAACTTCCAAGAGCCATAACTTTTGCATCATAGCTCCAATTGACCCACTGCTTAAACCTTTAGAAAGCTAATAATGAGGGGAACATCTTGAGATGGCAGGGGGTTCCTTAATTATATTTTATATGGATAGATCCATCAATTTTGTCTTCATAAGCAAGAGGTATGTTACTTGTAACTTTTAAAATATTTACATTTTCATATCATGTTCCTTTCAATTTGATTCCATGTACAATAGATAGTGAGTGAATCTACCCAATGCCCATATAAGCACCCTAAAATAGATCTAACACCCCAACTTTATCCCCTTCTTAGAGTTTATTAATATAATTATTAAAAAAGAAATACATTATATTGAGATATAGAACATTTGATAACACACAAATAAACATTTGATAAATATTTATAAGAAACTAGAAAATGATGATAGGAACCTTGAAACCATGCACTTGACATATTAAACAAAAATTAACTTATTGTTATTTGATACATAATAGATGTTAGATATATAAGGTGTCAATATGTTAGCAGTCTTGTGTCATGAAGATTTGGAAGCTACAAGGACAACAAGTACCATTCTTCTAATTTCTATGTGTTATTCTATAGTTTCTACAGTCACCTTCCTCACCATTGGGCACAACTTTACAATGGATATAGGCTCAACCTATAGTTATTGTAGGTACATCATAACACCTATAAATACCTCTCTAGTATCTGCAAGTTAATTACTCACAAATGATGAGCTATGGCTTTAGTTATGGGCTATTAAGAAATTCATGGAAGACACCAGACAAGCTAGAAGAGTGAAGGAAGATTAGAGAAGAAAATTCAAACATTGCTAAGTAATGACCATACCCATGAATAACAAATTAAGTGCTACAACAAAGGAATACACTTATAATATCCATTTAGAGTGTTACAGACTAGAATTTATGACTACAAGGATACAAAAGAACTATTCTCAACTTTTGGTCACTTCATGGAAAATAATTTGACTCTACCAATAAGAGAGATCTGGGATCTTTTCTAGAGCACAAGTCCTAAGTTTGATAAATCAACTAATTATCAAATTAAAAGTTCAGTAAATAAATAATCCATCAAAAAATATCCTCATTTACTAGGAGTAAGACAAATGAGAAACAAGTCGTCAATAGTCTCATACAGAGGAGATCAAGAGTAGCAAATGCCATCACCCACCCTCTATGATTATAAAGGATCTGAATTGGATAAAAAACAAATATATTTAACAATCACCTTGTGGAAGGATAGAAATAGTCTCTCATATCACTACAAGACCACTACTCCAGTGCTTTGCAAGTCATCATGATTACATGTAGGTTATTAAGGATATAATTAAATGATAGGACATTGTGATCACATAATCACCTAAGGGTAATTATATATATAAATCATGACTACTAGGGTAATAATTGCATGAGGAAACAACAATATAATATTCCATTCTAGAAAACACTCACGTGTAAATTTATTATGCCATAACCCTAGGAACAAACAATTATAAAGCTATGATGTATATTTTAGTCATAAAAAAACACTTTACTTTTTTAATATAGCATGCATTATATTAAAAAGCATATTTAATCATTAAAACATAATTCATCGAATCTTGTCATGAACTATGTCAACTCACCACTCAAAACCCTCATTATGACCCATCCTATGTTTTTACATCCTACACATACCATGCCACTTTGGGACAAGTGACACTTTATGTGGGGGGGGGGGAGAATGTTACATGCAATCAATCACATGATAATCCATGTGTGCAAATTGAAAGCCTATGAGTATGCCATAACTACACCCATATTCAGTTGGGAAAAATAATCAATTTTATTTTTTTCCACTTAGAGATCATAGCTCATTCACAAAAATACCTAAGCAAGACATTGTTTTAGCCTACAACCAAAACTACCATTATTGAAGAAACTTGCTTCACTATAAGTAGCAATTTGAAGGTAACATTAGTCATTTTAAAGAGATATCTATTTGAAAATTTTGACAAGAAGATAAAATAGCTAGAACTTTAGTAGTGATAAGGGAACCCTCAGTCCATGGGCAGTTGCAAGGAGACCTAGACAGCTAGGCCATCTTCAACAAGGTTGGATGGGATACCTATTTTGAGAAACTATAGCATTTTTTATAACCTCTCATTAGAGAATTTGTAGGGTCTTTTATAGGAGACTAGGTGATGATATTTGGCACAATATTTGGTGACTATAGAGTTAGTACATATGCATTTCTGTTATTTTATTTAACAACATTACACCTAAAATCTCTGATATTCCTACATACCTCATATTGTAGAGATAGGAAACCTAAAACCATGCACTTGATATATTAAACAAAAATTAACTTCCCACTATTTGAAATCTATGTTAGAATCTATGTATGCACTCTATTATAAACTAAGCTCTAAGCTTCCATATATAAGTTATATGTTTTCCCTTATTTCTATAATCTATGTATACTAGCTAATTACACTTCACTACTATTCTAACTAGCTTCTATCACATAGGTAATGATTACCCTTATTTACATAATAAAATAACCATTACTTACTTGAATAGTACTTAATTGCATGTGGTTTCATATCACTCACCTCGCGTTCAGTAACACTACTACTATGAATATCGTATGCATGCTCATGAGTTTATCATAATCACTATCAATATTGACATAAAGTTGTGCAGCTTTGCAAAGAGCTCTATTGACAGGGCCTTTTTCTTTTTATTCTACTTTCATATAATTGCTTTGCATGTGGTTTAATCATCATGAAAAAATTAATATAAGTCAAGTAAAGAATGAAAGAGCTATAAATTTTTGTCTAAAATAACATTTTAAGCATGAAGAATGATAAAACCTTGGGATAGATTAACTTACAACTTAAAGAATGCAAAATCTATAATTTTTTGTCCAAAAGAAGAATGACAAAACATTTGGATAGATTAACTTAAAACTTAAAAAATGTAAAAGCTATAATTTTTTGTCCAAAAGAACATTTTAATCATGATCAATGATAAAACATCGGGACAAGTAACCGATAATAACTATTATATTGCCTCAACTTCAACATAGCTATGATTGTGTTGCACATTCTTGTCTAGTACATCATGATCACTATCAATATCAACAACTCTATTGAAATCAAGGCATTTTCATTTTCGTGCTACTTTGATAAAATTGATTTTCATGTGGTTTAACCATCATGCAAAAAAATATACAAAGCATTCAATAGTCAAGTAAAGAATGCAAGCTATAAAAGTGTCCAAAAGAGCATTTTTTAGACCACTCCAACAATAAAGAAACTAGGTTAGATTATCTTATGCTCAGATTTCAATCTACATATCAAGAGGAATTTGTATAAATAACTGCTAAACAAGAAGAAATGAGATCAATAGAGCCTCTTACCTCATCTAAATCCATGGAATTATGTTCATTTCATGCAAAAACTATAGGCTTAATGGAGGCAACCAATTGTAAAACTTTCTAAGTGAGATTGTATATGAAACTCATTACATATTGGTACCCTTCATTTGAGTTGACATGATCTAGAGAGGCTCTTATTGGGTGTCTAATAGATGGATGTGAAATCTCTATTGATGAATTAGATTTCCACTTCATCACACTCTTAGATTTACTAGGGTCTAGTGCTGGCATATAATTGACAATATCTTCTGCACCTACTTCTCTATTACTATTTTCCACCTATAATAGAATGTCAATTTAAACATGTAGTTAGTTCAATAAAAAATAGAAATAAGTAACATAACATAAATTAAACCAAAAATCCATACACTTACTCCAATTTGTCTATTTTGGCTTGCAACCCACCTCTGCCAAATGTATATCTAGCCCTAACATTATCTCTTGCTCTCTTGCCTATGTTATTCTTTGTCAAATATTCTTCAAAATGCATAATTTATTTCAATGCCTCCCACTATTTGGGAGATAGAGTGGAGTCTAACCTCTCTTTTCCCTTCATGATTGTTTTTATGCAGTTGTATCTAAAATTATTCATCAAAAGTCTCATCTTTTGTTTGTGATATTTTCTGGAGATTTGTCTACCAGTAATCTCAAAAGTATTTTCCATTTTTTGTATAATGTTTTAAATAATTAATGGATCTTGATTTGCAAAATTTGATTTGCAAGTATCTAAATGGGCCCTACATCTTACACCCAACTCAGAGGCCCACCTTGAAGTATTTAGCACAATGGGCTCACCATCTCTTGATAAGTCAACCAAGAATGGCTTTTTCCCTTCTAATTTTCTTTCTTTTTCATTCCTTTCTATAAATCTATAAAAATATTGAATCAATCTTTGTATTTTGACAAAAGAAGACACATCTTCTATTAAACCACTACTAATATTTCTAGCTGATCCACTAGTTCCATTAAAAGTTGTAGTTGCAATAGGTACACTCTAAGGCACATTAGATGCAAGTGGTCTCTCTTCATGACTTTCATTGACTGGAATTTCATGCTCATTAGCCACATCAAGTGTGGCATGAGTAGGTAGATCAGTACTATTCTCCACATATTTCACTTCAAACAATTCCTTTAATCTTGAATAAATCATCTACAAACTTATTGTACCTTTGCTCTCATGTTTTTCAATAATATCTCTTAGACTTCATGCTAAGAGATCATCACAACATTTCACATCATCATGTGCTATATCAGGCTACACATCACCATGTTCTATATCAATTTTTACATCATCACAACTATTCTTTTCACCAACTACATTTGTTAAATCACAAATGCATTGGCTTCTATGAGTTGGTTGTACTGTATCTTTTCTTTCCTTTTGTTGTTTCTCCACATTTTATTTACACTCTTTTTCTTGCCTATAAAACAAAAAATATATCATATTATGTCTTATATACATAAATTTCTTGCCTATAAAATTTCATTAAACACTATTAACAAATAATATACTACTTAGTGGATTTACAACTTGCCTATTTGTCAAACCAAGATGCAATAATTATTCATTATTCTTGGCCACATTTTTTTATGAAAGCACTCATAATCTATCATTGAAATTTAAGAATTATGATCACTATCATCTAATTTCTACCTTTAAGTCTTTTTCTTCATTTCCTAAAGTCTAAACAAATAATAATTTATAAATCAAAAACTTGAATCAATATAATAATAGTAGATTATGAGTTTGAATCTCAAATTTTGGACATCAAATGGGATTTTAATTTTAGAAAAAACTCATTAAAACTGACCATTTCTAAGGGATTATAAAAATTTGCATTCAGCATTCAAGAAATGGTTGTTGGGGAAATAAAACATAAAACTCTAGAATGATCAGAAGACAATAAGATAACATTTATTAATTCACTTCAACAAATAATTGAAACTAGAATTCGGCCCCCAATTATAACTTCATTCTATTGATCTTCAAAAATATTTTACAATACATTTCAAATTTTTGTCCTGACTGACTCCCCTACTGATGATTATCATTTAGTCCTAATTCCCCTTTTATATGTGAGTAAGGGAAGCAACAAGCTTCAGACTGTTACATGTCAAAAAGTGTCTTTTCAGTTACCCACTTTTAACATAAATCAAAATGTCTTAATTATCATCGTTTACATAGGATTATATAAAAGTAATGAAAGATGATAAATTATTAGATGTTAAAGTTTAGAGCACTCACAAAATACCAAAGTTTTTTACTCATCATAAGGTACCTATTATCATTCAGATATGGCGAGGTCCTCTCTCCATGATAGTATCTCCAAGGCTTGGTACTTTACTACAAGATCCATTCTTTTGAGGGAGATAGATATCCTTGCTCCCATTAGTACACTATGTAATCATGAGGCCATTTGTACTCCTAGATATTTTGTTACTGGATAAGTGACTCTTCCATTTGTTATCTAATAATCCTCTGGCACCTGTGATGAATTTTGAGTATCCAATATCTAGTGCAATTATTCCATCCAAGGTTAAATTGAGGTTGTGAAGATTTATGTCACTATCCTTCTATAAATGAGTGAGGTAGTTGGGAATAATTTAACTAAACTAATCTATCCAATCCTTGGAGCATTTTAGTTGGTCATCATCACTTAGTATCTTAGGCAAGAACCACTACTTTAGTGTGTGAAATGAATCCATTCTTGCCTTGATATTTTGGTCTTCTCCAGATATGTATTAAAATTCATCTATGACCATTTAGACCATTTTCTCAGTAGGTTTTAAAGCTACAAGGGTCTCAATACTCATTTGTAAAATTCTACACAAAGTTATTAAGGTGTGATGTATAGGTTGGCATTTATTGAATAAGGGGTCCAATATAGGCACATGGGCCTTCATCTGATCAACTACTTGTGACAAGGAGACATAACATTCATACAAATTTTCCAATTTGTCCACAATTAGTTTAAACCTATGCTCCAATATCTTTTCCAATACCTTGAGGGTTTGTATCTTTGTTCCTTCCTTTGTTTCTTCATTAGCATTATTTAACTTCTCAATTTCTTATTTTAGCACATTTACTTGTTCAACAGTGATTGCACCTATATCAGTCTGGATGGCAGGGGGCTGGTATACTATTAATTATATGATTTGGGAAGGACCTGTTCCCTTTAACTACTCTTTCAATTTCACATTTTCTATGAATAACCTATTCACTTCATTTAGATCATTCTGTACTTTCTCATGTTCTACCAATTTAAGCTCCATACCTTTAATCGTAGCCCTAATAAACATTACTAAGTGCATTGTCATAGTAACTACCTCCAATGTTGATGTGCCTTGAAGTGTCTTTACCATGGTAGTCCCTCTCATTTATTATACAACATCAAGTAATATTGGTTTTTTTTCTTTTTTGATTTATCCAAAAGGTTAGGGTTTCAATTCTTGGATTGTAACCTGTGCCACTCATTCCATCATCTGAATTGAATTCAAAAATCAACATGGGATCTTCTTGGCTTCTTACTTGATCCAGTAAGAATATCTTTGTCAACTCCATCCCAGGAATGATCAGTATGTTTCTCTCCAATACTAATTTTATGGCCTCATATGGGATGATATTGATTTCATTCATTTTGAGCTCCTCAAAGGTTTGAGAAACAATATGATCATGTTGGGACTCTTCAGTACCCATCTTATTAATCCAATGTCTCTCCTCAAATTATCTCATTTGCACCTTGATCTATAAATATTTAAACCTAGGGTTTTGGATAAATTCATCATATTTGAAAAACTTAAGAGCAGTGACCACTCATTCATCATCATGCATCTCCTGATCATTATGTGCATGCACATCCACCCTTTCTTCTATTCTGTGACCCTTAGTTACAAGTTCGGGGAGTGGCTAATCCACTTTATCATCATATTTAAAGTTCATAAGCACATTAGCTACCTCCTTTGTATCCCTTGCCTCTTCACTTACTTTAAATTCCACTCAGTGGGGTACTTCTTATGTCTTTTGCTTCTTAGGCTTGGGTTGATCTGGAGGTGATTTTGATTCTATTGTAATAGTGTCTAGAAGGGGTTCTAAAATCACAACACCACTTGGCCTCTTGATGGTAAACTTGGTGGGTTTTGGAGACTACCCATTAGGTTCCTTTTCTATCTGAACATATAACCTTTCAAAGTCATCAATTATCAAATTTATCCTCTTAAGAGGATCCCCTTATTTCACATAAAAAACTAGGAATTCAATGTCTCTCTTCTTCTTCTTCTCTTCCTCAAATATTTTTATGATTTCCCATTTATTTTTCTTCTAAAACACTTCATGAGGGGTAAGTTAATTTATTATTACATATTCTTCATAATCAACCTCATGGGTAATCCTAGCTCTAGTGAATAGTGCTTACCTTACAAAGTTTATATGCCCTTCAGGGTTGACTTAAAAGAATACCTTACCTTCAAATAACTTTGTAGCTCTTTTAGAGTATTAGACCCAATGGAAAATTCCCCACATATAGTTAAGTCAAGTAGGAATGTCCCCTTTTTATGCCTCTTCATAACATCCTTCTCCATACATAGTATTTTCCACATAAATTCTAAAATGCAATTCAAAGGGAAACAAACATAGATAGAATGTGTGGCTCTTAAGGACACGCATAAACTCTTCTCACTATTTGGTCTGATATAAAGAACCATTCATCAAAATTATGGGTATGTCCCTGTTCTGGCTTCAATGCTAAGGGTATTAATAATTATCTGATTTCAATGGGCAATCTTGGTAAAATGTGACCAAGAGTGGTCATGACCCTTACTAAAAGATCATGATGAAATGTCACATAATCATTATTCCTACATCCACTATCCTAGATGTAACACCAATGTTGCATGCATAACCTATTTCCTTGTTAGTTAGTCATCTCAAACCACATCATCTTAGTCCATTTATCTTTGTTATGATATAATAATAAATGACATAGTAAGGAATAATTTTTAAAAGTGATAGGGGCCAAGTTTTCTCTCACTTGTAAGAATCCCTCATGTAGCCCTTTCTAAATTAGAGTACCAAATTCATACTCAAAATTCACTTCAAGGTTTTGAATCCTCATTTTCATCATCATGAGACTGATTAGCATCTTCTCCTAATCATCAATCCCAAGTACTTGGCAGAAAGCAAAATAATTTATTTTAAAATAGACTTGAAAGTCTTCAATAGAAAATGGCTCATTATTGGAAGGGGAAATAGGTATCCTTTTATTGTTTACACTCATTTTCATATGCAAAGGAGGTTCATAAATCCTATAGGTTTTTATCAATCTCATATATTCTTCCTCACTTTTGTTTAGGTTAATCTTGGTGATATCTTGCTTATTCAACATGAAACACTCTATAATTGTTGCTTTAGTTAATACCACTAATGGTGAGCCATATAGCATTATTACAGTCCTAGTAGCTAATTGGTAATGTTGTGCTAATACTTTGATAAACTCAAAATCTATGAATACATTTGGGACTATTAGTTTGGCCTAGTCTAAGGTCCAAGGATTCAAAACTAGAATCTTACCATCTTTCTTATCATAAAAGTACCAAAACAAATCCCACCTTGAGATAAGAATAATTGGGTATCTACATATATGAGCTACATCTATAAACACTTTTTTGAATCCCTTATTTGTTGTTTTGGCTAACACATCAAGTATGGATTGTTGTAAAGTTCTCTTTTTCATTTTAAAGATTGTGGATTCTTCCTTCTTACTTGCAAGTTCACTTCTTTTAGGTGGCATGATGAAGAATTTACTCCTACGTGATTTTATTAAGTGTCTACTTTTATAATTAAGTAAATTTAGTTCTTATACACTTACTATAAAGGTTTTTTTGAAATTGCTTGGTGAAATAATAGCTACAGAGTCTTCCTCCTTGAACTCCCTCTCCCCTGGTATGTTGAGTTGTGTGAATGATTGTAAAAATGGCGTTGACTCCCAAGTATATTTATTTTTGATCTCAATTACCACTCTATTAATTTCAATTCATGTAAAATATTTCATAATCTATCCATATTTCATGTTTGAATACATGCATATGCCTATGATATTGGGAAATTGAATGGTTCATGTTTAGAGGTATAATCATTACCACTGATGATTTAAATGTTTTGACAACTTGTACCATATTACCGCTCTATCATATCAAGACCACTATGGGGGTAGTAGTATGATAGATTTAGCATTTTACTCTCCCTACTATACCACACACTTTCACTTTGCTTGTTGTGGGACAACACGTCAGATAGTCTCATACTGCCACCCTGTGCACACCCCTTTATACCTCTGTGAGATGGTAGGTTAATTCTAGTGGTTGAGTGATTATTCATCACCATACCATAGTGTCATTATTTACCCCTTATGGGTTTTCATTTTACTTTAGTTATTATCATGTTTTCATTGCCACCTCATATTATTCATATTTAGTCATCATGACATTGTAGTAAGCATTTGTACATTGACCTATATGTCCTACCATCCCATACATACCTCTATTGACTGTTTTGGTAGTGCATTATTGAATTTTTTTATGTATTTTAGGTGGGAATATAGGGGTATATTATGAATGTAGTATTTTATATATAATGTTTTTGAAAAAATTGAACAAGTTTCTAATTTTGCAATTTCTTAGTTTTAGTTTTTAGTGTCAGTCAGACCTAAGATATCATTTATTTGTTTGTAATGAGGAGGCTTAGTAAGGTAGAGAGAATTTTAGAATAGGAATTAGGGATTTAGTCATTGGGCTCAAGGCTAGTTATGATAATTAAACAAGGCAAATTTTAGAGGTTCTAACATAGGAGTTGTCATTTTTCAAAATTTTGCCTAAGTATCGAACCCTTCGACCTTGAAGATTTTGGTCTTATAATTCATCATTGAACTCTTGTTCCAGTTCCAGTCTTTTACAATTCTCACACTACAATTTGATGAGGATATTTAAGTCAAGGGTTAATTGACCAGCACCTTTGCCATTGATGTCAAAGGGGGATAATTGAAGCAGTAAAACATATCATGATCTAGAACATGACAATACTAAAGTTAGGGTGAGTATAACAGTAAGGGGGAGTATGATAGGGAATTTTGCTTGTCTTTTCACACAAATTATTTAATAGTATAGGTTAAATATTTGGCTCACCTAATGTTATGATATCTATATATATTATCAAATCATAAATGTTCATTATTGTTTCCTTCACACAAGCATATTCAATGTATGTGGAGGCTAGAAGCTGTATTACAAACTGAAGCTATCTAAATATCAGAGAAATGACTATAATTTATTGCTAAGATTTTAAAGATTTATTTACTTTCACAGGTATCTTTTTGCATTATTTGATACCTTTAGACTTTTTTTACTTCTTTTCATATCTAGCAGTTCTAGAGAAGTTAGAAAAGTGTAGAATCTATAAAACATATAGGACATACAAGAAATTATATTCTAACTAAATAAAATTAATTTCAACCAAAGCAAGAAAACTAAGAAGAATGATTGAAGCTAACTTTAAATGCACTACAAATCATTAGTGAACATCTCAAGTTTTGTATATAATGTACCAATAGAATAATGATGATTACATTCAAAAATGTATCATTAAAACAATAGTGAACAAGCACACTTATACTCAGATCTTTATTAAATTCATTAATAAATTACACCATACATATAACCAAAATTTAGGTGACAAGATAACAAGTTAAGGTGATAGGATAATTAAGCTGACAAAACATCATCATAATCATCTACATTGCCAACAAGATCAAAATCTTGATCACTCGTATCTGCATCTGCTTGATTTTATTCCTCATCCTTATTTGTGACATGAAATACATTCTCTCTCACAATCTCTTTTTTGGTAATCAAAATGTCTTATTCAAACACTCCATCATCATTTTCATCCACTTCTTTAAATGTTTCTTATAAATTAACATATTGCCCATCAGGCATTATATCGATAACTTCCATGAATTTTCATTTTGAATGAGACTTTGTTTGAATGAAATATGACCATCTTGGGCTTCTTACATCATCAATTATAAATAATTGGTTAATTTGAATAAGGTAAACATATGGCTCATCCATATTTGAAATAAAAAGAGGCTACCCTAATGATTAAGGGTGAATCTATTGATACAGATGCTATAATATAGATTACTTTTATGAATCTACTGATATAGGTTGCTCATAGTAACTACAAGATTTCACCTATAGGTTTACCATAGCAACTACCAAGCTACAAGATTTCCAATTATAGGTTTCCTATATAAATTGTAGGTTCTCACCTATAGGTTGCTCGTAGCAACTTTAGACTTTCACCTAAAGGAGCCTACATCCACTACACAGAACTAACTATTATTGTGATAATAAGTAATTGGTTTTTAAGGACACATCCAATTATCTTATAAACAAAGTAAATGATTGAAGAATATCCTACATAGTAGCTATATGGATCCCTCACATGCATAAAAAATTAGATGTGCTACCAAAAGATGAATAAGATAAGGATAATGGAAAGGAGAAAAAGAAGCAAAATAGTAAAATATAATATATTGTCCTTTACCCAGTTAGGGCTAAAAACAAGTAACTTTAAGTTAATAACCACTTGAAGGTTTAATGGGTTAGTTATAAATTATTTTTACCTTTCCTAGTTTAGTGTTTTCAGTTGGAGCTAATAAATTGCCTTATGTATTTAATGGTAGAACCTAGATTAAATTAATAATGATGGTATTGTAGAAAGTAATTACATTCTGATTTCTAAAATACTATAATATACTATAACAATATTTAATTGCTACAGATCTGATTAATGAAAAGGTTGATTCTATAAGAATCTTTTGTAAGTCTCTCAAAGAAGAATTGGAACTTAGTTCTGAATGAGGAGGGCCCCCTCAGAAGGAGTTGTAGTGAAGATCTTAACCCTTCTAAATATAAGAAGGAATAAAAATTGATGAAAATGGAGACCCATATATAGTGATCATAGTGAGGAAATGGTCTCAATAGAACCAAAACATCTGAGCTCATCAAAAGATCACCCAATAAGCAGATTGAGGCTTAGTTGCATTCCAATGGAGAAGAGAGGCTAATCATAGTATTTAAAACCTAGTAGATGAACTATGATAGTATTAAAAGTAGATATTCTAGATAATGAGGTGAGTGATCAAGGTTATATGGCTTATGGAGAAGGATTAGGGAGTGACAACAAAGGTCTTAAACATTAGTGTAAGTGAAGGAATTATCTAAAAGACTTTATACCTTTTTGTTGTGGGCTTGGATCTACCAACCCTATAGGTAGCTTATAACAGTACATGAAAATTAAATGCTAACCTCATCAAATAATTATATTTGGTTTTAATAACCATTGGAGGAAGGGATTAGATAGGTCATTTAAGTCTAAGAAGTCTTTTTATTGGCATTGGTGGGGTTAAGAGTTAAGAGACTCAAGGAAAAGGTGTATCAGTCCTAGAATTTTATAGATAAATGGTACAATCAATAGGAAACTGTTGAGCCTATGTAATATTTGAGATTTTTTGAGTGGGTATAATTGTACAGTATTGTTTCTTATCTACAAGAGTGTCCATAGGCCTAAAGAATCCTACAGAAACCTAATTAATGAAGACCATAGAATATAAAGTACACTTTCATTGGGATTTTTTAGATGAAATTTTGTGTGAAGTAGGAGGAGTATAAATGGTATCCAAAATAGGTTTTAATTTTCTCATAAGTTTCATTTTTTATTCTAGATAAGGAGGTTTACAGGTTTGGAGGGCTACAAGGACTAGGTGTAGGAATCAAGCCAAGAGAGAGAAAATCTAAGGAAAGGATGGTCCAGAACCCTAATAATGTTTGATTAAAGTTTTATTAGATATGAGAAGCATGGATATAATGTTTGAAACCAATAGGAAGGCCTTGGGGCCAAATACCCCTTAGAAGCATGAAATATGCCTTATATGCCTAATATCCTTTGAAGGGTCAAAGAGAGAATTGATTCAAGATAAGTGAAGGGGAATATGAGAGAAGTTTAGAGGTATGGAATAAGGTATAATAATATGTTGTATGGTAGAGATAGAGTCATTAAATTCATGATTTAAGTGGAAATACATTAATCTTAGTGAATCCTAGAGCAGGCCTTAGGAGTGCAAGAGAAGTTGAAGGAGAATAATAAGTTGAGTCCTATGATTTTATAATAACACTTAATTTTAAAAATCATCTAAAATTATAAAATGTGGATAAATGGTCAAAAACATCACACTTCATTATTGATAATGGAAGTAAAAAAACCTCATTTCTCATAAATTAGTCAAGAATATAATATGATATATTCACCTTTGTAGTGAAAATTAATTGACTACTCAAGGTCCTTTCTTTAAAATGCTGATGTTAATGCATGTTGTGATTTCCATAGACTCCTTGGCCATTCTTTAAAAAAAATGAACATTAGTCTAAAGAATATGATACAAGACTTGATTGAAGATAAACAAATATAAATAGAAGGTTATAATAGTACTTAGATTTAATAAGTTTCTTAACCAAATCAACATGTAAAAATATTTTTAAAACCATGCTACTCAATCCAAAGACTAAGATGATGTCCATGTGGTAGTTAAAAAATCACCTTTAAATTTTTATAATGTTATCCAATTAATGTATTCATTGATGTAGTTAATGAAATGAGTAAGTAACCTCTGCTAATTACCTTTTTCAACCAAGAAATACCAAAGAATGATTCTCACCATGGTCAATTATTCATTCTAACTTCTATAGATACATGACATTTGAGGTAATAATTGTGATTATGACTCATAATGGTTGAAGTATTAAAGTGTGCATAATGAATTTATTATAAATATTTGATATATACAGACAAATATCTAATGTGTACAACCATAAAAAATAGAGCATATTATTGTATTATAAATAAGACACCACTTGAGATAATTAACTTAGATATAATCATTGGTACTAAGACATTATTAATTTAGTTTCATGTATTACTATATAGTAAATTTTTTTAAATATTTCTCAGATAATCCCATCTTAATCAAATGATATATATCATATCCATACTACACTAGTGTTTAAACATTAAATCCATTATAATCAAGTTATCACTATCTTAGGCACTACAAGTATAAGAAGTTAATAATACAACCTCAAGCATATTCACATAAAGTTAAACTACTTATTCATCAATTTACCAAAATAATAGTATATCCACATAAATTATAATATAATAATAAAATCTATAAAGGCATAAAAAGTAAAAATTTAATAAAATGTTAGGTGAATGCTATATAGGCACACGTACAATGTCAATAATACATAGATTGTTATATATATGCATAAAAAAATGTGTACATTGCCATATAGGCATAAAAAAAAGTACATCACATGTAGGACATGAGTTAATAATCAAATAACCTTCCTCTCTTTTCTGTCCTTGAATAATACCCTCCATGGGATGTTGTGATGGTAGATGGAGATCCCTTGAAATCCTTGGATTGATCTAAGGTCCTACACTAGATCCTATCCTCATAGCTCTATTGCAGATGAATCTATTAACATATAAATATTAATATAAAATTAACATAAAATATGTATGCAACCAAGTTAATAAATTTAATTTTAAAATAAAATAAAAAATATTTAAACATGCACTTACTGTCATCTCATGGTCCTAGTTAATCTAAATTTAATACATGACTGGGTCAATGTTAGGTTGAGTTACATGCACATGTATCTCAAATAAGGATGACATATGAGATGTTTCCCTATTAACCATCTGAATTGGACTATCAGATGGCATAGGACAACCCTACATACATAATACATTCACATAAGTTATAATTTTCAAGCAAGTATGTAATAAAATTATTAAATAAATCTATTTTATAATTCAAAATTACAAGTTAATATGTATCTTTGTAAGGTCCTATTCAGATGACATCATTTTAGCAATGCTTATGTAGGTCTCCACTCATATGATGGAGTGTCTACTTGATATATCAACTAAATAAACAAGGTCTCACTTGGTTTTCTATAAAGCATCAAAGACATGTGGAAATTATATATCCTTTATTAAATTAAGAGTGTAAGATTTACTCAGAAATTTACCTCTATATAAGTAAAATTTGTAGTAGTGGATGGTCCAATAATTGGATTTGTATATATAAACAATGGCTATATAAGATCAAATCCTACAAACATGGTCTATGATGATGAAGGCATCGTCTCCTCCTAGAATATATATATATATATATATATATATATATATATATATATATATGAAAATTAATTGTTAGATTTTAGATTTACAAATAAATCTTAAATTTGACATGAAATAAATATATAAAGTATACCTACATCCATATAGTGGCCGATGACTACACATAAAATGTGCATGCTAAAAACTCTTCACTCAAGAGTATATCATCCAACCCCTCTGAAGAACTAGAATCATCATCATCAAATGATCTATTACATATTCATGGGGTTGGTTATGTACACTAGGTGATGTATCTCTAGCATTGGTTGTTAAAACCCTACTCACATGTTAAACGAGTGTCTCTTTAATTCCACCAAGTGCATGTAGAGTGTCAATCTCCAAAACCTCCTTCACCATAGAGGGGATCTCAATATAAAGTGGCTTTTGGGTAGGGATCATTTTAAGTCAATTTAGTACATGATGTACAATTGGTCAATCTTATGCCCTGAAACTCACTGTAATCAAAATAATTTGTAATCTCATTGAGGATAAGCTCACAATAGAATTTCATATAAAATATAATGGGACCTCATGGTTGTTAAATGGTGGATAATCAAACACCATCCACCATTGATCTTAAAAATTGGCTTTGATCAAATTGTGTTGGCACTTATGGATTGGGAAACATTTAGTAGTTACTAGAAATGGTGCATTATTGCCTAGGTCAATGAATAATACACAAATGTTGAATTTTGATATTTTTTTACCTCATGTGTTGATAATTTATCATCATAACAATACCTAAAATTATCCCAATAAAATTCCCATCTATCAATTTGACTTGTTATTGAGTCAATTTGACTCAATAATGACTTTAGGTTATTAGATAGAAAAGTGCATTGGATATTAGTGGATGTGGGATCCCTCATTCTCTTGATTATTTTCTCATATTTAAATTTTTTTCCATAATGTGCACAAGTAGATACTCCTTATTACCTAGGGTATCATATGGAATTGTATGGGGGTTAGGTGGAGGGTTAGCCAAATGATTAAGAGGGTTATGTGGAGGGTTAGCAAAAAGAATTACATGGTCAATTGGAGGATTAGGTGGAGGTTTAAGTCGAGGGTCATACATAAAAATATCAACGTCAATTGGAGGGTTAGGAGAATGGTTATATTCTGCTACAATGGATTGTATTATTTAAAACAAATAATTTACAAATTAAACAATGTAAAAAATAAAAATTTGGTAGAATAAAAGGTCAATAGGTGTAATTTTTTATGACTTGCCTCATCTACATGGCAGCATCGTGAAGTTTAGGACATGTTGAGATTTCCAATGGACTTATGATAAGTAATTTTCCCTTGATAGGCAAAATCATGATCATGAAATGAGTGTTGTGAGAGCCAAGAAAGCAATTACAAAATGGGGGGTCATGGGACCATTTTAACAAAAAAGTAACATAGTCAATAATGTATACACACTATATAATATGTATGCATTATATAATAATGAGTTTGAAATATATAATAATGTGTACATGTTATATAATAATGCATACACATTATTGAAAATTTGGGTGGATGTCTATGGATTTATCACCTAACTTCGTGCACCCACCCAAAAATCTAGCCACTTTTATATAAAATCTTAGATCCACAAAGGAAGTCACTAATTATAAAAGGATCAAATCCAAAGATCATAAGCTAAGTTTTATCCTTTAAGAAGGGATTTCAATAAAACATGGTCATAAGATTCATACTAGTGAAATGTAGGTTTTACGTGTGGAAAAATCATAAACAATATTAACTCTAATCAAAATAATTCTTGGGATGTTACCTTTTGCACATCAATATGTTGTTATTTTTATCTCTCAAAACTCCTCTTCTCTTAGTCCAATTTGTTTTTCTTTCTAAAGATAAACTCCCTTGAATGGTTGTATTTTTATTTATATATTGTTTTTAAAAGGGATTATTAATTTATACCTATATCTTCTTACCAAAGATTTACTTTTCATTTAAGAATGAATGCATATTTTTTCTTTCTTATTCTTCTATTTATATCAGTTACATCAGTTTTCTCAATCTACTTGCACTAATATATGGACAAGAGAAATAATAGGAATTATTGAGTTCTTTGCTTGCTCAAGGATTTTGATTAATCTTTCTTTAGATCTTCAAATATTCCATTTATTATTATGATCATTGGTTGTGGCTTTCTCCATGTTCACTAACATTTTATATCTTATTGGGATTGAAGTCCCTTTCATACATAGTGAATGTTATGTGTTATGACTAATACATAGTGAATGTTCATTTATGGAGCTCCTATTGCATCGTGTCAACTCAAATACCATTTTTATGAATAATATTCATATCTCATAACATCCCATATCAACATCGATATAAATGTATTTATATTTTCCTATAATCTTCATACAAAACTAGATTCATCATGGTACCTTTCTGGTATAACAAGGTGATTCCAAAATCTTGATAATCAATGATGTAAATAAATAAGATCATAGTACATCATGACATATTGATTTTAGTTAATAATTTAAATGCCATATCATCATGTTTAAGGGAAAGATAATATCTCATAAAGCAATACTGCACTTATAGAAAATTATGATGTCGTAATTATATAAACATATATGTGTCCAGATGTGTGTCTCAACATATAATAATCCATCACCTAGTAAATATATTTTATTTAATCAAAAGATTAAAAAAAATCAAAAATATATAATAAATTTATAAACATGAAGGTGACTCTCATGGTCACAAAATAGGATTCTTGGGGTGGTGCATTACAATTACAATAATTTATTTGTGTTAAGTCAAATTTACTTGGTAATAAAATATAAAGTGAAGAGTATGTAGAAATGTATCAATTGGTCTATAAAATAGGGAGAAACAGGGAAGAAAATGACCTAAAATGATAGAAATGATGAGAAAATATGACAAAACTGACAATTAATAAAGAGAGGTCATAAATCATATAAAATGAGGGGGTCAATTATTAAAATTTGATACATTATGAGCTCCAACCATGAGTAATAAACCAATATAAAATGAGTGTATATAGTATACAAATGATATTTGAGCATAAAATTGATAGAGAAAAATTAGACTAAGAATTTTAAAATCATAAAAGATAGGGTAAAGCCAAGATAAATCCATGTCGATATTATTATAAGATGTATATTATTGTTATAGAGAACAATAAGGGTGGGCAAATTTATCATTGGAAATTTGTTATGGTGCCAACATATAACATTTTAAATGGGTGATTTTAGGGTGCATACGGTCCCCTAAAAAATGTATTGAGTATGTTTGGAGGCATATGGGTGTTTAGGTTTTTTTGGCTAACCTAAAGATTTGTGGTCTTATCTTGTCCTTTTTTTTACCATTTCCTTTCAATTTATGCATCAAAAGGTTCCTAGTATTAATTCAATTCATATATAAACACACATGCATATTAGTTCATTTAGGAATCTATATATTATCTCAAAATGCATCTAGTATTTATTTTTACAATGATGTATTGAGAATTTACAAGGATTCAATAGATAAAAAGTAAGCATTTGAAGATAAATTGTTGTAGAACTAAAGTTCATATTAGTGACACATTGTATTACACATCAATTTTCTTGGTTGAATAATTATTATATTTATTGGTGTTTTTTTTAATATATATTATACATATCAAGGATCCCATGCTTTTCTCAAGTGTAATTTAGTCCTTAAAAATACATCAATTTCATTATCATTTTAAGGTTCACTAACCTAATTAGGGGTTGGAAAATATTTTTAATTTCCCAATGATCAACATGAAGTTTCAAAATTTTGAGCAAGGATTTTGAGTCCCCTAATCTTAAGAACGTAATTGTGAGAAATATTTTACCTAACTAACCTTACTAAGAAAATACTCTATAATTTTGGTAACCAAAAAAAAAATTGATGGTTGGACAAGTTCCTCTGTTCACCACAAGTCTTCAATGTTCTTTTTGTCTAGCCATAAAATCCTAATTCTTATTTTCAGCTTTGAGTATTGTCTCCAAATCTCTAAAAACCTAAGATACTTTTTTAAGCCCTCATTTTTTCATTTATTGATTTGGTTTTTTAAAAATAATTATGTCTAAATTATTTTTATGTATCTATTTTAGGCCTAGATAAATATGTATGGATATATATTGGAATTTGATTGAAACCCATTTATCTATTCCACACTTCCAAATAAACTATTGTAAGGTCTATTACTGATCACTATGTGAAATAAGTTTTTAAATTTCTTTCTAAGTCCACTTAAATAAGAATAATTATGGAAGCTAAAATATCTTTTTGTATATTATCAAAACATTTGATAATTGTATTTTCTTATATTTAAGTTTTTTTACACCAAAACCAAGGCTATAAATAAGTTACTTGTGCATAAATTCAAGTGTCATTATCTATTATTATAAAATATTTTTATTCACCTCTTATAAAATATTTGATAGACAAAAGACCATTATATGAGCTATCAATTGGAATCTCAATTTCATCATATACAATTTGGATTGGTGCTCCATTAATCTTTATGTTTAATTTAATTATATACATAAAGCAATCAAATACATGAGATTTATATTTAAATGCCAACTTGTTATAGCCATTATTTTTATAATCAATTATATTCACCTTTGCATTGTTATCTTGTCCTTTATTTTGGTTTATTATAGGGGTTGTAAAGATATTTAAATGTTAATATGAAGGAGTCATTGATTTATTCACATTGTTTGTGGCATTTTTCGCACTTCCTTTTTATTTTTGGTTGTTCTCAATGATAACTAGAATCTTATGTTTCAATGAAATACACATATTTAGTTGAATTCCTTTTAGCTCCATGACTATCACAAGATGTATTTCAATAAAATATTTTGGCAAGGATTTTTAAGTATCTATTGGTATTATTCTTTAAAAAAATGATCATGTTATTTTCAATAAATTTTTTTCTAGATATGTCGAGGAACTTCATTGAGTCTAGTGAACTCTCCTCTTTGTCTTTGTTGGAATTAAATAAATTTATAAAATAGTTTATATATAGAATTGACTACATTATTATTGTAATTATTAATTGAAAACCCACCATCATTTCTCCTACTCTTAAAATTTAACTTATTTAGAATTTAGAATAAGGAACATTGAAATTGTATTTAATAATATTTGTATCCAAAATATTAATTTCGAATTATGTAATAGAATCAAAAAGTTCATCAAAAGAAGGAAAATAATTAAAAAAAACATTTAACAATTAGAATCAAGTTATTAACAAAATGACTTTTGAGTTCATTATCTAGATGTCCATAATTAATTTTTGTAACCATTTTTTAAATATGATCACATAATAAATAATATGTTCATTTGTACCTTACCTAGTTTGAGATAGTTTAACAAATGTGACCTCCATGGAAATGTTAATATGAAAATCAGATAATAAATCATCCACAAGTGTTGAGAAACAATGGATAGATCCACATGGAAGATCATAGAGCTAATTAAGAGCATAATCCTTTAGGCTTATAGTAAAGTTATTTATTTAATAATCATTCATCATGAAAAAATAAAAGAAAGAATAATGAAAGGATATAATGTGATGTGATCATTTTATATTAAATAACTTAGTTTTAAAAGCAAAGAATATTGGTGTAAAAGTATAATAAATGAATTATGAGGCAAAGGATTAAGAATATAATATAATTTAAAGTAATCTTATTACTTTACTAATCCATTCCTTAAGGAAATAAATTTGATTTTATTTTTCATACTATGAAGAGCATCCATCATGTTAGTGGTTTTGGGACTTTGGGTGGGTGGTTGGGTTGGGAGTGATTAGAGGTATTGGTGGTACATGGGCAAGTGCACAAAGTTGGGGGATAAAATAGGGCCTATACATGGACATGTTTTTCTTAAAAATTTAAAAAATTGAACTTCTATAGATAATTTGAGATGACTACACTCAAAATTAGAAGATAGTTTAAGAACATGAATTGTATAATTTTTAGTCTAGTTTACAAAACACTATTTTTTTAAAAATGATTAAGAATAAATAGGTAAAACATATAAAATTTATATACAAACTCCTATGTTTTAGGAAAATAGAGTAAATATCTGGTCATGTGGCCCCTTATTTTTTAAAATCATTTAATATTGTTTAAAATTGTTTAGTGAAACTTTAGATAAGATCATGTCATTTGTAATATATTTTTTTATAAATTTTTAAAGAATATTATTTTATTAATTATAAAATTAAATATATCCTAAACACTAATTAAAAATGGATAGTTGGTTGTGCACCCCCTAACTACATAAAAAAATGAAAACTAGATTTTTTTGAATGCGTGTAGAATTAGGCCTAGTTTGTAACTATATAATTTGATTTTGAATTTTTTTGAATGAAAAAATAGACAAATTCATATATAGGCGTGCATAATTTTTGCATGTGTTGGATTAAAAAAATCCATGGTTAGAAATCAGTGTAGGTTGAAACCTTAAAATAGTCCAAAAATTATAAAAATTGTATATTTTCAAAGAGAAGAGCATGTTCGTCATCATGGTAATAATTTTATGAATTTTATCATTGAAATTTATAGTGTATTCGGTGATGGAAGTTTAATTTTATTGTTTTTTATCAAAAATATTGGATTTGGCTATGTGTTGACAGATTCAAGACTTTGTCTTGGGAATCCAAGCCAAAAGGATTAGTTTTTAAATTCAAATAAAACATAGCTCTTATGCATACCTTTCACATTGCAATAAAAATAATAAAATATATATTCAAAGGGTTATATGCTTTTTTTTCATGAAATGTGAAATTAACACATATAGCCTATAACATGTATGCAATACTTTCATATTCCTATAAGTATAAATATATATTTATAATGTTACTTTTATATTACTTACACTTTACATTAATTTTAGTAAATATAATAAATTAGGGTTACTCTACATCTGATAGAGTTGGTCTCATATCTACATACCTTACAATGTGGGAGATAGTTTTTCAGAATCTAATTTGGATAGTACATAGACATTTTCATGGTTTTAATATTAAACCTATGGATTTTAGTTTATAACTTTTGAAATTAATGTCCATTTTGAGTAAACATATAGTAATTTTTTATATTCTTGTGACTTTTAGATTATTTTTTGGAATTTATAAGTGTCTTAATTTTGTCAAAATTAAAGTTTACAAACCAATCTATTTGAATTCAAGATAAAGTGGTGTGATTGGGGTAGCATGGGTCACACTGATGACATGTGTACATCAAATGACCACTTTATTTTAATTTCACTTTTTCATCAGCCCTCCCTCATCCCTAATCACTTCATCCTCATCATTCATCACCCTTAATCACTTTTTTCTTGTTCCTCATTGTCCCTAGTCACTATCTTATTAAACCTTACCATCCCTCATCATTTCTAATCACTCCCTTATTGACCCTCACCATTCCTAATTATTACCTCATTATCCATTATCATCCATAATCACTCCTTCCTAATTATTCCTCACAAATATTCAATCCCTCTAATACTTTGATGTTTTCTTTAGTGGCTTCCCACTTGTGCTCGATTGGCTTATGTTCTAGTTTTAAAATTTTCTCACTCAAATAAGGGCCAAGGAGACTCTTCTTTCATTCATCATATTTCACTCAAATAATTAAATTAGATATATTTTCTGATTTTCTAGTGGGATTTAAAGATATATATGGTCATTCACACTCAAACCATTGTGTGTGTGTGTGTGTGTGTGTGTGTGTGAGAGAGAGAGAGAGAGAGAGAGAGAGAGAGAGAGAGAGAGAGAGAGAGAGAGAGAGAGAGAGAGAGAGAGACCTTAGGCTAGAATAAATAGGTAGGAAAGTTAAAAAATGGTGGGATGAAAATATATTAATTACATAAAAATATTGGGATTTAGGAATCTAATACACCCCTTCATGTCAATTTTACTTTTGATTAGGTCCTTTATAGGGGAAAAGTGACATAAAAACACCATATCAAGTTATAATCAAGGTAAATAAAAATAATGAGCGCACAATACTAATGCAACCCATACATAGTGAAGTCCATTCAATGATGTCAATTACTTACAACCAAATATTATAATAATATGGTAGAAATTAACCATTACATCATATTATCCACACCTATATTTCATTATTTATCACATAAACATCATGAAATATGTATAAAGATGATGTAGGAGCATCAGGAGAATGCCATTATAAACATGTAAATAAATCAATTTATAATGTAATAGTCTTAGGGATGTATACAAGTCTTGATAAATCAATAAGAAGCCATTAGATGCCTCACTTGTTTTCAAATAGGTTAAGTTTGTAAGCCATATGACAAATTGTAAGGGTAAAGTAAAATGTCAAAAGCATGAGTCTATTTACAATTTTGTAACGATCTTGAGATCAACATGGGAGAGGAATGAGGAAGTCATGTGATAGTTGAGATAAGTTCACTATCAGGAGCTATATTTGAATATTTGGTTATATAAGATAAGGATCGAACAACTTTATGAGGAACCAAATAATTATATAAAGAAGAATACATAGGAACAAAGAAGCAGAGGAGTGAATGAGTGGTATAAGAAAGAATAAGGCCTCTAGGCCTATATTACGATTGTAAATAAATTACTATGTTTGATGAAGGAAGTTAATCAAAGTAAAGTTTGCCTGTAAAAATAACATTATGTGAGTATGGAAACCTATTCTCGCTCAACTCAGAAGATTTGAATATATATATATATTTACATTTCTTAAAGTTAATTAGCACACAAAAGAGGAAATGATATGTTTATTTGTGATGTCGGTATGGACATTTTTGTGAGGAGGACCTTTACTTAATGTGAGAAGTTTTAAGTTTTTGAATGCATCTAAAGAGAGAGTAATAGGATTGCATAACAGTCAAATGGAAAGGTAGAGTTTCTAACAATGTCAAAGGAGTTCAAATCATGAAATCATCGTGGAAGGTATGTTCCATTTCAATCTTACATTAGTTAAATTTCAATGTGAAGAAAATAAACAATTTATATCTATCAATCAGACTAATTTAAGTTCCATTTGATAATCGATTGGCCTATTATAAATGAATCAATAGTTCATATAGATTTACTATCTTAGAAACTAGACAAGATTCTATTCGAACAAGTGTTCTTTATCTCATATTTGAACAACTATATATACCAAGATGTGTATAATTGAAATAAAATGAAGATAAGATCTTAGGGTCATTATGTTCATCCTTATAAGCTAATCGATTGGCTATCTTCAGGATTAGTGAAGATAAGGAAAATAAATGAAGTATTATTATAATGTATAGCCACCATCTTATATAGCACAGGGTTGTAGTGGCATTAAGACAACATGAGCCTAGTCTTGTATATGATAATGCATATTGATATATAAATTATGTAATGGTTGTATGCTAATGACAAGGTAAATATATATAGGTGTGGATGACATATAGTCTATACATTAATTGGTTTTGAATGATAATAAGGGGTACTGTTATTTTGTGTATTTCATTTGTGTAACAGTAGTCTCTATTTGTGTTATTATTCTGGGTTTATCAGTTAAGGGAAAGATAATTAAAATCATTTACATGTTCTTAGGTTCTACATATATGTGGCCACATCTCAATCAGATAATATAATTTATGGTTTCTTATATTCCTTCAAGGAGTCAATAAAATCTTGTATGGATATTTATTATGGTCCTTAGAGAGCATATACATTATTTTTATGATAAATATCTCCATTATAGAGAGAAAAGGGAGAATTACCAGTCAAAGATAGATCCTAATAGACTGATAGATGAGGTAAATTTCTAAGTTATCATAAGGATTCTTTGTAAAATAATAGTTTTGAGAAATACATTCATTAAAAGTCTATGTGAATGAAGAGACAAAGAGGGACTAAAAGATTAAGAGTAAGAATTGTGAGTGAAACTTGTTAATTTCAAAAATTTGAGTTGTTTGACTATATATCTGAGTTATTCTTGGTATAATATAAGTATTTAAAATATTTGTTCTTAAATAAAGTATACCATATCTATAGAGGATAATAATGATTCCTTTGATTGAGATTAGAAAAGAACAATATTTAATTTGGGCATTTCACTATATAAATTATTTATAAAGTTACAAAGGGATATAATAGTAATTGTAAAATCCAAGTAATCTTAAATAAGGTCATAGATCTGTAATTAGAATTGTGCCTAGAAAAATGAATGAAAATGTGAAATTGACATCAATTTAATGGTATCAAAACTTTAGGAAAGCTCTTAAAAAATGATATTTTATGTTAATATCGTAGTGGTTGAATTGTATAAAGGCTATTGGTTAAATTCTTGATGTGATTCATTTATAGATAAAGGATTTAGGGAAAGGTATAAAGTTTTAGATTTATTTTCATATTAAGTTCTTGATGTGTTTTAAATATTTCATTGACCAAGCTACAGGAAAATAGTGAAGGAATTGGGGAGCATGATAAAAGCCACTTGAAAAGGTATGCAGTGAAAGTTTGCAATAAGATAGTGATTGTAAAAGGAGGAAAGGCAGAGAAGTTTGTGAGAAGAGAATGATTGGAAAATCCCTATAGCTAGTAAGGATAAAAGAGAGCTAGTGAAAAATCTCAAGTAAGAGCAAAGAGAGCTTAAATAAGAAGGCAGATAAGTTCGAAAGAAAGGACTAGTAAGTTACCAGAAGACTAGGGTGAAAAAGACCTAGGTGAGGTATTAGAGATAGCAATAAGGATAAACTTGCTAAGATGATATAGGTCATCAAATGAACATTGAAAAGAGAGATATGGAGGGATTAGAAAAATTTAATTTCCATAGAAAGATGGAGAGAGAAGAGGTTAAGAAAAGAGAGATAGGCATGGAAAAAGAAATGTATGAGATAAAAGAAAGATTAGGAATGTTAACGTTCCTAATAGAGTGTATAGGAACAAAATAAAATCAAGAATATGGATGGATATTGAAAAGGAAAGTGAAATGGCCTCTCAAGGAATTCTAGGAAGAAAGAATCGGTAGCAAGTAGTCAACAATTGGATAAGGTAGTTAAAGTTGCTAGAAAAATTAATCCAAGGAGAAAAAGAAAGAGGCAAACAAGCCTCAAGTTTTTAAAACTAATGATTTATTTGTATGTGTGCATGAAGATAATAATATAGATGAAGAAAGAGTCTAATTTAAGGGCCTAAATGATGAATAAGTCAAAGTGCTGGCAGTAAAAGAGAAGCATGGACATCATGATTTTACTATGGAAGAAGTGAACTTGCTATTAGAGAATGAAGAAATGTTATGTTATCCAGAGAAAGAAAAATTACTTGAAGACATGGAGCAAAGAGAATATCTCATTAGAAATACAAATTTTACTCAAGAAAATTTTGATTATGATAAAAGTTATATTACTTTAAATACTTATTTTGTTTACATGAATATGAAATCACTTGAGGATGGTGGTGTATTGCAGGAGAAAGGATATGAAGAAGAAGGTGAGTTTATGTATGGGCTCATTGAAGATGAACATGAAGAAAAAGAAGAAATTGAAGAGGCTCAATGTCTTCAAAATTTTCCTTTTAATATTGTATTTGATGAAGAAAATGTAAATTGTCAAGAATATGCTTTGTATGAACAAACAATAACACTGTTAGACAGGCTCATGAATGGTGAATGTAAATAAGAAGCACCCTAAATAAGAAGCACCCATTGAAGTGTTTTTAGAATCTAATTGGTTGTAGGAAAAGGTGTCTCAAATGACATAAAATAAATATAAGTCGGATGTGAATGAAGATATGGCAAAATTTAATGAAGAAGATGAAGACATGATTTGGCATCAAATCATGATAGAGTCAAAAGATTTGATCCTCATAGGAAATGAAGAAACTATTAAAGAAGAGGAGATTGAGATTTTGAATCTCTTAAATGAAGAAGATGTCAGTGGAGAGGCAACAATGTCTCAAGTTTTTGAGTTTAACTATGTCTCTAGTTTTGTATGTGTATAAGAAGAGATGGAATTTTATATACTAGACTTCATTGAAGGAGCTAAAGTGAAGAATGAGTCACTTGGGTTAATACAAATAAGGAAGAAGAAGAAAATCCATAAGAACTAGAAAATCAAAAGAATAAAATAATATTGCATTTGAGTAGGATCTCAAATTTCTCTTCTTAGGGAGTCTGATGCAGGAACATTAGAAAAACACAATTATAAACATGTAAATAAATCAATTTGTGATGTAATATTCTTAGGGGTGTGCAAAAGTCTTAAAAAATAAATAAGAAGCCATCATATGCTTCACTTGTCTTCAAATAGGTTATGTTTGTAGGCCATGTGACAAATTGTAAGGGTAAATTAAAATGTCAAAAATATGAGTTTATTTACAATTTTGTAACCAGCTTGAGATCAACATGGGAGAGAAATGAGAAAGTCATGTGATAGTTGAAATAAGTTCGCTATTAGGAGATATATTTGAATATTTGGATATATAATATAAGGCTTGACCCACTTTTTGAAGACCCAAAGAAATCTATA